>OY751492.1:754109-1059574 GCA_963565915.1 Entoloma clypeatum | reverse complement strand
CCAGATGTGGAACTGACCCAATCCTCTCTAGCATCATTTCCATTACTGGTAGACCCCTGTTCAAGATCACTTCCTACGATTGTCAGACTCCTTGCAACTTCAAGATCCAAAATGCTGGGCCGAGCCGGCTGATGCCGCCCTCTCAGCTTGGAGTGTCGAAGGCGGGACATCAACGTTTCAACTTCGAGTCGCTGTGTGTGGAGTGTGTCAAAATTTTAGTCCACATCTGGGGCAACCAAGGTTCTGTTTGGCTTGCACCCTGCGAGAACGGAACCACTTGCCCCTTTCGGCAAGCGGTTTCGGCACATTCTTGTGACGAGGGTATGATCCGTGCTGTATGACGCGGGCGTGAGAAAATGCGCCATACGGCATGGAGGTTGGTGTGGTGTGAAAAAGTAACTGTTTGTGTCCATAATTGATGTATTATAGAATCATTTTTCCATAAAAATTGCATCACATGTATGTCTACTGCACTCAAGCCTGTTGATAAGTCCTGCCTTTCTGTTGTTTACCTGTTGCTTACTGATTGCAAAAATCTGGGTTTTCCACTAAAACTGGTTCATCAGCAAAAAAGCAGTCCACATGTCTGACAATACACGATCTAGTAAGTAATGTGTGTTGAAATTTGATGAGTATTGACTTACATGAGATGAATACTAGGCTGGATGCAAGCTTGTATGGTGCACACTCACAAGTATTGGCAAGTATGGGTATGTTTAATCATGCATGCTCGTAACAGGCAGGTCTTGTGGCATACAAGGCTTGCCGGGTTAAATATGACAGGCCACCAGTCATGTAAGGCAATATATAGAGGGTATTATGTTAGCGCTGAATGTCTCATAAAACCGGTTTCTCAGAATTGAGTCGCTGGCTTTGGACTTCCCCTATTTCATTCGTAGTCTACTATAATATGGTAAAGCTGGCAACTATGTCTAGTTACAAATCTCCAACTTACCCTCGCCGCCATCATCACCTGTACCGCCTAGTATATTGCTGTCCGATTCATAAAAATCAGAATCAAACTCATCCTCAACTTCGGCCCCATTGATTTCTTCCCACTCTGGATCTTCGGGATCCTGACTGGGCTCCGCAGCGACATAACCGTAGTCAAGCTCCTCATTCAGGTCATGATTCTTAGTGTCTTCTGCGGCAGCTTCATCATCCAACTCGCTGTCCTCGTCACTTTCTAGAGGAGGCTCGGCCAGGTCAAGTTCCGGATGTTCTTCTGGTATGGCTTTATAAGATTGCATGTTGTTAGTCGGATCGCGATCAGATAGGAAAAAATTCATCACTGTTCGTGTGGATTTGTGGCCAATGCCACCTCTGTGGAAATGCATGAGCATACTGTATCTCTATCGATGAACCTGTCCAAAAATCAGTGGTATTCAATAGAATAAGCACAAAGTCAGTACTTACATGGAGACATAATAGTACTGCCAGTCTTTGTCTTTGTTTCCATTGCTTCGTGCGATGGAACTTGGAGACAAAAGCTCAGATGTTCTCCCAAATTCAAATGCTGGAATCAGATGAACGCCGCGGATAATTTCCGTGGGGTCAAGAAATCCGAAAGCAGAGATGTCGCTCCCGGAAACAAACCCAATCTTGTGTAGACATTTTGCCTTCCATCCACCCCATTCAGATGCTCCATACCAGCAGACCAAGAAGTTGATTTGTTTTCCCTGGACACATTCGAGACCAGGTCCATTGTAGTTGACCTTTGCATGAAAAATTCCGATAATGCACCCAAACCAGTAAGGAAATTTGCTGTCATCGTCATGAGAGAAGGTCATGAAGTCGGCATGCGTCTGAGGGTTGAGAGAGTCTTGGGCACGCCGAAGATCATAACTGGTGTAATTGATGCGGAGGACCATGTGCTTGTAGATAGCGTCATTCACAAAGATAAGATGTTGGTGTTGTTCGTTCATGAATGGTGTCTCGTCACCATTGTATTGTCGCGCAAATAAACGGCTGAGAATGTGGTCCCCGAGCTGGGAAATGAAATCCTAAATGGTGTCATCAATATAACTTGAAGACGAACTTGTGTGAGAGAAAAAATCACTTCTAGTGCTGGGTCATTTTCATTTTCATGGATCCATCAAGACAGATCCAACTTGAGCCGTGTCTCATTTGACATTTGATATTTCTGATCAGGAGCACTTGGTAGCAATGGCTCATTGTCCGGTAGGGCTTGTCAAACTCGTTTTTTCTGTGACTGTTTATGAGGTTTGGGTGCGAGCTCCCGCATCTTTCCAAGCTTGTTGTGCCGGTGCTGTTGTTTTGCAATACCATGGGTGAATCGAGCCTTCTGGACGTGTGCATAAAATCGCTTCGCCCAGTGGTGTTCAAGTTCTCCCTACATGGCAATTTTGGGACAGTTCGGCTTAGCAAGAGAATAAACAACTCACAACTTGCTCGTTGGAACTTGTTGCCTGAGATGGCTCAATGGTTGACTTTCCCTTTGAAGCCTTTCTTGCATTGCAGCGACCACGAGCGGCCTTCTCCGAGGGAAGTTCACGTGTCTTGAAACTGGCACAAGTTATTGATTTGAAGTGGCAGAGGGATGCGCCCAGCCGTTGAAACGAAGGAAGTGAGTCTGGGGACGAGCGTGAGCGATATCTCTATCACACACACAAACACCAAACACAACAACGAAGACCGAACAAGTCTCGTTTAACGATGGCTCAATAAGTCTCGAACAAGACTTAGAGATAGTTCTCAATAGATAATGAACCGAGGTTTGTGATTTCCTAACCAACAAGACTTCGCGAACACGATCTCGACCGAATACAAACACGACAATGACCAATATGACCAATAGATAACACGATTTGATGATTGACAAGTTCTCGAACACACAAAACACAATCACGACTGACTTCCGATGCAAACCAAACGATCTCGAGGCTTCAATGATACTCGCAAACGACGACAGATGCACAAGACAAATGCTATCAATTCTGGGGCACAATCTAACCTAACCTATCTACGACGAAACTACGAGATTTTATACATGAGCAGCAATAAATATAGAAAAAGGTTGCATGTGGTATCGATAAATGGTATCCAGTCAAATGACCTTCGCTAAAGTCGTTTCGATGCGTCCATGTGGTAGACAACGCCACAGGTACGCCCCTTTTCCATATCCGAACCTCTGCCGTACTGGAGAGGCCACTATTTCAATAGCTTGGTTTTGCGATGTACCCGGAACGATGCTGACTAGTTACTGTGAGGTATCAACTGCATCAATTAAGGGTCGTCTCGGTAAGCCACCCATCAGATTTGATCTCTATCAAAGTTCACCATAAGGTCATGTTGATCGCGACGTATCAAACCCGATCTCGGTCTGTATCATCCGATGTCATTTCGATATTCCCGATACAGACAATTTGGATGTGAAGCACGGCGCACGTTGACCAAACCTCTCACGAGAATGTCTCCGGTCAAGCCCCGACATATAGTAGACAGTGCTAGTGTCATCGATAATTCCAATATAACCCATCTCCTTGTTTCACGCTTCGTCGCGAGAGGCACTTGATAGTCTTTTCTATCTTGCGAGACAATCCCATAGCTCTCAAGTATCATAGCTAAGCCCATAGTGGTGACCAGTGCTATGTCCTACATTGCCAGGGTCGCTGGTCTCTCTCTAACGTCGCCACTAAGTCCTCAGAATCAGAGCTCATCTAGGACTCTCTATATCCCTTAGAGATAGTGTGAAAGGGTGCAAATGCACAGATTTTAGGCCTAGATGCAGCGCGGCCTTATCATCTCCCCCACACTAAATCCTGACTGTCCCAGTCAATCCTATCTAACGACAGCGATATGACCAGTCCACTCTAGCACCGTTTTCATATATTTGAGTTCCACCCCAAAACATGTTTCTCGCAAGATGGCCCCACTTGACACGCCACACTCGGCCCCCACTGGCCTCATGTTCGCCTATACCAAGTAATATCAAAGGTTTGCTGTTCTCGCGACCTAACTCCACGCTGATGGATCTTGACAGATAAATTTTCTCCGCAGTAGCCTCGCGAGACTTCCAATTCCCATAAGGGCTGGGGCATTCTTCCTTAAATTTAAAGGTGAGGAGTAAAATATGATTCAAATATTTAATCTCTTACCACTTGTTAAGAGTTTGGATTGAGTCTTCACCTCCAACATGCAAAATCTGCATTAAGTGAGTGAAAACTGCCTTGAAAACTCCCAGCTCAAACTCATGAAGCAAATCTGGTGCAAACATAGTGTGATAATCGAATCCATGTGGTTGAAAGCATTCTATGCAAGATTATTTTGTGACGAGTGAATGATAATTTGGCACTCACCCAAGTTGGCATGAGAGAATGTAAGCCGATGATTTTTTCAATGCGGGCAGCACCGACATTTATCCCATCCTCATAGATCAAGCGCCGGGCTCTCTGAATTTTGCTTCGCCGAGAGTTGGTGTCTTGTTGTGCCCTTGATACTCATATGCACCAGTCCACACGAGTTCCTAGATCACCAATATCAATTTTTTGGATTAGGCAGCGGGGACAAGGGCATCGTCCAAGGAATTTAATTGTCGCCAGAAGAATTCTAAGCCTCGTCAGAATTAGGCATGTGACTATTAAATTTCACCTTACTTTTCAGGATAATCAGCTGAGTATGTGAAGAATCGGGGGTAAAACCTGCATAGAATTTTGTCAGCACATTCAATTATGATTCCATGAACATATGCTGCCATAAATTGAGGATCCAAAATAAGGTGCCATATAGCATGGAAAAGTTCGCGTTTACAATATGTGAGGACATCTGATGTCACTGCTTTGTGAAAAACAGATTTGTAGAAGTCTTGAATTGTGTCGGGAAGCTTAATCAAAAAATAATATAAGCTGATACCTATGAAGATGAGTTGAATCATCTTACACTGGGAATGTTACGGTGACAGCCTACAACTAGTGTTTGAGGGTGAGGTTCGGTTCAGTTTTTTGCCCCAAAAACGGGTGGACCGAGACCAGACCAGTCTTTCAATCACTCAGAAATACTATATACCGAGACCGAACCGGGGGGAACCAGTCTTGGCATGTTATTTTGCTTGGACCGGACCAGTCCAAACTGGTCTGAACCAGTCATAACTATGGTAATACACTAATAATTTAAAAATGTGTGTTGGGCATGAGACGACGCCGTTGGACGCGAGTGGGGGGGGCTGTTGGGCATGAGTCGAGGCCGTGGGGTGCGAGTGAGGGGCAGTTGGTTGTGAGAGGAGGCCGCTGGATGTGAGAGTGGGCCGTTGCACATGAGTGGGGAGCGTTGGGCATGAGAAGGTGCTGTTGCGCGTTAGAGAGGGCCGTTGCGCGCTAGTACAGGCTGTTGGGCATGAGGGGCGGCCGTTGCGCATGCGAGGGGGACCTTGGGTGTTAGAGGTGGCTGTTGGGCATGATGGCCCATGGGCAGCTGTTCGGCACAAAGGGAGGGCGCTGGGCATTAAAGGGCGCCGTTGGGCACAAGAGGGGGCATTGGGCGCGCAGGGAGGCTGTTGGGCGGTAGAGGGGGCTGTTGGGCAGTAGAGGGGGCTGTTGGGCATGTGAGGGGGCCGTTGGGCGTGAAGGGAGGCCATTGGGCATTAGAAGGGGCCATTGGGAACGAGGGGCAGCCATTGGGCAGTGGTAGTGGCCATTGGGTGGAAGTGAAGCCAGGTGGAGTGGAGGTGGGGGAATAAAAGAAGTGTGGGAACATTTTGTTGGCTGTCTGTCGAATTATGGTTTGAGTTTCGGTGATTGCTGAAAGTGCTTGGCAGTCGATGCCAAGTTATGAGCATCAATGAAACATAAGGCCTCGATGCCCAAACCGTGGCATCACAGGCCTCTGTTATAATCGTATTTTCACTTTTCACTTTATCTTATCTTAGTCCGATCTTATCTTATCTACATCATATTGTACATGAGGACATCTTATCATTATCACGCAGCAGGATGCAAAGGATCCGGAGTCACGCAGCATGACACTGCCTCAACGCAGCCTCATGGTATTTACATATATAAGTAGGGTACTTTCACTTGTATTCGATAGCTTGTTCTCTTGAGATTCCTGCTGGGTCTCTTGGCAATACAGCCCCTTCTTCATCTTTCCACATTCCTCACTCTGAGTTCCTAAGTTTGGGCTCGCAACATTGTTTGACTTAGCATCGCCTCAACAGAAGAACAAGCTCTCATCACCACCCGCCCAAACATTGACAATCCTTTCCAAGTTTCTGTCAAGCGCTTTCGCTTTTTGAAACCCATCCATTTCAACCTTGCCATTTTGTGCTTTTTTGTCAAAAGTACATATCTATACGCGGACCCTAGTGTTAAGGGGGACCTCCTGGACTTCAGGGATAAGAAGAGAAACGCTCGGTGCACTTACTATAACTAGCGTTGCTGTTCGAGACACATAGGGAAACATTGAGCCCGTCCCGTGTTGAGGTGACCAAAGGCCGACGCATCTGACCTTTGGGGAAGTTGCTGGCGCATGTGATAGTTTGGAAGAGAAGACCGTACACATCTAGTTTGCAACAGGTGTTCCAAGCCCTGACTCCTCAACATCTCGATTCAACCAGTCCAGCGCGCGTAGGGGTATTGACCACATGGACTTCATCTTTCCTAGATCTTCCTCTATTCGGGCATCCCAACTGCCTGGGTAGACAGATTGTTCTTTGGGTTTTCTTTTCAGATTTTTTTTTTCGCCTAAGCGTCAGAACAGGGTTGCGCGCCTGACATAAGGTACTATTGTTCAAACCAAAACACTCCCCCCGTCAAAACACCATCATGGACAACCAAGATTTTCAGGATGAAGCCCCTGAACTCCCTGAGCATCATGAACCCCCCATCGCACCACCTCCTCCTCCTCCTCACCGACCAGGCCAAAGAATTGAAATAGCTGCAGATCCCGGCAAATATAATGGATCCTGACCCCTGTTTTCAGGATGGTGGGCAAAAATGCTCACGTGGATTGAGTAAATCGAGATTTGTTACATGGGGATGATGAAATCTGTATCGCAGTCTGGTCCTGATTAGATGGACCGATTGCAGGAACGTATGGGGAGACACAACTCACCCAATGCATGGAATCGAATGATTGTCCAACATATTGAAACTTGGTCTATGAGATCACCACAAGGTTTCGCCCTACCACCAAAGTGGAATGGGCCAGAGCAAAGATTGAGGGGTTCAAACAGAACCAGATGAAGACAGACGATTGGATCACGCAGTTTGGAACACTGGTGATCAAAGGGAAAATTGAGGATCATCATGGGATTTCCTTACTAGAGAGAAATGCCCGGGACTCAATCATACAACAATTGTTTCAGCAAGGAAGACGTCAGAACACCATGCAGGAAACTGTCGAAGAAATCTCAGCCATCGGAAGGGCTGAAGAAAATTACGCCATGAGGCAAGGAATGAGGCAGGGACCTCAAAGACAAGGGAACCAATGGAGAAATCGCCCCCAGAATCAGCAAGCACCGCGGCCACAAGGCCAGAATAATTTCGGAAGGCCCTTTGGGCAACAACAGAATGGGGGGTACCGTCCCCAGCAAAACGGTCAGCAGCAACAACAACGTGATCCGAATGCGATGAATGTTGACAGGAACCAGCGACGAGCTCCTGGTAACTGCTATAACTGTGGTGGACAGGGGCATTTTGCCCGAGATTGCAGGCAGCCGCAGCGCAGGGTACAAGCGGCAATGATCGAACAAATTGATGAGCACAAGGAGGAAGAAATTCTGAGACAGATAACGGCAAGGTGTCAAGCATGTCAAGCCACAAATGGACAAATGGGTGTGAATAGCATGCCTGCACTGAATCCCAATGGACAAGCTGCAGGGCAGCAGGGTTTTGTAAATGTCAACCAGTAATTCCCCCGCTGGCTCTGACAAATCGTTACAAACAATTGCCTATAGACTCTTATATACATAAAGACACTGTAAAATCATGGTTTCAGAAACTTACAGACACAGTGGTTACATACAATAAAATACTATTGGACAAACCCAAAAAGGTAAAAACTCAAAAAAATAGCACAGATGATTTGGACTTAGATACACTTGTAAATTATATCATTGGGGAGTCCTCAGAAACGAGGCTTGGTTCGGCCCTTACGGATGAATGGTTAATTCCCTGTTGCGAAGAATCAGATAATTTAACTAGGCAAACGGACTCTATTGGGGAACCATCTTTTATTCAATCTGCTTCTTTGGAAAAAGAGCTTATGATGAAAATCACGCTGGAAACATTGCAGGACAAACACACCTTTGATGTTGATGCATTATTGGACTCAGGGGCAACAGGGATGTTCATTGATCTGGACTTTGCCAAAAGGAACAATATTAAATTAAGGGAACTACCTTTCCCCATTCGGGTCTATAACGTTGATGGCACACTTAACCAAGGAGGTTCGATCACGCACGAAGCAGTCATGGCTATGCGGTATAAAGAACACGTGGAGATAGCAGTGTTTGAAGCATGCAACCTAGGAAAAGCTAAAATTATCGTTGGACATACCTGGCTGAAACACCATAATCCAGAAATTGATTGGGAAAAAGTGTTGAGGCGACATGTGAGTCTGACGACTACATCCACAGGCCCGAACATAAAATGTGCAAGGAGAGGTGATACGATGCCATCAAGACAAAGGAGCGATGCTGACTATTGACCCACATGGGATCTCAAGAGAACAAGCTACAGAATACAAAGGAAAGTAGGCTACTTATACTGTATATGTAAATACCATGAGGCATAAATGAGGTGCACAGTAAATAAGACTGTTCTAGAATAACATGTGTCTAACATGAGGTACGATAAGATAAATGTTTCAGATAAGATAGGATAAGATCAAGATAGGATAAGATGAGATAAGATAAAGAGATAAGATAAAGATGAGATTAGATAATAGGGTAAGATAAGAGCGATCATAACAAAAAGCGGAGATTAAACTATCAAGATGTCCAGAAGAATGTGGCATGCGTCGAACATGTTATTTAAATAAAACTGCAAGGACCAGATGGGGTGGAAGAATGGAAGAAGTAGTAGAAGGAAATGAAGAAGAAGTGGAGGAGGAAGTAATCCACATGCTCAGAGCAGCTAAGAGAGAACCCTCAGATGAAGTACCAGCGGAACAGGTTGTCCCCCGGAAATATCACGAATATCTATCAGTCTTTGAAAAGAAAGCGTCAGAAAGGTTGCCAGTCCAGAAACCATGGGATCACGCCATAGACCTAAAGCCAGATTTTGTACCAAAAAAGGCCAAAGTCTATCCCTTGTCACCAGATGAAAGGAAAGAAGTATCCGAATTTGTGGATGATCAATTACGCAAAGGATATATTCGACCTACCAAGTCACCACAAACTTTGCCAGTATTCTTTATACCCAAAAAAGATGGAAAGAAACGAATGGTACAGGATTACCAACATATTAACAGCTGGACTGTCTGCAATAATTATCCCCTCCCGTTGATTCCGGAGTGTTAAAAGGGAAGAAAAGGTTCACCAAGATGGATCTCAGATGGGGCTACAACAATGTGCGCATCAAGGAGGGAGATGAGTGGAAAGTGGCATTTACGACCCCTGATGGAGCCTTTGAACCGACAGTCATGTTTTTTGGATTGAATAATTCCCCGAGCACGTTCCAGACCATGATAAACAACACCATAGTGGAGGAAGTTTTGAAAAGATTATGAGAAAACGATCTATTCTTGAAAAATGTTTCTTTGATAGAGACGAAATAGAGTTCTTGGGATTAATTATTGGGAAAGACGGAATTCGGATGGACCCTTTGAAAGTAGATGCCATCAAACAATGGCCGACACCGACTAAAGTCAAGGAAGTACAATCATTCCTTGGACTTGCCAATTTCTATCGGAGATTTGTCAAGGACTTCTCTAAAGTGGCCGGACCATTACATAAGTTAACAAGGAAGGACATGGTATGGAAATGGGGTACAGAACAGGAGGAAGCATTTGATGCGCTAAAGAAATTATTTACGGAAGCACCTATATTGGTATCTCCTGATCTGGATCGGAAGTTAAGAGTAGAATCAGATGCATTGGACTTTGCCACAGGAGCGATTCTATCTATGGAATGTGAGGATGAGAAATGGAGGCCATGTGCCTTTCTATCTAAAGGATTAAATGACATGGAACGAAATTACGACATACACAATAAAGAAATGGTGGGCTTAATTTGAGCGCTGGAAGCATGGAGACACCACCTTGAAGAAGCCAAACACGAGATTGAGATCTGGACTGATCACAAAAACCTGGAGTACTTCATGCAAGGTCGAAAGCTTAATTGCAGACAAGCACATTGGGCATTGTATCTAAAACGTTTCAACTTTAAATTAATACACAGGACAGGAACTTCAATGGGGAAGGCGGACACTCTTTCAAGAAGAGTCGACCATAGAAAGGGGGTAGAAAATGACAATGAGGATGTAACACTATTGAAACCCAAATATTTCCACTTGCGTGCAATAGATCGGAGACATCTACTTATTAATGGAGAAGAAACTAAACTATTGAAACACATCAGGGAGGCAAAAGAGTTTGATGAGCAAGTGCTCAAAGCGGTGGAAGAACTAAAGAAAACAAACACAAAAACATTACGAGTAGAGGAATGGCATGAGGAGCAGGGTTTATGGTTGCACAGAGGAAAGGTTTACGTTCCAAAGGATCAGGAACTCAGGGTGGAAATTATTAAATTATGTCACGACAATCCAGTCGCTGGACATCCGGGTCAATGGAAAACCCTGGAATTAGTTACACGTAATTATTGGTGGCCTGGAATCACAAACATGGTCAAAGCTTACGTCAAGGGCTGTGACAAATGCCAACAATCAAAGAACGTGCCTCAACCACTAGCCGGTAAATTAAAAGCAAATACAGAACATGCTGGACCATGGAAACACGTTATGGCAGATTTTATTGTAGGACTCCCAGAAGCTCAGGGGTACAACACGGTATTAGTTGTGGCTTGCAGATCCACTAAGCAATCACACTTTATCAAAACATGCAATGAGGTCTCAGCAGAAGGATTAGCTAAATTATATCGGGATGAAGTCTGGAAACTTCATGGACTTCCAGAATCATTAACATCAATCGCGGACCACAGTTTGCGGCAATATTTATGAAGGAACTAAATAAAAAATTGGGGATTACAACCAAATTATCAACGGTGTATCATCCGCAGACAGACAGACAGACGGAACGCATCAACCAGAAGTTGGAACAATATCTAAGATCCTTTATCTCCCATCGGCAAACAGATTGGCCCGAATGGATGGCAACTGCGGAGTTCACCTATAATAATAAAATTCACACGGCAACTCAGTTTTTGCTGTTCTATGTAAATTATGGGTTTAACCCTAGGATGGGTGTAGAACCTCGGAGGGCAGAAAAGTCAGAACCGGCCAAAGAATTCGCAGAGCAAATGAAGAAAATCCATGAGGAAGCGGAGGCGGCATTAGTAAAAGTGAGAGAGGAGATGGAACAGTACGCGAACTTGAAAAGAAGTGACACACCAATTTACAAAGTTGATGACAAAGTTTGTTATCAACTAAAGACCTGAAGTTGAACTGACCCTTAAAGAAACTTGCTGAACGATGGATTGGACCCTATACCATAACCAAAATCATTTCGTCACACACTGTGGAACTTAAATTGCCAAAGTTGTGGAAAATTTACCTGGTTATCAATGTATCACGGGTCCAATTATTTAAGGAACCACTATTTAAATCGCAAAAGGTGCAAGCACCAAATCCCATAGTTATCAATGGCAAAGAGGAGTACGATGTCGCTGACTCAAGGTTGAAGAGAGGAAAGCTGGAATATTTAGTGCAATGGGAAGGTCTGACTCTGGACCACAACACATGGGAACCTGAAGATCACCTGGAACATGCCAAGGAAGCGGTGGAGGACTTCTTTAAATTAAACCTGAATGCACCCCGGTGCTTATGTGCAAACATCTTTGAAGGATTGGAATTTAAACCATATGAGAATTTCATGGACACCCCAGACAATATCATATTTCGCCTGGAAGTCGAGATCTAGAAAGGGGGTAATGTTATGATCATATCTTCACTTTTCACTTTATCTTATCTTAGTCCGATCTTATCTTATCTACATCATATCGTACATGAGGACATCTTATCATTATCACGCAGCAGGAGGCGAAGGATCCGGAGTCACACAGCATGACGCTGCCTCAACGCAGCCTCATGGTATTTACATATATAAGTAGGGTACTTTCACTTGTATTCGATAGCTTGTTCTCTTGAGATTCCTGCTGGGTCTCTTGGCAATACAGCCCCTTCTTCATCTTTCCACGTTCCTCACTCTAAGTTCCTAAGTTTGGGCTCGCGACGTCGTTTGACTTAGCATCGCCTCAACATAAACAATGCGCAAAATGCATCGCACAGGCGCGTGCGGTGCCTTCCTCATAGCCTAATAATAGCTTAAAGTAATAGAACTACTTATGGGATATGTATTCACCTTCTGACACACTTTGTATAATTTTTAGAAGTCTAGATATGATAGAAATAATGAAATGTGCAGATTTCAGTAAAAGTGTTATATCTCCATAATGAATCAACCAAATTTGAAAAACAAATGTGCTATAAGATCCCCTGAATGTGGAGAATCCAAATCTGAAATAAAAAATTTTGGTCAAATTTTCGACCTATTTTGCTCATATTCACCTTATAAAGTGCTTGAATTGTGTTTGAATGGTCTCAATAGGTTCACATGCAATGGTTAAATAGTATTGTTGCTTTTTGTGTTTAAAAGAACTCATGATGCACTGTTTATCACGATTTACAGTGTGTTTCGATGCATCATTCTGCTATATAGACTCTCTACCAGACATAGCTAATGTATGTAACTGTATATATACTTACTATTGGTTTCAAGTATCTCTACATAAGTTCTGGATAATTTTTGGGACTGACGGTTTGGGCATTGAGAGTACAAGTTACGACAATGTGCATTGCTTAGCATTGACTGCCGAGCATTTTTGGCAATCGCCGAAACTCGAACCATAAGTCAATTGTCAGCAAAACGTTCCCACAGTTTTCTTTTCCCCCACCTCCACCCAACGGCTACCACTCATGCCCAACAGCCCACACTCATGCCCAATGGCCCACACTCGTGCCCAACGGCCCCTCTAGTGCCCAACGGCCCGCTCTCGTGCCCACTGGCAGCCTCTAACGCCCAACGCCGTCCCTTCGAGCCCAACGGCCTCCACTTGTGCCCAACGGCCCCCTCTAGCGCCCAACGGCCCCTTTTCACACCCAACACCGTCCCTTCGAGCCCAACGGCCCCCACTCATGCCCAATGGCCCCCTAGCACCCAATGGCCCCCTAGCACCCAATGGCCCCTTTTTGCACCCAATGGCCTCGACTCATGCCTAACGCCCTGCCTTTGAGCCCAACAGCCCCCCACTCATCTCACTTGTGCCCAACGGCGTCCACTCGCACCCAACAACGTCCACTCATGCCCAACGCGCCCACTCGCGCCCAACAACACCCAATGTGTCGCGTCCACTCACACCCAACATGTCCACTTGCGCCCAACACGTCCACTCACACCCAATGGCATCAGACGGCAAGACTCAGACAATATGTGCATGCACCATCCAGTAGCACACCCGTAGCCTAGTACAGTACATATTACGAGTCTGGACCAGTTTAAACCGGTCCAGTCTCATCAGACCTGAATACATGGACTGGTCAGACCGGTCTCTCACCGGTCTGGTCTGGTTTTCCAAGGTGACTATGTAAAATTGAGACCGGTGCGGTCCTCGGTCCTTCCTTTTTGGGGGTCAAAAACAAGACCAAACCAAACTTTCAATCACTAGGCTGAAATGGGTGACAGAATACTATCGGCGTATGGATCAAAGTAAGGCATATGTGATCGCGATGTGTTAGTATTTTTTACCTTTTTGATACTTCAGGCTGACCGTGTTATTAGTCCTCAATCCCTCAATCTGTAGATGCTGGATAGAGGAGCATTGGGAGACAGATTATATTGACCAAGCAACAGACACAATAAAAGATACTGTATGTTCTATCATGACAGAATATCCCCTCCCCTACTAACTACACTGCATTGTAAGATGGGCAAATCTCATCAACATGGGGAGCTGTTGCATGCTTCAGATAGCTTTGGCCCTGGACCTAGCTGCCGTGCTACAGGAAGCATGGATGTTTGGAGAATGGCTTCGAAATATGGGCTTCAAGACATGTTACAGTTCGATACGGGAGCACGGGCATGGGCTTCACCTTTGACAGTTGACGAGGAGTATGACTTATACCTTAGAGATATTTCGCCACCAGGAACTGACATCATGAATTTTTGGGATGTACGTGCCTTCTTGATCAAAACTCGCATCATACTAACTACTGCATCCAGATGGAGGGAAAGCAAGACCCATGCCAGTACATGGACACGAAGCACCAGAACCGAATCCATCCAATGCTGATGGAGGCCCTTCAAATCCTGAAGTTTTTGTTGAAGCGGCAGAGGTTGGATTTCACGCAGGGGCTAGAAACACCGGAGGATGACATGTTATTGTCACCAAGAGACACTCACGATCATCTTATACACTTAAAGAAAGTAATGAGAATATCAGGCAGCCGATAAAATGATAAATATATTATTATATAATAACATGCACTGTTTTGGCAATCAATTGATTGGTTCCACGACTCGGGACCGGCTTGCTCCAGCTTCTGAGCCAAACGGAGCTGAATAAATCAGTTCAGTTGACAAGCTGAGTTGAATATGTGCCAAGCCATGACTTTGTGAGTCACGGTGCAGCTAGCCGAGTTGCAGCAACATTACAATTCCATTGTCTTGTGAGAGGTTGTAAATGTAGTTGGCAGAGTCCTTCTTGAAGAGATCGGAGGTACGATACACTAAATGATTGATTTTTTTCAATTACATTCCAGACAAAAAATCAAGACAGGTACATACCTGGATGAAGATAGGCACCTGAAAGATAGGCACCTGCAGGCTGCAGCTGTTGATAATTGGCCACCTTTTTCAGAGAGTTCTTAATGTTGGTGATTGAGGATAGCAATAACCTCTTCCTGGACTGCTTCTGAGATTTTTTTCTCATCATCTCTCAAGGCATGTAAGGTCTTCTGGAGGAATGCATGCTGGAGAGGTGGAGGTGGTCTGGAGGCGGCACCTGAGGCATGGCAAAGGCAAGCAGATGGTAGCAGATCTACTCTACAACAGGCGGGCTTGTGTCTACCTGGCTAGATCATGTGACCATGGTGGAGTTGGGCTACGCCCTACTCCAGGTTCCCCCCTTTTATATGGCAGTGTCCTCGTCGCCTCGAGAACCAAAACCAAAACCTTGAGACCTTCCTTCAGAACTGCAAGAGCATCCCCAAGACCAGAATCTTCATGATGTTAAACATTGTCTCAAAAATCAGGTGGTGGCTGCCTGGGGGTATAGCAAGCTGGTTGATGATGGAAATGATGTGGTGGAACATGAATGTGGTCATCTTGGGCATGGCAAGGCAGTGGACATGTAGGTACCTTGCATCAGGATCAGCAGTGCAACAAGAACAACAGATCTGTTGATGGTGAATGTAAACTTGAAAAATTGGGGGCTTGCAAAATTATCAGTGAATTGGGTACAATAGATGGCGAATTGAGTACAATTGTTGATGGGATAGGCAAAGTTAGTGGTGGGACAGGCACAATTGGGAGAGACTCTGCATCCTCGGCCCAATTGACAGGCACTGGCGGAGAGATCTGTGTCAAAATGTCATGGTGCTGGGATACTGGCAGAGAGACCTGGATGGCAGCAACAAGGTAGTCGGGTGAACCTCCGACACCTCCAACCCATCATCCGACACCTCCAACCCATCCTCCGACCCTCCGACTGTTGTGGTATGTCTATTATTTATATTACTATACTTTACGTTTCCTTTCGTTTCCATCTATCCTTCGACACCTCCGACCTCCGACACTTCCGACCCGTCCTCTGCATCGGAGTGCATGTCGGAGCAATGATTTATACCACCACATGCACACTTCCGATTTACATATTCCGTTCCCATCCCTACTCCTGATCTTTGTCGTATTTCAACATTCCTCTTCTCATTTCCAATTCTCGTCGTCTATATAGCTGTCTAGCCTGCAAGGGAATCCTCAGAACTTTCTCTTTGGATTTCCCTTGCAAGGTACGCCTCGTATTGTACTTTGTAGAGTCTAATTTAACTTTGGATTTCCCTTGCAAGTCGTCCGACGTCGGAGTCACTTCGGAGCACTTCGGAGTTGTTGGATCGTAAGGTCGCCCTTACAGTAGAAAGTTCTCTCTAAACGGACCGGGTACGAATTGTACCATTGAAGCCATTCCGCGCTTCGGAGTTGACGACACGGACTCGAGTCTGCCCTCCGATTCCGGTACATCTGACACCCCTTCCGATCCCTCTTCCCACCATTCTGCCTACCACTCTGTAACTGGTGACTCCGTATCGCACGTAGAAATGGATGACCCCAAATGTCTTACTGCACTTGAACGCGAGTTCCAGGAACACTGCCAGACCCTCACCAACATTACCGCTCAACTCGAACAACTTATCCGTGCCGCTATTCCACCTGTTTCCATTCCCAACCCTGACCCGATTCCCCCTCCAGCGGAGGCCCCAGTTCCGGCCTTCCCACCAGCCCCGATCGCACCTGCCAATCCAGGTGTGCGTCGGGCCAAACCCGCAACTCCATCGGACTTCGACGGAGCACGTACCACTGGTTGGACTTTTCTTAATTCTTGCGAACTGTATATGGGACTGGTTCCAGAACAGTTTGCAGATGATCATGCTAGGATCTATTGGGCACTTTCCTTCATGAAGAGTGGACGTGCTGTGTGCTTTGCCGACCGCGTCACCTGACAAGAGCGTCGGACCGGAGCTCCGTGTCACCAGACCTGGGTGCAGTTCCAAAATGCGTTCATCGCGGAGTTCACTCTGAAAAACGAAGAACAAGATGCACGGCTCATTCTTGAGGGAGAAGCCTATTACCAAGGTAGTCGGGATGTGGAGGCTTACATTGACAACTTCAAGGATTATGTCGAAAAGGCTGGGTACACCGAAGGAACGAACATAGTACTTAAGTTCCGACATGGCCTCCAATCCGACATCCAATCCAAAATTGCGACACTAACTTTCGGACGACCCGCAGATGACAACCCGGATGCCTGGTATGCAGCCGCATGAGTCAACAATGATAATCGAATTGCCAATAAGGCTTTCAAGTCCACAGTTCCGACACGCCCGAACCCTTTCCGCACTGCTCTGACCGCACCAAAGGCAGCGGCAGGATCCGTATTTCCCTGACCTTTCATCCCCTATATTCCGCATGCACCTCCGACAGTCATTGCTCCAACTCCGACCGTCCGCGACCCCCCAATGCGATGGATATCGATGCCTCTCGCGTCAGGGGGTAAGAACGCCAATGTATGCTTCAGATGTGGTAAAACTGGTCATTTCAGTCGCGAGTGTCCGCTCCGATTCGACATCCGATTCATGACATTGGACAAACAGGAGGAGTACATGATGGACCAACTAGCTGCTAAAGATGCAGTGGCATCTACCTCCGATGTTGCCAGAGCGTCGGAGCAAGCAGAACACAAACAAGAGGATTTTTCCCCCGACAACGAGTGAATGGTGTGCCCTCGTTGTCCACTAGCAATCATTATGCTTCCTTGTCTATAGATGAATCAGATTTTACTTCTTCTCCCTATGACTCGGCGCAGAATGAACCCTCAGTCACACCTACCCCGACTCTGAAAGTCGTCTGACCCCGACTCCGAAAATGGGAACGACGACTTCCGAAAAAATACATCCTGGCCTCCGACGGCTCCGACAACGCTATTGAACCCGTCGGAGTTGCGTTGGGGATCAGCTCAATGGCATGGTCCCATACGTGTTCCTCTGGCAGATTGTCGAAGGAAGTCTTGGAAAATACATCTTCAAAGTCATGTAAGTGATTAGGTACAGAATTGCGAAAAGACTTGGGTTTCTGATTTTGGAGGAACGCCTCTGATAGGCATTGTGAGGTAGTTGATGATGCTCGGACGAATTCCGATGTCAGAGGTAGGGCTCTGATGAAGAGGCGATCTCCCTCTTCGAACTCGTCTTCCTCCGCTAATCCAGCATCTGGCGTCGGACCCCGACAAGTGCGGATGCATGCCTGCTCAAATTTGTGGACCTTCCGCTCCTGAATGGCCTCCTGATGGCAAGTCCGACAGCAAGTGGGACAGCGACTCATTCTCACCTCCCTGGAGGTCCAATCTACCTCGGGATTGCGCTCCTTGAGCCACGTGAATCCAAGTACAATATCCTGCTTTCCCAGTCCAGTTACAGCGAGCTGGGTCCGCTCTGTGTGATCCTGATATCGGAGTATAATGTCCAGGACCTCCGATATTGCTCCGGCGTCGTTCAGAGTACCGTCAACATTGTAGACAGGGATTGCACATTGTAGCCTTCGGGTACTGAGTCGATGTTTCTCTACCAGGGAGCGGTCAATGAAGGAGCCAGTCGCTCCGCTATCAAGAAGAGCCTTTTGTGAAAGGGATCCTTGGTGTCCGTTGTCTCCAGAACAACATCTAGTTGCAAGGTGTATCCGCTTGCTCCGAAGGAACAGAAGGAACTCGATGCATTCTTGGAAGAAAATCTGGCCACTGGTCGGATCTGACCTTCAAAATCTCCGATGGCCTCTCCGGTCTTTTTCATCAAGAAGAAGGATGGTTCCCTCCGACTCGTTCAGGATTATCGATCGCTCAACTCCAAGACTATCAAAAACAAGTACCCTCTTCCACTCATCTTCGAACTAGTCAACAAACTTCAGAACACTCAATACTTCACCAAGCTCGATATCCGATGGGGCTACAATAATGTCTGAATCAAGCCCGGAGATGAATGAAAAGCGGCCTTTTGGACAAATCGGGGACTCTTCAAACCCCTCGTAATGTTCTTTGGACTCACTAATAGCCCTTCAGCCTTTCAGACTATGATGAACAATATCCTACAAGATCTTATTACTGAAGGTGGCATATATGTTTACCTCCACGATATTCTCATCTTTACATCGGACCTGTCAGAGCATCGGAGGATCACACACATAGTATTAGAGCGGCTCCGACAACACGGATTGTATCTCAAACCGGAGAAGTGTGAATTCGAACAGACACGGATCGAATACCTTGGTCTTATTATTGAGAAAGGATGTGTGGAAATGGACCCCGTCAAGGTAGCCGGAGTGTCGGAGTGGCCGACTCTGACTAACATGCGGGAGGTGCAGTTTCCTTGGATTCACTAACTTCTATCGTTGTTTCATCCAAGGGTTCTCCAACATCGCACGTCCTCTGTTCCGACTCACAACCAAGGGCTGTGTATGGTCCTGGGGCGACAAGGAAGCGGGGGCCTTCGGAGGTCTGGAGTAGAGGATCACTTCCGCTCCGATACTTGTCCTCCCCGACCACAGCAAGGAGTGGCGAGTCGAAGCGGATAGCTCCGACTTTGCGACTGGAGCGGTACTGTCCCAACCGTTGGAGGACGGTAAGTGGCACCCTGTCATGTTTTATTCCAAAAGCCTTAGCCCAGTGGAACGCAACTACGAAATTCACAACAAGGAGATGCTGGCTGTAATCCGCGCGCTGGAGGAATGGCGACATTTCCTTGAAGGAGCGGAGAAGACGGTGGAAATTTGGACTGATCACAAAAACCTCGAATACTTCATGACCGCCCAGAAGCTCAATCGGCGACAAGCGCAGTGGTCTCTATACCTAGCGCGTTTTGATTTCAAGATGCACCATCGACCGGGCAAGTCGATGGGGAAGTCCGACGCACTGTCGCGTTGGGTGGACCATGGAGATGGCTCACGGGACAACGAGGACATAGTCCTACTCTGACCAGAGCTGTTTGCCATACGGGCCACTCGGGGAGTAGCCACTCAAGGTGAGGAGCACGATGTCCTCTGGAAGGTCCAACAGGGCATCCGCGATGGCCTTCTAGAGGATAGCATAGTGGAGGTCATCAAATCCCTTCCGACAGTCGGAGCTGCATCCGTCCGCGGAGCGGAATGGTGACAGTCAGAGGGTTTACTGTACTTCCGAGATCACATTTATGTGCCCAACAACCCACAGCTCCGCCAATGAATCATCACGCAACACCATGACAATCCGGTGGTCGGACACCCAGGATGCTGGAAGACTCTAGAGTTGGTATCACACACTTATTGGTGGCCCCACATGGCACGTTTAATTGGTCAGTATTGCAAAACTTGCGACCCCTGCCTCCGCACCAAGGTCCGACGCTCCACACCCTCTGGTGAACTCCATCCGCTCCCAGTCCCGTCGGAGCGATGGCAGGTAACTAGTGTTGATTTTATCACTGAACTACCAGAAGCCCATGGGTATGATGCTATCATGGTAGTAGTAGACTCAGTCGGAAAATGTGGACACTTCATTCCGACGCACTCCGCTCTCTCTGCCCTCGGATCCGCGAAATCTTATGTTCAACATGTTTGGAAGCTTCACGGTCTTCCGGAGGCCATTGTCTCCAATCACGGACCACAGTTCGTCGCCAAGTTCACACGGGAATTGTACAGGCTGTTAGGTATCAAGGTTGCTGCCTCAACGGCCTACCATCTGCAGTTGGACGGACAGACGGAACACGTGAACCAGGGATTGGAACAATAGCTCCGACTGTTTGTCAATGAGCGACAGGACGATTGGGACGAATGGCTTCTGATGGCAGAGTTTTTGTACAATAACCATGTCCACGCGTCCACGCGCCAAACCCCCTTCTATGTCGACACCGGACGTCACCCACGTATGGGCTTTGAGCCCTGACAAAGACCATCAGAGATCGAGGCCATAGAGGATTTCAGCAAGCGGATGAAGTCCGCATTGGAGGAAGCACGAGCAGCTTTGGGGAAGGCCAAAGACGACATGGCACGGTACTACAACCAGCATCGGACATCTACTCCGACCTTCCAACCAGGCGACAAGGTCTTTCTGGATTCCTCTGACCTCAAAACCACCTGACCGACCAAAAAGCTGGCTCATAGATATGTAGGCCCGTTTCCGGTTGTCCGACCTGTCGGAACACATGCGTACAAACTCAAACTCCCTCCTTCCATGTCTCACATTCACCTGTATTCCATGTTGTAAAACTGTTGCTAGCTCTGGAAGACCCCCCCCTCCAACGAGATGTCCATATCCCTCCGCCTCTGACTGCAGTCGGAGAAGAAATGGAATATGAAGTTGAAATGATCTTGGATAGTCGGCTTCAACGAGGCAAGCTGCAGTTCCTAGTCAAGTGGAAGGGGTACGGCTACGAGGAAAACTCATGGGAGACAGAGGAGGATGTCCACGCTCCGTGCCTGGTCCGGGAATTTTACTGCCGACACCCGGGAGCTCCGCGTCGAATCGCTGCAATGGCCTTCGAGTCCTGTACATTTTGCCTTGCGTGTCGAGACGCCGCGCCTTAGAAGGGGGGTAATGTAAGGGCAACCATCCGATTTCCTCAATCCGACACCTCCGACCCATCCTCCGACCCTCCGACCGTTGTGGTACGTCTATTATTTATATTACTATACTTTACATTTCCTTTCATTTCCATCTATCCTTCGACACCTCCGACCTCCGACACTTCCGACCCGTCCTCTGCGTCAGAGTGCACATCGGAGCAATGATTTATACCACCACATGCACACTTCCGATTTACATATTCCGTTCCCATCCCTACTCCTGATCTTTGTCGTATTTCAACATTCCTCTTCTCATTTTCAATTCTCGTTGTCTATATAGCTGTCTAGCCTGCAAGGGAATCCTCAGAACTTTCTCTTTGGATTTCCCTTGCAAGGTACACCTCGTATTGTACTTCGTAGAGTCTAATTTAACTTTGGATTTCCCTTGCAAGTCATCCGACGTCGGAGTCGCTTCGGAGCACTTCGGAGTTGTTGGATCATAAGGTTGCCCTTACAGACACCAACTTGCAGACATATGTGTTGTAGTCTTTGATTGGGTCCGCTGATGATGATGGTGGCGGCGGTAGCAGCACGCTTGGGGTACACACGAAATCCTCTCTCCCTTTCTCATAACCTGCTTTCTTTCCTTTCTCAAAACCCTCCTTCATCCCTCGTTTCCTCCCTTCTTTGTAACCTTCCTTCCTCCCTTCTCATAACTCTCCTTCCTTCCTTCCTCCAATCCTTCCTTCCTTCCTCTCTCATAACCATCCACCTCTCCCCTGGTATACCCCTCCTTCCTCCCATCATCCACCCCTCGACTGAGAATCTCCTCCAGCATCGCCTTGAGTTGGGGCTTGTTCAAATAGACGACGCGGTCAGGTGGCTCATCGCTTGGGAACTGCGACACGAATAGTGTTTCTGTTGAAACTTTTCCCATCACGTAGATTAGATTAGATTAGATTACATCACGTGACCTTACATATCTTCATTACATACTTGTTTGGTTGGTACAAACAGTAGTACGGTATATAAGACCAGGAAACTGTCAATATCAACAAGTTGTCTCTTGACTCTTAACCGCCTCCATCGCTCTTACCAGCCTCAACCGCTCTCACCAGCCTCACCCTCTCCAACCTATGTAAGTGGTCAGAACGGTATCGTAGAGTACTTCCACTGTAGCCGGTTGCTTCAGTACACTTGCGGCTAGCGCCCAGGTGGAACTTCAACAGGTTATGGGCCCCGGATAGCAGAGGGATTTGGGAAACGCTGGCAACAGCGAGTACCTGCCCACTCTACCCTGGTTGGCAAGGAACCGATCGAAAGATCTAGGTTCTGAGTCATACTTCTTCACATATGAACCTGGGAACGTCATTACGACAAGTACCTGTCATGAGACGTCCCTAAGGGGATTGACCTAGTACACTCCATGTGGAAACGTTGATCGCACCTTATACGTTTCTGACATATAAAGGGTTTTCCCGTGACCGCTATTCCTAAAGGGAATATGTCATAAGGAATCATTTAATTGTTTTCTTGAATCATATTCATAACACATCACTGATTGGGAATCCTTTTTTTTAGATTCATCTAAAAATGTCTACCTCTCGTTCTGCCCTCGACACAATCACTGCCTTTGACGGCATCGACTACAGGAGCTGGGCCGAAAAAATGAAGTCTTACCTCCTCCATCAAGGAGTCTGGCGCCTTGTTTCTGGCGACATCCCCCGCCCTGTCATCGCCGACTTCACCACCACAGTCTCCACCCCTGGGGCCACTGCTGCTGCTCCCCCTGTGCTGGCTACCACGGTCGACCAGCCCGGCTTCCGCAAGGAAGAAAAAGCCTGGATCAGGGACGATGATGTAGCTCTTGGGGCGATACGCCTGAAGGTCTCCGAGGCGATCAGACGCCACATCAAGGACGCCACTTCCTCGAAAGACGCCTGGAAGTCATTAAAGGATGCCTACTCCAAGGTATCCCCGGCTGTCATCTTCGGCGACTTCAAGGCCGCCGCCACCTACAAGCTCTCTGGACGCGACCCCGTCCCCGAAATCGAACGCCTGGGGTCTCTTTTCGCTCGGCTCGCCGATTCGAACTTTGACGTCCCCGATCTGATGCAGGCAATGATCCTGGCAAATGCAATTCCCGACGCCTGGTCGTCACTCTCCACCGCCCTCTTCCAGGTCTATGACGCCGACGATTTCACCTACAAGGCCGTCGCCGAAAGCATCATATCAGAGTACCGGCGCAAGTATTCGATTGGGTCCACTCGTACGTCCAACGAGCAGGCCCGGAAAATTTCCGGGACAAAGCGAAAGGGGCAGGACCCCAAATGGGAAAGGCAACAGAAGCCGAGTACCTCGCAGAACGATGCTGACGAGCAGCCCAACTCGGCCGACCCAAGTACCGCTTCTGAGAAGAAGAAGGGAAAGGGACGTTGGCGCAATCAGAAGAAAAGCGCTAACAATGCGGACAACACGTCCGACCATGTGGAAGAAACGGTTGAGTTCGTTGCTCCCGCCATTCACTTCCCTCCTCTTCCGACACCGTCCTTCACCACTATCACTGGTCGCGGGAAAACGACAAGTACCGCACAGCCCGATTCCGCAAAAATGCAGTCGCTCCTGCAACGAATGAACCCCCCTCCGTCACAGTACACTGGGCTTCCTTCTGGAAAACCATCCGTGTGGAAAAAGAACGACCATGTCCGCAAACTCGCGCGCGGCATTGGTGCTCGCCCCTCAGGATCGAATCTTCGTATCCTAGACACCATCATTCCTGACATCGACGAAAGGCCGGCTAAACAGCGTCGCGTAGCCCCGTCGATAGAAGAATCGCTGGAAATGATGGACATAGACCATCAAAACGAGCGAATGGGGCCGGAACAATTCGAGGATGGGCTGATCGAACTTGATGGTCCGTCACATCCTTCTCTCAAACTTGACCAAATGGGAAACGCTAATAATCACGCACAGACGTTTGAATACACATTAGCTAGTACCGATGCAGATAGTATAGATCTCTTTAGCAATGATCTGTACAAAAAATATATCAAACATTCCGCATCCTGCACACACTGCAAAGAGAGAGAACGCGCTCAGTGGATCTTAGATTCCGGCGCATCATTACACTTTACCCATGAGTTCAAAGACTTCGCGTATTACAGGCCTCTCAAAGCTAAGCGATTTGTCCAAACAGCTGCAAAGGGAAAGAAACTGGAAATTCTCGGAGTTGGGGCCGTTCCAGTACGGCATACCCTAAATGGGGAAACTAAAACCCATCTCCTAAGACCGGTATTTTATATTCCGGATATGGACACACGTCTACTGTCCCTAGGCGTCTTCCTTAACCATGGTTACAAAGTTGATGGAATGCGTGGAGAAATTAATATCTCTAAAGGGCTGAACAAAATACAGTTTTCGCCCCATTTCATCGGACAAACCATTTATTGGTTAGACACTGAAATACGCTATGACCAAATCCACGCGATCTCTAGCGAAATCACTGTCGAAACCTGGCATAAACGCCTTGGCCACCCAAATGACCAGGCGCTCAATAAGATTCCCACCAGTACCAAAGGAGTACCCAAAACGTTAGTACGTGAGAAATCACAGGAAAGCTGCACGGGGTGTCTAAAAGGGAAAATGCCGAATCAATCTTACCCTAACTCGGTGACAAGGGCTGTCAAACCCTTTGATTTGATCCATTCGGACTTGAAACAGATATCCACGGCATCGTACCACAAGTACAAATATTTCCTTACCTTTTTGGATGACTTTTCCTCCCATGTCTGGGTCGTCTTGCTTAGGAAGAAGTCAGGCGCCATCACGGCGCTGAAACAATTCCTTGCGATGATCCAGAATCAATTTGCCGCTACCCCTAAAAAGTGGCGGGTTGATGGAGGTGGAGAATTTGACGAATACAAGGATGTACTTGCCGATCATGGAATTCTGATCGATGTCACGCTCCCATATCAGCACCAGCAGAATGGTAGAGCAGAAAGGATCAATCGAACACTATGGGAAAAATCTCAGGCATTGCGCTTCGATGCATGCTTACCGCCCATGTGGTGGGAATTCTGTTTGGAACACGCAGCATTTCTCTACAATAGAACCCCCATGCAGCGTCTTGAATGGAAAACCCCTTACTTCAGGGTGACCAATGAGATCCCCGACATGTCTAGTGTCAGAGTATTTGGATGTCAGGCATATGTATATATCCCAAAGGAGAAACGTAGGAACTCCCTGGAATCAAGATCCCGATTGATGATTTATCTCGGATCGAAACCAGGGGTCAAAGGATACCGCTTCATGGATCCTGAGACCAACACGATTTTCATGGGCGGGAAAGCTATCTTTGATGAAAGCAAGTACCCTAGATGCCACATTGACCCGTTGCCAGAAAACCACCCAGAAATGGAAAACCCAGAGCCGGCTGATGAGTTTGAGGATCTCATTCCCGGCAGCAATGATGACGATAGTCACAACGAAACACCTCATATCCCAGTTCCCATTGAACAGGATCAACCTGAATCAGACAACGAACTGCCTGCCAGTGAGCCTGATGACGAACCGCGAGTACCCACTCCGGAACCCGAGCAAGTACCAGATCGACCGATCAGGGAACGACGAGTTCGGAAGATGCCAGGAAGCATCTATGGGGAAGACACTCCAGCGTCTGATCTTGAAAAATTAGATCGAAGACGGAGATTGGGCGGTCAAACGGCATGGATGAATGACCTCCTGATGGAGGCAATATCAGTCCAAGTTGGCATCGTTGAAATGTCCCATAAAGACATATACCCTCTTCCAAATAAAGAAGACTGGTATGCGGCTGAACGTAAAGAGCTAGACATGCTCAAACGCCGCGGGGTGATCATGGAGCTAGTACCCCTGCCTGAAGGGAGGAAAGCTCTAAGGAACAAATGGGTTTACAATGAAAAGTCCGATGGGCGTCTGAAAGCACGCCTCGTCGCAAAAGGCTTCTCACAGGTAGAAGGGATCGACTTTGATCAGATCTTCTCACCAGTCGTGAGATATGAAACCGTCCGATTAATACTGGCATTGACAGCCCTTGAAGGGTGGTTCATGACACTTTTGGACGTCTCATCAGCCTTCCTCTATGGAACGCTCCGTGAGGTCATCTACATGCGACAGCCTGAGGGCTACGTAGTAAAAGGGAAAGAACACCTCGTGTACCAACTATACAAAGCCCTATATGGACTTAAGCAGGCCGCATTAGCCTGGTGGAGGGAACTTGATTCCTCCATGAAAAAGCTCGGCTTTGTCCAGCTTCACTCCGATGCGGGAGTATTCATTCACAAAAGTACCAACGGGGAAATTGTAATTGCCGTCATCTATGTCGACGACTCTGCTTTTCTCGGCACAAACCGGGAATATACGCTAGAAAAGAAGAAGGCCTTCATGACAACATGGGAATGTAGGGACCTAGGTCACCTAGTGCCCGATGGGGAACCAAAGGAATTTCTCTCAATCCAAATAAGGCAACGTGGGAAGAGGATCTTCATTGATCAAGTACCTTACCTTGAGAAAATTCTGGCACGCATGGGGATGAGCGAATCTAATGCCACCCATACCCCACTCCCTACGGGCTACAAACCCATGGCGTCCGAAGATGAACCCAATGCGGAACTCCGATCTAAGTACCAATCCGTCATCGGATCACTCCTATATCTGATGATTGGAACGAGGCCTGACATCTGCTTTGCTGTAATCAAAATGTCCCAATTTTCCGCAAATCCCACCAAACGCCATTTAGAGGTGGCTAGGGATATTTGCAGATATTTGAAGGCAACGAAAAATTACGCAATCATGTACGATGGGGACTCAGGGAAAGGGATCTATGCATTCACAGACTCCGACTGGGCGTCAGATGAAAACACGAGGAGGTCTACCACCGGCTTCTTCATATCACTGGCGTCTGGAGCGATAACATGGGTATCATCGGCGCAAAAGACCATCGCCCTCTCTTCTACAGAAGCAGAATATATGGCGCTATCAGATTGCAGTCGCGCAGCAACATGGCTGAGAAGCATGCTTGCCGAACTTGGAATGCAGATCGGATCAGTACCGATCTACGGAGATAACAACGGCTCCGTCTTTATCGCATCCAACCCTGTGACTGAGAAGCGATCCAAGCACATTGACGTGCGATTCCACTTCGTCAGAGAAAAAGTCTCCGAAGGAATTATTACGGTCGAATTCATCGAAGGAGTGAATAACCCTGCAGACCTTTTGACTAAGAATCTGGGGAAAATCCTCTTTTCCAAGTTTATCCCGTACTTCGGACTGATAAAGAACTAGGCGAAACAAAAGTACCTATATATATATGTGGGAAAAAGTAAGATGTATTTAGAAGTATGTACTAAATATGGGGGGGTGTTGAAACTTTTCCCATCACGTAGATTAGATTAGATTAGATTACATCACGTGACCTTACATATCTTCATTACATACTTGTTTGGTTGGTACAAACAGTAGTACGGTATATAAGACCAGGAAACTGTCAATATCAACAAGTTGTCTCTTGACTCTTAACCGCCTCCATCGCTCTTATCAGCCTCAACCGCTCTCACCAGCCTCACCCTCTCCAACCTATGTAAGTGGTCAGAACGGTATCGTAGAGTACTTCCACTGTAGCCGGTTGCTTCAGTACACTTGCGGCTAGCGCCCAGGTGGAACTTCAACAGTTTCAAGGTTCGGTCTCAAGAACCTAGAACCGGACCAAAACCGGACTGTAATGAACTGGTTTTGAGACCGGACCACAGTCTTGGTCTATAAGGTTTTGATCACAATCGGTTTCCGGTTTGTCTTTTTGCAGGATTTTCAGAGACTGCTAAAAAACCAGTTTGAACCACTTTAAACCGGTCTTTGACCAACGGTCACCCACAGTTGGTATACTCACCAACTGCAGTTAAACTCTGAGTTTTTCAGTGATTCTTTGACCAATTTCTGACATGAAAAAAATTTAAAAAAAACACCGCAGTTGGTATACTGACCAACAACCCAAATAAAGTCAAACAATTATCAAAAACTCAAAGAACACACTGCGGTTGGTGAGTATACCAACTGCGGGTGAAGACCGGTCTGAACTGGTCTTGGTTTTATTCTATCTGAGAAACAGAACCGGTATGACCGGTTTCACATGGTCCGGTTCAGTTTTTTTGAGATCATGTGAACCAAAAATTTGGTCTCGGTCTCGGTCTCTATATTTTGAGGGTCAAAAACCGGACCAAATCGGACCTTTAAACACTAGACACAAGGGTTGCGAAGGTCGACGTAAGAGGTGGCAGGGGTGTCTCTGCAGCTGGTGGTACAGGGATGGTTGGGGATGTTGCAGCAGGTGTGGGCATGGACATTGTCGGAGACCTCATGGACGGGGCTGTACTCGTAGCAGGTGGTGTCATAACATTACTTGATTTTTTTCTTATTTTTCTTCGCATTGCTGGGGGTGGGCATTGTGGCAATAGTGGTCTGGAAAACAGGATCTTGGTGCTTCCTTGTCGTATATCTCATAAATTTGTTTGGCTGCGGACATGGTCCGTGACAAGAACATGATAGGATGCCATTTGTCATCCTGTTTTTGAGAGAGTACAGCCCCAATTGCATAGCCTGATGCATCAGTTTCAACCCAGAACTGTCCATCTGGTTTTGGTAATGCCAAAACTGGTGCTGATGTGATCGCCTGTATGAGACCTTCAAATGCCTTTTGTTCTGTTGATCCCCAAGTGAACGTAGTGCCACCTGTGAGCATGGTGAGTGGTTTCGTGATGTTTGAGTACCCTTCAATGAAGCGTCGATAGAAGTTAGCAAATCCAAGGAACTTCTGGACTTCTTTTTTTGATGTGGGTGCTCGCCAGTTTCGAATCGTATCCACCTTCTCAGGTTCCATCTCGACACATCCTTCACCAACGACATATCCCAATATGGGGCATTTTGTTGCTTCCCAGAAACACTTCTTTTCCTTCACAAACAAGTCATTGTCCAATAGGATCTGCAGAATTTCGTCAGTGTTTCGGGTGAGTTCTTCCTTGGTTTCACCAATAACCACAATGTCATCCATGTAGATCATACAGATACGTCGGCGGATCTGGTCCCGGAATAGACTAGCCATCATTCGAGAGAACGTTCCCGGGGAGTTGCAAAGACCGAAAAATATGACCAATGGTTCAAACAATCCTCGACTGGTGAGGAAGGCAGCCTTCCATTCATCACCTTCCTTAATCCAGATGTTGTTGTAACCCCACATGATGTCCATCTTATTGAAGTAGACTGCATCTTTCAGCACATCCAAGAGATCGGAGATGTGTGGGAGTGGAAACTTGTCTTTGACCGTAAATTTGTTGACCATGCGGTAATCTTGTACCAATTGTTTGGAACCATCCTTCTTGTTGATGAAGAAGCAAGGGGAGGCATAAGGCAATTTGGACGGGTGGATCTTTCCAGTTGCTAGACCCTCATTGATGAATGCATCCAATTCCTCTTGTTCCTTTTGTGTCATGGGATATGTATTTCCCCCTAGTTTCTTTGGTGCGTCTGGTGTAAGTTCAATACCATGGTCCCATTCCCTTTCCTTTGGGATCTTATCAAAGTTCTCCTTCTCAAAGAGGTGAGCAAACCGATCAACATATGAGGGTCATTTGGTTGTGGGAGGTGGTGTGGGAGTGACGGCTTCCAAGATAGGGTCTCCAGGCTTCCATTTCTGATCCGACTTTTTGGGTGCGTCTTTGTCGTGCACCTCAACCATGCGAACCCAGTGTTTGCGACCATCAAGGTTAATCCTGAAATCCGAATGTTTGGTTCGGCATGTTGTTGGGCACCGGTTGAATGTTACAGCGCCGGTTGTCCCATTGTCCATTTAATAGATAAGGGTCGTGACTTAGCTTTGTTTAATTGGACCCTTTGGGAAAATCCTTCTCGTCAGCTTCTAAGATTGTGGTTTCATCATTTCCGGCATCTTCCTCAGAGACCTTTCTAACTCTTCCAGAGTTCTTCTTCAGCTTGCGGCAGTTGCGCGCAATATGGCCTTCTTGTTGCAGTTGAAACACTTGCGACCATCTTTCTTCTTTGGAGTGCTGCAGTCTTTAGCAAGGTGACCGAAGCGTTGACAGTTGTAGCAACAGGCCACTCCTGCTTTGTCAATTTCCATGGCTTTGCCCTGACCACCATAAGTGGTACCTGATCCAGTGCACATGTCGCCGCCACCTCAGATGACCAGTGCATGTCCCTCCATCTGTCATCCCTTGTTTCGGATCTCCTTTGCGTACTCAGAGTACGTCTTGCCATCACTAGCCACTTGTTCAGAGATTCTGCGGTTGACGTTCTTTTCTAGGATGTATTTCCCAGTTTCTTCGCCAAGGTTTGACAGCTTCAAGAGCTCTGCAAATTCGTCTAAGAATTCGTCAACAGTGCATTTCTCTTGTCTCAGGACTTCGAGTCTTGCTTTGGCAGCGACTGACTTGTTGGTGATAGAGAATCGTGTGGTGATATCATCATCTGTTAGGCTCTTTTGGAACCTGATGTATAGTTTGGTGGCTTTCCACCACTTGTCAAAGGCGTGTCTGTCCTTGAACATCCCAGGATCTTTGATGATCTTGGATGTATCCATTGTTTGTACTGCCGGAGCTTCTGCCATGTCTAGAGTCTGCAGAGGAGGAGAGGGGTCGGGTTGTTGGGATGAAGATGGGGTTTGGGATACAGGTAAGGGTTGAAAATGAGTCCCTGTTCTAGGCATCTGTTCAATGTCTGACTGTGCGGAGTCAAAAGCAAATTTGTCAGGGGACTCGTTGGCGGAATTGGTGGCAAAACTCTCAGGGTATTTCCTCTGTAGATCTCTAAGGAATCTGTGTTCCTGCGCGTCTGTTGGTCACGAGAAGGGGTCAAGTCTCTCGTTCCGTGCCCAATGGTTTACTCGGTCTGTTGCTCATCAGTGGTGAAGTGGGCGTAGATCTGCTGCTTTGAGTAAGACATGATGATGTGGCTCTGGAACGTCTCGATGTGAGCATCCTAATCAATCTTCTGATAATGGTTGTCTGGACACCAATAAACTCTCTGATCTCTGTGATCCGACCTGTCTGAGGTCCTTCTTGAATGTGAAAGCTTTCGAGTTTGTTCTGTCAGGCATTGTAACGTGCGATCTGGTGTTGCCAAGCAAGATGGATGCTCTCTGCTATCTCGCCGTGGGGGCGATGTTCGTCGTTGTCTAGTTCTTCGTCAAGCACCTGTTGTAGGATGTGACGGATCTCCGATTCGATGTACTGCTGGATGAGCTTAAAATTGATACTGTCTCGAGGACTTAGCTCCTCCTGTCGGGCTTCTGGTGTGGCGAATGGGTTACTGGTGAAGTCTTCAAAGAAGCGCGACGTCTTGACTCATCTGGTAGTTGCTCTCTTCGCTCTGGGCAAACCTAACGAGATTTAGCAACTTGTTATGCTTTAACAAACTGTTCCAAGGTTTGGGCAGAGTATGCAGGAAGTGGAAAGGCAGGAAGTGGAAAGGCGAAGAGCAATGTGATTACTAAATCTATGGAATGTAGCTATGGTACATGAGGTTTATATAGTACTGACTATGAGCAGTAGCGAATGAGTCAGTAACTGCGGAAGGCAGTGTGCATGAGTAAGACGACTGTGGACTGAGTAATACTACTGCAGACTGAGTCATACTGGGAATCTAAGGGAGCGAAAGTAGGTATTAGACATAGTGTATTTGTAAGAGGGCGCCGAGTCGGGATGATAAGTAAAAGAGATGACATGGTCCACATACCGTAGAGTCCGTAACAATGATGCACATCAGGTGCACATCAAATGTGTCAAATACATGTCAACAAACTCAAAAAACATTGCACTTCTTCTCATTATGGCTACACAGGAACAAGTAAGGTTTTCTACTATATCAATTATGTAGTAGAGTATCATATATCAATAAACATGTATTTATTTCATGGAATGATGCCACAGATTTTAAGTTATAGAGGTGCCGTGCTCTACACCAAATAATAGTAAACAATTGCACAGGCGCGCGCAGTGCCTTTCTCAAGATCTTCACCTTCTGACTTGTATCATTTTTAGATGTCTAGATAACACAGCGGGACCGGACCAATGTACACCTCGAAAACATTTTAAACAAATAACAATCTAATATAGAATTTATTTCCTGACCACATTGTGGGAACACAAGTAAAATCCATTTTTAATAATTATTTAATGTGCTCTGCATGTTTCCACTGAGCAAATGCAAAAGAAAATGCAAAATGTGATTGTGATGTGGCCCTGATATTTCCTTCTCTCAAATGGAGATCCCATTCAAAAATCAAACCACTTGTTTATTCTTTATGAGAACTGAGTTTGATCTCAGCTTACATAGCAGGAACATGCTGAACAAATTGTTTATTTGATCCCTATGTTCTACCCTCATGCACGAAATTCCCATTGACAAGGAATATTTTAAAAGAAATCACACTGAGTCCATGATGTGATTGACAACCACACTGCTGCTATGTTTAAAATGTACCCATCACATTCTTTGTAGTCTTTAAAATGTTTCCTCAAACAAAGAAGAAGATTAAAAATATACAAATGGTGTGATTGTCAATCTCATGATGACCTCACTGTGATTTCTTTTAAAATGTTCTTTGTCAATGGGAATTCCGTGCACGAGGGTAGAACATAGGGATCAAATAAACAATTTGTTCAGCATGTTCCTGTTATATAAGCTGGGATCAAACTCAGTTCTCATAAAGAATAAACAAGTGGTTTGATTTTTGAATGGGATCTCCATTTGAGAGAAGGAAATATCAGGGCCACATCACAATCACATTTTGCATTTTCTTTTGCATTTGCTCAGTGGAAACATGCAGAGCACATTAAATAATTATTAAAAATGGATTTTACTTGTGTTCCCACAATGTGGTCAGCAAATAAATTCTATATTAGATTGTTATTTGTTTACAATGTTTTCGAGGGGTATATTGGTCCGGTCCCGCTGTGTAAGATAGAAATAATGAAATCTGCAGATTTCAGTGAAAGTGCTATATCTCCCCAAGAAATGGACCAAATTTGAAAAACAAATGTGTGATAAGATCCCCTCAATGTGGAGAATCCAAAGCTGAAATAAAAAATTTTGGTCAAATTTTCGACCTATTTTGCTCATATTCACCTTATAAAGTGCTTGAATTGTGTTTGAATGGTCTCAATAGGTTCACATGCAATGGTTAAATAGTATTGTTGCTTTTTGTGTTTAAAAGAACTCATGATGCACTGTTTATCACGATTTACAGTGTGTTTTGATGCATCATTCTGCTATATAGACTCTCTACCAGACATAGCTAATGTATGTAACTGTATATATACTTACTATTGGTTTCAAGTATCTCTACATAAGTTCTGGATAATTTTTGGGACTGGTGGTGCCACGGTTTGGGCATTGAGAGTACAAGTTTCGACAATGTGCATTGCTCAGCATTGACTGCCGAGCATTTTTGGCAATCGCCGAAACTCGAACCATAAGTCAATTGTCAGCAAAACGTTCCCACAGTTTTCTTTTCCCCCACCTCCACCCAACAGCCACCACTCATGCCCAACGGCCCTGTGCCCAATGGCCCCTATAGTGCCCAACAGCCCGCTCTCGTGCCCAATGGTGGCCTCTAATGCCCAATGCCATCCACTCCCGCCCAATGCCATCTCTTCAAGCCCAATGCCGTCCCTTCAAGCCCAATGGCCTCCACTCATGCCCAATGGCCCCTTTTCACACCCAACGGTGTCCTCTCATGCCCAATGCCCTCCCTTCGAGCCCAATGCCCGCTCTTCGAGCCCAACGGCTCTCTCTCATGCCCAACGGCCTCGACTCATGCCTAACGCCCTGCCTTCGAGGCCCAACAGCCCCCCACTCATGCTCAGCCCTCTCAACTCATGCCCAACGGCGTCCACTCACGTTCAACAATGTCCACTCGTGCCGAACGCCGTCAGATGGCAAGATTCAGGGACAGGGGGGAGGGGGTAAGCACACAAGACGATGTGCGCATTTGCCATCCAGTAGCACACCTTCGTAACCTACATACTACGAGTCTGGACTAGTTCAAACTGGTCCAGTCTCATCAGACCTGAATAAACGGACCGACCAGACCGGTCTCTCACCGGTCTGTCTGGTTTTCAGAGGTGTCCACAAAAAAGTGAGACTGGTCCGGTCCTCGGTCTTCCCTTTTTGGGGGTCAAAAATGAGACCGGACCGAACTTTAAAACAATAGGAATCACAACTAAATTATCAATGGCATATCATCTGCAGACAGACAGACAGACAGAACACATCAACCAGGAGTTGGAGCAATATCTAAGATCATTTATCTCCCATCGGCAAACCGATTGGCCCAAATGGATGGCAACTGCGGAGTTCACCTGTAATAATAAAATTCACACGGCAACTCAGTTTTTGCTGTTCTATGTAAATTATGGGTTTAACCCTAGGATGGGCATGGAACCCCAGAGGGCGGAAAGGCATTCAATTGAATACATCATAAAACTATCATTAGACTGCAGCTCTCATTATAAGGTCAGAACCGGCCAAAGAATTCACTGAGTGAAGAAGAAAATCCACGAGGAAGCAGAAGTGGCATTAGTAAAAGCGAGAGAGGAAATGGAACAGTATGCGAACTTGAAAAGAAGTGACATGCTGGTCTACAAAGTTGGTGACAAAGTCTGGTTATCAACAAAAGATCTAAAGTTGAACTGACTGTTAAAGAAACTTGCCAAACGATGGATCGGGCCCTATGTTGTAACCAAAATTATTGCATCACATGCCGTGGAACTTAAATTACCAAAAACTTGGAAAATCCACCTGATTATCAATGTATCATGGGTCTGGTTATTCAAAGAACCACTATTTAAATCACAAAGGGTGCAGGCACCAAACCCTATAGTTATCAATGGCGAAGAAGAGTACAGTGGCTCAAAAAACTGCCCCAATGTTTTTGTATTTTTGAGAGATCAATATGGTATGGATTCCTGACATAAGCAGGGGACTTAGGGTGATTATGTAAATTAGTATGACATTGTGGCTTTTGAACGGACCCTGGGTCATGTGATTCAGATCAAAACCCATTGTGCTATAACCCAAACAAAATTATCACTCATTGGGGCAGTTTCTTGACCCTCTCCTCACTTTTCATCCCACAGTTTTCTTTTCCCCCACCTCCACTCCATCTGGCTGCCACCTCTGCCCAACGCCGTCCACTCGTGCCCAACACTGTCCCTTTGAGCCCAATGGCCCCCACTTGTGCCCAACAGCCCGCTCTCATGCCCAATGGTGGCCTCTAATGCCCAATGCCATCCACTCCCACCCAATGCCGTCCCTTCGAGCCCAATGGCCTCCACTCATGCCCAATGGCCCCCTCTACCGCCCAACGGCCCCTTTTCGCACCCAACGGTGTCCTCTCATGCCCAATGCCCTCCCTTCGAGCCCAACGGCTCCCTCTCATGCTCAACACATCCAGTTGCACCCAATAGTGCCCACTCGTGCCAATACCACCGGCTCTCCCTCCCCATCCTCCCTCTGCTCACACGAGGCCCACAGGGGCCCGGATAGGTAAGTACCCTGACCGCCATGCAACGTCACCACTGACAAAACGCCTCAGAACGGCGCTGATGGAACATGCGAGAACGGCCTGAGACATGCGGGAAGCAAAGCAGGACGCCAACACATGCGCCATCAGGCAAGCCATGGGCGACGAATGGCGGGAAACATGACAACACACATGACAAATGGCATGTGACACAGGAACAATGAGGCAAACGAGCAAATGCTCACCCCACGCGGGAGATGGCGAGAAACGTGACAAGATACATGGGAAATGGCGGGTGAGACAAGCGGCGCGCCCTTCACATCACAGCAAACCACTGACGAAACACGACAGAATGGTGGGGCATGCGAGCATGGCTTGGCGCATACAAGGCACCGCACCAGAGGCATGCGGAGCAGTGGGTCAACACTGCAGGACACGCGAGATCAGCGGGGCACGCACTCACATCGTCCCATCAGCATAGCCAGATTTTGTGTCCCCAGGCCTAATATATACATATATATACCGACTAACAGTGAGTATTTAAAATAGTCAAAAGAATGGTAAGTCCCCCGTTTGGGGGCATTTTTCATCGACTCACACCACGTTCAGCCAGTCCAAGTCCGGCTCGGAGCCGAATCAAGCCAAGAAAGACCCTCAGCCGCGGCTTTTGGAGCCATGGCTTTTGGAGTCCTGACTTTCTGAGCCGTGGTTTGGCTAGCCGAGTCGCGGCAACACTATGGACGGCATTGGGGGATATCAGAGCAGTCGACACAGGACGAGCCGAAGCTCGCCCTTGTTGACAGGCAAAGACATGGGGTCAACTCAAATGAGTCGACCGATGAGGAGCGGAGAGCCTAGAGGGACGACCATCACCCCTCAAACGAAACTCATCAATAATGATGAACGATGCCCATGGCATTGTTTCCCCAACAAGAAGGTACCATGCACCTTCAGATGTGCCTGGACGAGGTCGATTCAGAAGAATCAACCGATAACGAATGGAGGGACGATGTACGCCCATCTACTGAGAGTCGTCAGTTGATGACAGACGCCAGTGAAACAAAGGAAGTGAGTCTGGGGATGAGTGCGAGCGATATCTCTATCACACACACAAACACCAAACACAACAACAAAGACCGAACAAGTCTTGTGATGCGTACTTCTCAATCAATATAGTTCGGGGTGATGAGTGGGATCACTCAGGATGCGACTCTTCCAAACAACAATTGAATAACTCGTTTAGCGATGGCTCGATAAGTCTCGAACAAGACTTAGAGATAGTTCTCAATAGATAATGAACCGAGGTTTGTGATTTCCGAACCAACAAGACTTCGCAGACACAATCTCGACCGAATACGAACATGACAATGACCAATACAACCAATAGATAACACAATTTGACGATTGACAAGTTCTCGAACACACAAAACACAATCACGACTGACTTCCGATGCAAACCAAACGATCTCGAGGCTTCAATGATACTAGCAAACAACAACAGATGCACAAGACAAATGCTATCAATTCTGGGGCACAATCTAACCTAACCTATCTATGACAAAACTATGAGACTTTATACATGAGCTGCAATAAATATAGAAAAGGGATGCATGTGGTCTCGCTAAGGGGTATCCAGTCAAGTAAGCCTTCGCTAGAGACATCACGATGTGTCCATGTGGTTGACAATGCCACAGGTATGTTCTTTTCTCCATATTCTACCTCTATCATGCTTGTGAGGACACTATTCCACTATCTCGGTCTATTGATACACCTCGCGGCGATGCCAATGAGTTACTGCGAGGTATCAGATGCTTTGATTAAGGGTCATCTCGGTAAGCAACCGATCAACAACCGATCCATATCAATATGTCTGCCATGTAATGCACATTGATCGTGGTGTATCAAACCCGATCTCGGTCTGTTCGATCCGATGTCATTGGCTATTCCCCATATGGACGATTTGGACGCGAAGCGAGGCGCACATTTGCCAAGCCTCTCACAAGAATGTCTCCAGTCAAGCCCTCGATGTATAGTAGACAGTGCTAGTGTCATCGATAAATCCAATATAACCAATCTCCTTGTTTCGCGCTTCGTTTCGAGAGGTGCTTGATAGTCTTACATATCTATCTCACGAGGCGATCCCATGGCTCTCGAGTATCATAGCTAAGCCCATAGTGGTGACCAGCGCTATGTCCTACATTGCCATGGTCTCTAAATGCTTTAAAATGTCTCTCTAACGTCGCCACTAAGTCCTCAGAATCAGAGCTCATCTAGGACTCTCTATATCCCTTAGAGATAGTGTGAAATGATGCAAAATGCGCAGATTTAGGCCTAGACGCATCGCGGCCCTATCACCAGCATTTGGACGGCATCGGCAGAAGTCGAAGTCGACGGGAGGTCGAGCCAAAGCTCACCCTCCTCGAGGCGCAGCCGGACAAGGTCGACTCGAAGGAGTCAACCGAGGAAAAGACAGAGGGACAATGTACGTCCCTCGACCAGGAGTCGTCTAATGACAACAAATGCTGGCATTGGGACGGTGTGGCAGGATGTCAAAGACATCAACAAGGATGAGCCAAAGCTCCGCTTGTCAATGCGTAACAGAACAGGGTCGACTCACAGTGGTCGACCAACGACGAGAGGAGGGACAACATATGCCCCTCTACTGTGAGCCATCATTCAATGACGAACACCGGCAGTTGAACAGCGTGGCGGACATTGAGGGACGAGAGGACGAGCCCAGGCTCTCCTTGTCGATATGTAACGAGACGGGGTCGACTTGTAGCAGTCGACCGACAATAGAAAATAATACCTAGAGGGACAAGAATGTCCCTCAAACAAAAAAAGGTGTCAGTAAACAACAAATGACACGCATTGTGTCGTTCTCTGGTACTAGTGAAGGTGCCACGCACCTTCATATGCCTGTGTGTGGGTGTCTGAGCCTTCACCTCGGCTGTCAGCCCCCCCCATGGACAATGGAGGGCAGAAATGCCCCTGTCCCTCTCCGATTCGCGCTCCCTGTGAGTCTTGACAATGGTGGGCGACTAACGCCGCTCGACACTGAACGTGCCCCGGTCATCAAGCAGGTAGGCGTCGAGCTATGAGAGACGAGGCTCATGGAGGAGCCTCGAAAGGTGGTGGTGATCACCAAGAAGCTCGTTTATCAACAAGCAATAAACGGTCAAACAAATCAATGAGGTCCTGTGACCTCACGTGACCACGTGACCACGCACATTTGATGATTCGGTGTGCGTCCAACAACAAGTCGAAATTCGACTTGATACGAGCCGCCCTACCTCCGTTGGAACCTTGGCAATAATCGGAAGGGGTCTAATGACCCCTGATTGACTTGAGAGCTCAACAAAGGTGGTGCAACTCATTCTAAATTATTATTATTTATCCTTTTATTATATTGGAGTCCAAAGACTCCAGATTATACCCATGACTGTGAATATTCGCGGTCAATCCTTCAAAATCCGAATTTGTTGGAGGCTACCATGACCTCCCACTCCAATCTCCTCACGTGAAGTCAAGTGAAGATTGCAGCAGCAATCTTGAAGGGGGATATGTAACAAGTGGGATTGGCATGGTCATCAGTTGGTCATTGGAGTTACCGTATTAGGCTGAGCACAGCTGCTTATGTAAAGGAAGCCTTTTTACCCCACATGACATTGTACAGCCAATACCAGATTTCAATCAAGCTTACCTTGTTCTGTGAGATTGAGGGCTTTTCCTGTAACTCTTGTTACAGGTGTTGAACCAGTCTTTTTTTTTTTTGAGACTGCAGCCCAGTCTCTCACCAGTATTTACCAGTCTGGTTCTGGTTCAGTTCAGGTCTTTGAGACTGGACTAAGGAAGGCACCATGTGTGCCTGTGCAATGCATTTTGCACATTGTTTACTGTTATTTGATCAGAGCACAGCACCTCTATAACTTAAATTCTGTGGCAAAGTTTCATAAAATAAAGACATACTTTATGATATATTCCCTTCCTACCTAACTGATATAGTAGAAACCTTTACCTGTTCCTGTGTAGACATAATAAGCAGATGTGCGATGTTTTTGGGGATTTGTTGACATGTCTTTGACACATTTGATGCACATGTGATGCGCATCATCCAACCTCAAAACAACACATCCACCCATTGCTGACCTTGCAATGAGGGCACACATGTTGAAAAGGTTCAAATATATTCATAGATTTTATTCAAAGTCTGTGTCTACATGTGATCGAGGCAGGGGGGCGCATGCCCCCCTTTCATCAAATTTGGCTGGTTGTGCCTATTTTGGAAGTGGGAAAGTATGCCTATTTGGGAGGTGAAAAAGTGGGTATGTAGAGTGAGTGAGCAAACAATTACTGTAAGGGCAACCTTATGATCCAACAACTCCAAAGTGCTCCGAAGCGACTCCAATGTCAGATGACTTGCAACAGAAATCCAAAGTTTAATTAGGCTCTACAAAGTACAATATGAGGCATACCTTGCAAGGAAAATCCAAAGAGAAAGTTCTGAGGATTCCTGTGCAAGCTAGGCAGCTATATAGACAATGAGAATTGGAAATGGAGAGAGGAATGTTGAAATATGAAAGTGATTGGGAGTAGCGATGGGGATGGAATATGTAAATTGGAAGTGTGCATGTGGTGGTATAAATCATTGCTCCAACATGCACTCTGATGCGGAGTACTGTCAGAGGTTGTCAGAGGCTAGAGATTGGAGGTGATGAAAGAGACATAACAAAGAAAGGAAACATAAATTATAGTAATATAAATAATGGATGCACCACGGTGGCGGTCGGAGGGTCAGAGGGAGGGTCAGAGGGTATCAGAGGGAGTTGGAGTGGGATCAGACCAAGAAAATCAGATGGTTGCGCTTACATTACCCCCCTTCTAAGGTGCGGCATCTCAACATGTGACCCCAGGTGTCGGTGGTGAAATTCCTGGACCAGGCGCGGAGCATGGACATCCTCCTGTCTCCCATGAGTTTTCCTTATAGCCGTACCCCTTCCACTTGACTAGGAACTGCAGCTTGCCTTGTTGAAGGTGACTGTCCAAAATTGTTTTGACTTTGTATTCCATTTCCTCTCTGACTGCGGTTGGAGATGGAGGGATTCAGACATCTCGTTGGAAGGGGTCTTCCAGAGCCAGCGATAGTTTTACAACATGGAATACAGGTGAATGTGAGACATGGAAGGAGGGAGTTTGAGTTTGTACACATGTGTTCTGACAGGTCAGACCACCAGAAATGGGCCCACATATCTATGAGCCAGCTTTTTGGTTGGTCAGGTGGTTTTGAGGTCAGAGGAATCCAGAAAGACTTTGTCACCCAGTTGGAAGGTCGGAGTAGATGTCCGACGCTGGTTCTAGTATCACACCATGTCATCTTTGGCCTTTCCCAAAGCTGCTCGTGCTTCTTCCAATGTGGATTTCATCTACTTGCTGAAATCCTCTATGGCCTCGATCTCTGATGGTCTTTATTGGGGCTCAAAGCCCATACACAGGCATCCTGTGTCAATGTAGAAGAGGGTTTGGTGCATGGTCATGTGGATATGGTTATTGTACAAGAACTCCACTATCAGAAGCCATTCATCCCAATTGTCCTGTCGCTCATTGACAAACAGTTGGAGGTATTGTTCCAATCCCTGGTTCATGTGTTCCGTCTGTCTGTCTGACTGTGGATGGTAGGCCGTCGAGGCAGCAACCTTGATACCTAACAGCCTGTACAATTCCCACATGAACTTGGCAACAAACTGTGGTCTGCATACAGAGACAATGGCCTCTGGAAGACTGTGGAGTTTCCAGACATGTTGAACCTAGGATTTTGCAGATCAGAGCATGGAGAGAGCAGAGTGTGTCAGAATGAAGTGTCTGCATTTTCCGACTGAGCCAGTGTTGTACCCATGGGCTTCTGGTGATAAAATCAACACTAGTTACCTGCCATCATTCTGATGGAACTGGGAGCAGATGGAGTTTACCGGAGGGTGCAGAGCATCAGACCTTGGTGCGGAGGCATGGGTCACAGGTTTTGCAATACTGACTGATTAAGCATGCCATATGGGGCCACCAATAAGTGCACGATACCAACTCTAGAGTTTTCCATCGTCCTGGGTGTCCGACCACTGGATTGTTGTGGTGTTGGAGCTGCGGACTGTTGGGCATGTAAATGTGATCTCAAAAGTACAGTAAACCCTCTGACTGTTGCCACTCCACTCTGTGGATAGAGGCAGCTCCGACTGTCAGAAGGGATTTGATTACCTCTGCTATGCTATCCTCTAGAAGTAGTGTTTGAGGGTTCAGTCTTATGAACTGGAAAATGAACCTGAACTGGACTGGACTGGGAGAGACCTGAACTGGCAGTTCAGGTCTCACTGATTTTGAGCTCAACCAGTCTCCAGTCTCTCCAAATATGGAAAAAAACTGGACTGGTTCACCCCCAGTTCTAGTTTTGGGTCTGAAAAATATGAACTGGTTCCAGTTTTTGACCATATATTCATTCAAAAACTGTACTTCTAAGGCAAAGATATTCTTTTATACAGTTTTCAATTATTTTTACAGGAGTTTATATCCAGAATGCTTGAGAAACATGTTATTGATAACAAATTGAGTATATTTTCAAGTTTTTGATTGAAAAAACAGGCTTTTGGTAGGTTGATAAATGGTTGAGGATTTTACCAGTTTAAACTGGTTTAAACCAGTCTTTACCAGTCCAGTCCAGTTTTTTCAGACTTTGAGAAAAAAAAGTGAACTGCCAGTCTCCAGTTCATCAATTTTTTGGTCAAAAAACTGGACTGGACTAAACCCTTGAACACTATCTAGAAGGCTGTCACAGATGCCCTGTTGGACCTGTTGGAGGATGTTGCGCTTCTCATCTTGAGTGGCCATCTCTCAAGTGGCCTGTATGGTGAACAGCTCCAGTCGGAGTAGGACTATGTCCTAGTTGTCCTGTGAGCCATCTCCGTGATCTGCCTGATGCGACAGTGTGTTGAACTTCCCCATCAACTCACTTGATACAGCCATGTTCATACATCAATCCTGGATAGTTGCCCAAGACACCTGATGCATCCAGCCTGTCCACTGTCCATGGTCAACTGCCCAGGCTCATATATACCATATATCCAGCCTATGCAATTATATTCATACATCAGACTGGGCAACTGGCTGATCTATTATGAAAATCCAATATAATCACCTGACTGGTCTTTCTGAATGACAATCTTTTCTGGAATAACTTGTTCCAAGTCTTCCTCTGATCTCCAAGACTTTAGTACTTCTCTGACATAATTTTCCCAATATACAGTAGTAAACTGATGACTTGTATAATGATCTGGATTTCCCAGCAAATATAAACAAGCCATGGGACCACCTATTTCTATTTTAGCAGTTAAGTAATTTACAGTCTGAGTTAAAATCTTTCTAGCCTTTTCTGTTTTATTTAGTGAACCACCTAACATTTCAGAGCTGCTATTTAATACACTTTTAATGACATCAAATATAGTATGAGTTTTCAATCCAGGCTTGGTAACATAGTCTGAGATATATGCGACAATAACTTTAATAGCTGTGCCAGAAAGTAGACTTGTAACATCAGTATTATATCTCAGCAAGAAAGTAGCAACAGGTGTTTAAGTATTAATCCATGCTTCACCTTTTTTAACATTAAGTGCTCCAGTTTTTGGATCAACTTCTGTTTGCTCAAACAATTGTCTTGGAAATCTAGCTTTACATTTTCCTTGTTTATTAATGGCTTTTCACTATTAGACTGATTTCTTGAGCAATTATAAACATTAGAGCAAAGTATAAGATCATCTACAGTGCTTTTGAATCATGACCACCAACCTTCAAGATTTTCACAATCTGAACAGTTGTTACAAGCTTCTCTACAGATTGGAGATAGTGATTCAGGTAATGTCTGAATAGGATCATTGTAATTTTCATTCTGAGTCATATCTATATTGATCTTAGCTTTAATTTCATCCATTGTACCGGTAAGAAATTCACCAACATGTACACTTTCCAAATATTCAACCATTTTCTGCTGAAAATCTGACTTAGTATCCATGATTTTATTCTCTAACTTCCTGAGGAGTCAATGAACCTTTTAACCAAAGCAACATATGCATATGTAAAGTCAATCTACCCTGCTGTTCAACTGTTCCATAATATGCATCTGTATTTCCATATGCTTCAGAATGGTTTTCACCAACACCAAGTACATGTTTGATAAACATTCAACATATAAAGTCAAAGAATTGAGCACCAGCTACTGGATTGTGGGCTATTAAGATATATCGCTCCTCATAACTTCAAAGTATTGGAGAGAATATTTCTTGAGTATCAGCAAAGTATAGTGATATTGAATGCATGATATCAGCTGGTGAAAATGTAATGAACCAAGAAGGTGCTCCAGCAAATGATATTAATGACCAGATTTCATTGCTCATATACTTTTTGCTTGTTGTTGAGCCTTTTACATGACCACCCACATGATCCAAGTCTTTTAGTTGTTGAAAACATAATTTCTCCTCATCAGTTTCTGGTTTAACTCTTTCACCATCTGCAAAAAACCCTATTTGAAACTGCATCAAACTTTGGTTTTTCAGCTGTGGTACTTTCTTTGATTTGTTCATGATTGAAGGCAATTAATGCAAAGTGAGAATCCTTTTGAAATTGCTTGTCATGATACATCAATAAATGCTTCTTATGAGCAATATCTGAAAGTCAACCTTGTCGAACAAAGTTTCCAATTCCTCCAAGTCCATATAGAAACAACCAAGGCATCATTTGTGGAAATAACTGAGGATTCTTGTAAATTGATTGTGCTTGTTTCTCATGTCCAATCGCCAGAATCTTGCCATCACTTGTCAAATGTTTAAGTGCAATTGCCTTAATAGCTTTCAAGCTTTTGGTAGAAAACTCTTTACCAGTTGGACCATGAACTACAAAGGACAAGGACCATTTTCAGTTCTATCTTCAGTGTCCATATCATATACTGCAGTTGCACATACTCAACCTACATTGTATTGTAATTTACGGTCCAGCGAAGACATACAGTGTATGGTAAATTACGGAAGCAGCGAATTCGCTACAGCACCAGTGAATTTACCACGGTGAACGGCGAAATAATAATGTCACCGGCAAAGAAAGAATGTTGCCAGTGACAACATACAACAGATCAGCAAATAATTCACTGGCAAAAGACACCACAGCAAAAAACTGGGGAAGGACCGGCGATGAACCGGCGACATGGCGACAGGCCATTGGCGAATGGATGGGCCACCAGCAAAACCAAGTCTTGAGGGCCGGCAACACTGCAAATTAAAATAACAATGCTAACAACAGATCAGCATATCATTGACTGGCGAAAGACACCACGGCAAAAAACTGGCAAAAAACCAGCGACAAACCAGCGACAGGCCATCAGTAAAAGCAAGCCTTCAATCCATGCTGATTCAATGGTTTTTTACCGTTTTTGATGCTTATGACCAGTTTGTGCTGCTCATGACTGATTGAATGAAAATCCATGTATATATTCTGAGCTTTTCAGCATGTGTGCTCCTCATTGCACAGTCAGTAATGGGTGGATGTGTGGGTTCAATGTTGCATGATGCATGACACACACACATCACACATGTCAAATACATGTAAACAAATCTCCAAAAATATCGCACATCCTCCTCATTATCTTTACACAGGAACAAGTAAACTTTTCTACTATATCAGTTAGGTAGGGGAGCATGTTGTATCATCAAGTATGTATTTATTTTATCAAATTTCGCCACAGATTCCAAGTTATAGAGGTCCCATGGTCTGAACCAAATAATAGTAAACAGTGCACCAAAGACATTGCGCAGGCATGCACAGTGCCTTCCTCATGATTTAATAATAGTTTGAAGCAATAGGACTCATGACTGCATATGTATTCACCTTGTGACACACTTTGTATAATTTTTAGAAGTCCAGATATCATAGAAATAATCAAACATGCAGATTTGAGGAAAAGTGTCATATGTCACTAAGGAATGAACCAAATTTGAAAAGTAAAGGTGTTCTGAGATCCCCTGAATGTGGAGAATCCAAAGGTGAAATAAAAGATTTTGGTCAAATTTTCGACCTATTTTGCTCATATTCACCTTATCAAGTCCTTGAACTTTAGTTGAATGGTCTGAGGAGGTTTACATACAATGTTTCAATGCTATACAAACAGTACATATAGACTAAAGTGGTTGTGGAAAGGGGAAAGGAGGAAAACATTGGTTTTGGTGTTTGGAGTAACCCATGATGCACTGTTGCATCACGATTTTGCCTGTGTTTTGATCTCTCATTTCAGAATACAGATTCTCTATCATACATAGCTTGAGTATCCAACTGTATATATACTTTTCATGAATTCATAGGCATCTATCCATTAGTTAACAAGCATATTTGTGGCCCATCAAGTGGGAAATGTAGAAAACATGATTTCGTTCCCAACACTGTCATTGTTATGCATGTGGGATTCTGAGACATATTTTGGACAAAGTCTTATCTCCAGTCTTCCACATGGCATGGATTCTCTTGGAACTTTTTGTATCAAGTAGATGTACATCTGATACACCCTATACAACCATCTATAGATTTATTGACCATGCAATAATAATGCCAGATGATAAATACATAGACATTTTTGATGTGCAAGTTGTCTGATACTTTTTAACACCTATCTATACATCACACCATTTACTATTGATGCGTTGAGACCTACTCACACTAGAGAATAGCCATACACAGGTGCCCGGATTGCACTGCAGGCATAAAATGATGATCTGTGCCAAAGATGAGGACATACATTTCAGCTTTTTTCACCATGTTCTACCTCTACATGGTATCCACATATCTTTATTCATATCCTCACATAATCGGGAATGAACCTCCAGATGGTTCTGTGGTGGGGAGAGACTTTCTACAGTGTATTAGAACAAATATACTGGTAAGCTTCACTTTCAACTGTGTCTACAGCTTTGCTGGCACTGCACACATGCCCTAGATAACTGTTGAGATGGTGACTCATTGACCAGCAAAAGAACATTGTCGCCACAGCCGGTTTTTTGCTGTGGTGTCTTTCGCCGGTGAATTATTCGCCGATCTGTCGTTAGCATTGTTCTTTTCATTTGCAGTGTTGCCGGCACTCAAGGCTCGCTTTCACCGATGGGTCATCAATTTGCCGATGGCCTGTCGCCGTGTCGCCGGTTTGTTGCTGGTCTTTGGCCGGTTTTTTGCCATGGTGTCTTTCGCCGGTCAATAATATGCCGATCTGTCGTTAGCATTGTTCTTTTAATTTGCAGTGTCGCCGGCCCTCAAGACTTGGTTTTGCCGGTGGCCCATTCATTCGCCGATGGCCTGTTGCCGTGTTGCCGGTCTTTTGCCGGTTTTTTGCTGTGGTGTCTTTCACCGGTGAATTATTCGCCGATCTGTCGTTAGCATTGTTCTTTGTATATGGAGTGTTGCCGACACTCAAGGCTCGCTTCTGCCGATGGGTCATCAATCCACCAATGGCCTGTCGCTGTGTCGCCGGTTTGTCGCCGGTCTTTGGCCAGTTTTTTGCCATGGTGTCTTTCGCTGGTCAATGATATGCCAATCTGTCGTTAGCATTGTTCTTTTAATTTTTGTTGAACATTCAAGTATGGATGTATCGACAGTCAATCACGTGACTATGATCATATGTTTTACCATGTGGCCTGACCACATGAAGTGTTCTAAACATAGAACAATCTAGACACGTTCTAGATCTCTGAGTCATCTCTGTGACTCAGAATGCTGCGCACCACAGCCCTGATGCTGTGTACCAAAGATGTTCCATCATGTTCTAGCCAATAGCGTTACTAGCTCGTAGTTGGTCTGTGCGCATTCCCATACCTATAAGTACTGCATGTAAGTAGTACAATAGACTTCTAACGAAGACTTCTATCATCACCCACTCTTCTTCAAACATCTCAACCCCCTTCGCTTCAATGTGAGTATCATTAACCAGGCTTCTTCTGCGTCTGCTAGGCGTGCTGTTCAATAGGTTATGGGCCCCAGATAGCCCCTAGGCTTGGGTTTATCCCTCTAAGTCCTAGAGTAGTTTGCGCGCTCTAACGGAGCTGCTGCGACTACTATGCCTGTACGATATTAACCTGGTCTTTGACCAGTGAGCGATGACATGCGCGCCTTTCAGGCTGCCGCCATCTGTCCTCTTTAAACTAGTAGCATAAGCTAGTTTAAGTTAGTTATCTGTTTTGATACTTGGGGGTTCCAGACTAGTGAGCGCCATTTTCAGCTGCACCTAGTTCTGATGTCCAAGGCTATTGAGCGCTCTGGAGTGCTGAATGCATCGTGCTCGACGCATGCGATCGCCTCTGGTCTTAACAGCGTCAGATCTGCTGAGCTTGCTCGCAGCTGCTGCCAGCGCTCTAGTCCTTAATTTAGACTTAGTGCCTTCACGGCCTATGTCTATATTTGGACAATTTTTGTATAGCTAGTGTGCTGTGCGCCTTTCGGCTGCCGCCACTGCTTATGTGCAACATGTATGACAAACACTTGCTGAGCTTGCTCGCAGCTGCAGTCTACATTTCACATGCTGTGACATGTCCTGTCAATAGCAAAAACCTTTCAAAGGCCAACGCTATACGGATATCTGTCGCTCCAAGTTTTTACTTGTTTTGAGCATTGACATATAGATATACCTGGAAGCGGAGGTGATGACGCCAGCTTGAGAAGCAAGACTTTCTCGTGGTTATCAGCATTTGATCTAAATCAATGCCCTTAGAATGAGTTTATGGTTTTATAAACCAAATCGAGTATATCTCGATGTGCTGACATTCAGACATCACGATTCTCAGGAACTTTCTGTTCCTTGAACTCTTTTTCGTCAATCGATCTTGATCCATTGCACCCTGTACCTGGTAGAAGCGCCCTTTTCGGGTTGCCTCAGGGACTTCCCATTTTTATGGTTGCACAATCCCAGATCTGATGCTGACTTAAAATCATTCCTAGATGAAAGGATCTTGCATCTGCTTTCACTATGGTTTCATCCAAGCAAACCATTGGTCATACCGTGACATCCGCGTTATTCAGCGTGATGATGGTTTCCACAGACGACACCTCTGTACTCTGAATTGCATGGTCACACCACGCATTCAGAAGGTGAAAGTCACGCAATTGCGATATGGACAGCATGCTCACCATGTTTGTACTCGCAAATGTGGAAAGAAAAAAGCAGTATGCATCCCCATCTAAATTCTCTTCACTCGTTGAACTGTGACTCTCTAGGATCCCTGGGCGCCATGCCCAAGTAACATCTGAAGAGCTCGAACGAGGGACTTACCGTCCCCCTTCAATCATAGTGACGATAAAGAAAGGAGAATCACACCCGGTATTACACCTGAGGTTACACCCGGAGTAATAAAGATGGAACAATTGCCTGAACTATAGGCAACCGTCTTTAGTAAATACCACAGCATTGTGACCCCTAGTCACATTAATAAAAGCTATTACAAAGCTCTCTGACATGTGTCAACAAATTCAGACAATACCTTAATTGGTTTAAATTGTTCTTGATATTTTGCTGACAACTGTTTTTTCAAACAGATCAAACATGTCCTCAATCAATACTTTGATTTCTGTTCCTGTTCTTGACGGCTCCAACTACCTTGAGTGGTCGAACACCATGTGTTCATACCTCAGATCTCAAGGTTTGTGGCAGATCGTTGCTGGCATTGAAAAGGGTCCCTCAGGGTCCGCTGCACCTAAGCGGAAAGCCGCAACTTTAGTCAGAGGATGGAACATTAGGGATCAATTGGCTCTTGCCAATATTCGACTCTGTGTCGATCCGTCGATTAAACTCACCAGAAACACATCTTACGAGACCTGGTTTGAGTTAAAGAATAGATTTGGACGAGCTGTCTACCCAACAGTTCTGTCTGATGTCCGTGCCGCATTGTCCTTCAAACTTTCAATGAAGCGACACCCTGCGATCGAGATTGATTATCTCGATAAGATCTATGATCACTTAAGCATGCATCATTCTATTTCTCAGTCGATGCGCGCCCTAATGTTACTACCTTCGCTCCCATCTCCCAATTGGGATGACTATGCCACAGAGATTCTTCTCTATAATGATGATCTCACCTACTTCAAGGTTCGAGAATTGATTGTTGAAAAATACAATCGTCATCATCCAAACCATGCTTCTGATCTTTCGCTGGGGGATTACCTAAACGGCGTAGGAATAACCTACGATCCTCAGCCAAAAACGTGTGACAGATTTCATAATCCATCTCAGAATCTATGGGAGAGAACTCGAGCCTGTTCATATTTCGTTGAGCCCTATCGCGGCAGTTATAACGGAATAGTGTTAAACACCCCCAGGGCCGCTGGCATCGCCGCCCCTGGGAACGCCGTCACAACAGAACAAAATGAGGATCCACCTGTCGAAGATTACGACACAGTGTTTCCACTGCTTGGACCTTAGACCAGCATATCATTATGTAAAATGATTTGTATTTTCTTTCACTGTTGCAATGAATGCTGTTTGTGACATGTCTATGAAAGAAATACTAAGAGAGCTTCAAAAATGTGTTTCGCATTTTTAATGTTCAAATAACACATATCCAATCATGGAATAATCCAGAACTTTTGGATTTAAATTCCACCTTACATCATTGCTAGAGAGACATGCTAAAATCACGCCTCTGTCTATAAATGCATGATTGATTGGATAAATAAATGCTTCTAAGCATTTTAATAATGTCGTTATAACACTTCATTATTCACAAGATAGAAGAGACTTAAAAACACCCTTCAATCATCAATTCAAGTTTGGTCTAACCAACCAACCTTGTTCCTTCACTCTTTCCACAACAACTGTTGCACAAAGTAGCACAAGATTGAGTTGAGCAACCATGTATGCTCCTCATCTTAAAGCTCTCCATTATTGCATGGGAAATAATTTCAATTACGAAATTAAATAGAGTCCTTGTGACACTCTATTTGCAAAATGGATTAGTCATGGAATCTTGCAATAAACGTTGCTTACAAATGGAACTGGAATGATTGCCTGAGACTAGCTATCTCAGATCAGCGATTCACACCCTTTTTGCATGAATTATTGGTTTTCCAGCCAAGTTCTGCACTGTTTCAGTTCATATGCCATTTACGAAGCAAATGATTTATGTCATTTCAGCACAAAACGATTCCACACTTGACTGGAAAAGGGGGAGAATATAGAGAAAAAGAGCAATTCTTAATTGAACTTGCATTCTTGCGAACTTTGCATTGATTGATTTTATCTCATGCAATTGTTTTGCGTACAACACTCTATAGGATGCACAGCGATTTACCCATTAAATCTGCGGCATCTTGAACAAGGATCTATCCAAAAAAGATAAAATGACATGTCGTCCAAAAACAATGATATTTGGATAACCAAGACTGTCATATGAATCGATCCGTTAGTCCTAGAGACTATTGTTGGGTTTCTATTCCAAGCAATCGTTTTTTGATTACTTGAAGAAGCATCTTAATTGATTGCTTACTAATATGCATTAAATTGCATATTAAAATAGTTCTTGATATACAAGATTACTATTGATTGCATGAACGCATCAAAGTGTTACTACACTTTGAATATTTGGACATATCCATGGTCACCATCACCAGGTACCAAAGGACTCCCAGGGCTGCCGGCAACACCGCCCCTAAGGATGATGAACCTGCTGAGCTAAGCTCATGATCATCACAGCCGCTCGGCATTAAACCAGCATGCTAGGTCACCTGATCTGCACCTATATCGGCTGCGTCGACAACATGGATTTAAAACACTGAATTGTGCACCCTTTTGGGTTTGCCATCTTTGTTTGTCACAAACCAAATATTCCCCATCCAACGCGTTATTGTTGTATCATGCAACAAATCATAGTCAATCTGTGTTAATGTCTTAGAATGGTATTCTAATGACCTCTGAACATAAATTCGGATGTTCAAAAACACATGTATCACCACACATACAAAAGAACTACAATTGCAAGTCAAACATTTGACTATAATTGCAATAACACTCGCACAAACAGTTGGCTTGATTATCTAATCACCTGTAAATCTGTTTATGGAAATACCATTTCAGGGGGAGATCTACTGATCTCTGTCAAACCCTAAATCAGATTAATCCATAAGTAGCTTGAGTCGCAATTATACTTTGCAATGCTCAGATATTATGGGATATCTTTGAGCGATCTAAATGTCCTCTATGACGCTAAACTAGACCCCACAGTGGATTTGAACCAACATAGTTCATTCACGTCCTGAGTCTTTTTTTTTTTTTTTTTTTTTTGGTCAACAATTTATATAGCGGTATACTAGGGGTACAGTCCGCTTGACATAGAGTAAACTACATCGATCCGAGGATCTACGTACACATGAAGAACAAGCGGTGCAAAGCTCCGTCGAGCTGATAAGTCCTCGCGCCAGGACGGGGGAGTCTGTTATAAACAAACGCGTTAGTATGCGCACCTGAATACTCGGCCGTGCGATACAAGAGCACTCCAACCTTGTGAGGTGGGCCGTTAGCGGCGCTGGGGGGTGTCTGCGCCCTACCCACCAAAGAAGCGCCTGTGCGGTTCTTACCCTTCGATCATGTTCGCTTGCCAGAGGGGGCTGCACCCCTTTGTACCCAGCGCGCTACCACGCGATTACCGCCAACAGTTGTGTTGGGCGTTGGACGATCCCTAAAGGCAAACGCCCCTGGGTTATCCATAATGAATTTCCCGAAGTTGTCCCAGGTGGGAGTGTTCCTTGAGAAGGTGGGCATGTCTGGGGGCCTAGTGGGGTGGTGCAGACATTTGTAGAGTACGTGGGCGAAGTCCTCGACGGACCCTACTCCACAGTGGCATTGTTCGGTCTTGTCACCAATATTGAACCTATGTCTATAGTGGCCAATTGGGGCGTGGCCGGTGAGGCCGCGCACCATTTGAGCCATGAGGGATTGGGAGTGACCCACATCCTTAAGCCATGTACCGCCCTTGAGGTGGGACGGTTTCATTCTTTTGGCCTGAGCGTGGTCTTGGCATCTGACGCACGACCTCGGGAATTGGTAGTGACGGCCGACATACTTGGGGGACTGATACAAGTTGTTCCAGTCGTCCAGCATGTCGTCCACGTCCTGAGTCTGGAGTACTACACTCGACTTGGAAGATATTATCTACAAGTGCGCCTTTGTGCTGCCGTGATAATATTACATACTCAAAGATTGATGGCATGCCTCATCCATGGTTGTTAGCAGTCTTCGACGCAACTTCCAGAGTATAAATAAGCTACACCAAGCTTATGTCATGCTATGCATGATCCTGTCAATTGGTTTAAATGACTATTTGAACGATATAGATTAAGTCTAATGAGCTCTTAAATGAGTTACGTCTACCTGACTTATTAACGGCCCGCTTGCCGATCTATACATCGTAATATCAAAATGTCAACCATTGATCAAGTCCGAGATGACAATAAACTATTACGTGGTTTGCTGATGCAATCAGACTAAACATCTGACTCAGCATGGTCCGTGCGAGATAGGCAAAGCCTTAAATACGCTCCTCAAATCGAGTTTTAGAGCAGGCTACCATGGCATTCTTTGTCTACTTCTCCACTGCCTTTTACACTCGCTTCGCACATGCCGACCATCTGGCGCATGTTGCCTCGACCACAACCACCACCACCACCACTACTGCAGCTGGCACCGCCGCTGCTTCTTCATCATCCTCTGGCAATAACACTGCCACGACCACTGACGATAAGACATCGGAGAAGAAGTAAAAGTAGATAGTGGTACAAAATAATTAAAACAATAATTACTTAAGAAAAACCCTTTGAGAACGACTCAAGAGCGCTTGACACCGTCGCCTCTGAGTTTGGTAGTTGACAAGTCTTGCTGAGCATTGCTCGCAATCGTTGTTAACACCAACAATGTTCTCAAACAGTAGCTGCTTCAAGTGCTACACTGGCTGCTTCTAGCGCCATCATGGCTGCATGTTTATTGCGCCATCCCATCTCTCTCAAAAAGTGATCCTTCTGATCCTTTTGATGATCCCTTTGATCTCAGACTCTATATCTGATGAGAACATATCCATCTAAGAATTGATTGGATATTATGGTCTCTGATACAGACCTTAAATGACAGCGTATGCTTATATGACACAGCAAGACACCCATTTAGTCTGAGCAAATGGAGTCTCGACTACCATCCATAAGTTAAGATTTGAATATCTTCTTATACAAGTATTGAACCCTTATGGGATCTCACTTGTGGGGGTGTGTTGAACATTCAAGTATGGATGTATCGACAGTCAATCACGTGACTATGATCATGTGTTTTACCATGTGACCTGACCACATGAAGTGTTCTAAACATAGAACAATCTAGACACGTTCTAGATCTCTGAGTCATCTCTGTGACTCAGAATGCTGCGCACCACAGCCCTGATGCTGTGTACCAAAGATGTTCCATCATGTTCTAGCCAATAGCGTTACTAGCTCGTAGTTGGTCTGTGCGCATTCCCATACCTATAAGTACTGCATGTAAGTAGTGTAGTACAATAGACTTCTAACGAAGACTTCTATCATCACCCACTCTTCTTCAAACATCTCAACCCCCTTCGCTTCAATGTGAGTATCATTAACCAGGCTTCCTCTGCGTCTGCTAGGCGTGCTGTTCAATAATTTTCAGTGTTGCCGGCCCTCAAGACTTGGTTTTGCCGGTGGCCCATTCATTCGCCGATGGCCTGTCACCGGTTTGTCACCGGTCTTTCGCCGGTTTGTCACCGGTCTTTCGCCGGTTTGTCACCGGTCTTTCGCCGGTTTGTCACCGGTCTTTCGCCGGTTTTTCACCTGGTGTCTTTGGCCGGTGAATTATTGGCTGATCTGTCATTACCATTGTTCTTTGTATATGGAGTGTGGCTGACACTCAAGGCTTGCTTTCGCCAATGGATCATCAATTCGCCAATGGCCTCTTGCCGTGTCGCCGGTTTTTCACCGGTTGTTCGCTGTGGTGTCTTTCGCCGGTGAATTATTTGCTGATCTGTCATTAGCATTGTTCTTTTCATTTGCAGTCTTGCTGGCACTCAAAGCTTGGTTTCGCCGGTGGCCCATTCATTCGCCGATGGCCTGTCGCCGATTTGTGGCCGGTCTTTTGCCAGTTTTTTGCTGTGGTGTCTCTTGCCAGTGAATTATTCGCCGATCTGTCATTAGCATTGTTCTTTTCATTTGCAGTGTTGCCGGCACTCAAGGCTCGCTTTCGCCGATGGGTCATCAATTCGCCGATGGCCTGTCGCCGTGTCGCTGGTTTGTCGCTGGTCCTTTGCCAGTTTTTTGCCGTGGTGTCTTTTGCCAGTGAATTATTCGCCGATCTGTTGTATGTTGTCGCTGGCAACATTTTTTCTTCGCCGGTGACATTATTATTTCGCCGTTCACCATGGTAAATTTGCCGGTGTTGTAGCGAATTTGCTGCTTCCATAATTTACCATACACTGTATGCCTTCGCTGGACCGTAAATTACAATACAGTGTAGGTTGACTACCTGGCAGTTGACTCAGAATTTCTATTTCTAGTAGAATATTGATAATCAACAACAACTGATGGACTGTCTTCTGGATATTTATCAAGATTTGTGTATGAAATTTGAAGATCAAAGTAATCACAATGATTGAGTTTGAGCCATTCAAGTGCAGCTGAAACATTCTGTCTTCCTACTAACAATGGTGTATGCTCAAAATCTGACTTGGTAGGTTTGCAAGGCCCAGTATATATGCTAAAACATCATCCATTTCTTCAGTTGGTGGTGGAAGAATGTTATAAATCTTTGGCATGGGATTTGCAAAGATAATAGCATTTGCTCTCATTTTATGCATTCCAGAAGAAACTCTAACAAGACAACAGTTATGTCATACTCTGGCTACTAGTAGCTGCTCTGAAAATGATAAGTCTTGTAATTGTTGTGGAATATTGCCAATCCACTTTCCATTTGCCAAAGCCATTAAAGGTACTCTGCCTTTCAATATTGACTTATAGCAAATGTTTGTCTAGAATAGGATCATCAATATCTATCTTCTTTGAAGACGAAGAAGTATTTATTCTTCTAAGTTATAGTTGAATTACTTTTACTAGAACTAGACGAAGTTCAATAGGATCACTTGATGAAGTTTACTCCTTCTGTGACATGCCTGATTGAATTAATCCAAGTTGATTTCAGACAACTTTGTCAACTCTATTACTGGTGTTAGCTTTTCACATACAGCACAGCCGATTCAATAAATATGCTGGGAGACATGTTTTTGCAAAAGTTAGATATAATTGTTTCCTGTAATTTTCTGGACAATGGTTTGGGTGGAAATAATTGTGATTGTTTTTTTTTGATTTTTTTAACTGCAGCAAGATTTGATGTTTTATAATTAGAATTACTAGCCTGGTTTTTCTTAACTGCAACAAGATTTGATGTTTTGTAATCAGAATTACTAGCTTGGTTTTTTTTACGGCATGAAAATGTGACATTTTGTAATCAGAATTACTAGCTTGGTTTTTCTTTATTGCATCAAGATATGATGTTTTATAATCAGGATTACTTGCTTGGTTTTTCTTTATCGCATCAAGATGTGATAACTTATAAGTCAAATTGTTAGCTTGATATTTCTGTGATTTTTTCACTTGCACTGCTTTCTTTTGTATATCCATTTTCAGATCAGATATTATTTTAAACACTGCAATGTAGTCTTAACATTGATTCCATATATGATTTTTAACTATGGCTTGAATACCTTGAAGTTTGATTTTGGAATGAACTACAATTTGATGGCATTTTGCAACACCTTTGAGTTCACTAATGTTCAATTTAGGTGCTAAGAGAACAAGAGGTATATTTCCAAATACAAAGTTTATATTAGTACTTTGCAAGACAGCTGCTTCTGATGGCATTGTATAACTTATAAATGAAAGTGCAATGTGCCGTCGATGAGACCTTGCTTTGTGGTCGACATTTTGAAATGAAAAAATAAATGTTTCATTAATAAGCATGGCCCAAGCTATGATAAGGGCATGCTGGATTTGTACATGTAAGGAAGTAATTGTTATGGACTCTACGGTATGCGGACCACATCATCTCTTTTACTTATCATCCCGACTCGGCGTCCTCTTATGAATACACTATATCTAATACCTACTTTTGCTCTCTTAGATTCCCAGTATGACTCAGTCTGCAGTAGCCTTACTCAGCTCCGCAGTCGTCTTACTCATGCGCACTGCCTTCCGCAGTTACTGACTCATTCGCTACCGCTCATAGTCAGTACTATATAAACCTCATGTACCATAGCTACATTCCTTAGATTTAGCAATCACATTGCTCTTCGCCTTTCCACTTTCTGCATCATCTGCCCGAACCTTGGAACGGTTTGTTAAGCATAACAGTAATTGCGACCCAACCTCCATTTACACAGAGTTGTTGCCCATTGATCACCTCCCAAGTGCTTATCAATCTCCCTCCTGTCGGTAGGAGTCCAAAATCCTCCCCAACCAAAATTCCCAATACCCAGTAGTCCATGGGTGTAACAATATAGAAGTGGGCAAACAATTCCACATGGTGCAATTTCTTGGTTGTCCACAACAAATCTGATGCTGTCTTCTTTGATAGATTTTATTGGATGTGACAAATACATGAAATTCCCGGCAGTGACCCCAAGGTTGAGGAGTGTTGGATAACAGCACAGAATGTGTTTCAATGTGATGATATTCATTTGGCAGGTCAAGGGCTCAGATAACACAACAGTAAGAATGGATGATGACTCGCTCTCAAATATGACAATTCGGCACTGGGATGGTCTTCAGTTTAATTGGTATGATCTTGAAGAATTGTTTTAATTCACCTCAGTTGTTGTCGACTTCCAGGGAGAGGATGATTCTGTGATCTTGCTTATAGCAATCTGTTCACCTCATGAAATCATGGAGATCATCCATTTTTCCTTTGGGTGTTGCAATCCAGAGATTGTTCAGCAGGTCAGACGTTGCCACTTGATATCTCAGTGACAAAATGTTCCATACAAAAGGACCAAATATTCCTGCATCAATCTTGTCCATATGTCACAATAATTTGCACTGTTCAATGGTGTTGAAAAATAGTGCAAGAATGCGGCCAACACACCACTGAACAATGCATCGGACTGTTTCCCTCCAAACGGGATTTACATGGCTCAAGCTCATGAGCGTCGATCACGAAGTACACTCTTCTGCTATGAGAAGATAGAGGTCAGCATTGAGGTGTTTATCAGGAATGATATGTGTAATATCATTAGTGGGTGGGGCTGTCATTTCTGAGGGTTCGGGGGGCAGCATTGGGTTTCGTCCATTCATAATACAATGATTATTCTTATGGTGTGCCTTTTATATGAACCCTTCTGTCTAAAGATGTCATCATATTGATAGCCCTTTTTTTCTTTCTCTCAGACTGTTTAATTTTTCTGTCTAAGGCTCTGTGTGATGAAGAATACATTATTTCCTTGGGAGTTTCAGAGTATATTGACTTCTATCGAGATCTTTGGCTTTCCTTGCCCCTCAGCTGTAGTTTGCTGTATGGTCAGGAAGATGTCCATGCTGCACGGTGATTTTATTTCATGCAGGTAAGTTTTTTCCCTTTTTCAGTTTTACTTTCTGTTGACCAGGTGGCCTATGAGCGCACTATCAACCAGCTATCTGTCTATGGAATATGTATCAAAGATCAAGTTATTGTTGGTGCAATAACATTGCCAGTCCGTTTTAATATTCCTGGCATATTTCCCGGCACCATACAAGAGCATGGTGCGGGTTTTTTTTTTTCTTCCCTTATAACTATCCAATGATTTGTATGAAATGTAATACATTGTTCTATATGTGTATAGAGTATTCAACTCTATCTAGCTCTTCTTTTCCATGGTGACAGGATACGAAATTTTCAAAGACTAGAACCGGAAGTTGAATCAGTTCCAATGGGACTCTACAAAGATACAGTTGTTCAATCCCATATGGTGTCATTTTCTCTTCAAAATTTGTTTAGCTGAGCATGCGTGGAACAGTTGACCAACTCACCTATAGTTGGCCTTGTCATTTGTACAAATGTTTCCCAGTTGTTCTTTATTGGTTTTGCAATTGCTGTAGCATATTCAAATTCTTCTGTATAGTCTGTAGTCTATTGCTCGTAGATGTCTTGTTAAGATTTGGAGTTTGGATGTCATACCTGTTGGGAAATATATTAGGTGGGGGGCATTGCAGTGCAAATGAGGTGGATGAAGTTAAGGGATGCAAGAAACAGTAAATCTAGGTCAAGCGCAGGTGGTTCTGGAAGCAAGTTCGTGGAGATTATGGAGTGACTGTTCTTCAACAATCGGTGTTGACTCAGAATAACATGTGATGATGGGTAATGTCTTCAATTGCGAGAGGCATCACACAAACTGGTGGCAGGTTTGAACATCAGATGTATGTCCAACATCAATTGACTGTCCAAAAAAAAAAGAAAAAAAGTGACATACCATACACACAGGAGACAAAGCAACATAACAGAGTAGCCTACCCCTCACATACCCCCTGTTGATGTTATATCCCATTCTGGCTCCAACAACCTCTAATCATCTCTGATCAATTCCAATCAATTCTGATATTCCGGACATCTGTTACCTCCACATCTCTGCATGTTGCCATTGTGCATTTCATATCCATATTCCCATTTACTTATGCATTGCCTTTTCCGCATGGTCCAGTGACCGACATCTCCGATGTTCGATACAGTCACTGGCAACTTACGCCACAACTCCGGACCTACTCCGACCATCTCCGTAAAGTAATCACACTTAGATATTTAAGCTCATACTATACCTGTAGTTCCTCAGTTTGAATATCAACCAAGACGGCGCCCGTAATAAGGGTGTCATCAAGTCTATCTCCAGAGTACAGAGGCGTGCAGCCCTGTGGATCCTGGGAGCCTTCCGTACCACCCCCACAGGGGCGGTCGAATCCCTTGCTGGCTTAGAAGCTCTCCTGCAGAAACCACGTCCGTATGCACTCTCTTGCACCACGACACATGACCGTCATGGTTTGCGATGAGGAAGATCCCTCAAAGCGACCATGGTACTCCCCGGAATTTATGTATAATCTTAAATCCCCCCTCGTCGATATCTGGGCATACCGTGCAAATGTGACTGTCCCCCTATCACCCTTCAATAATTACAACGAGCCAGGAAAACGTGTCCTTGACCGATTTCCTGACCGCATCATCCACAACATCACCCTTATCCATGGCAAAACGGCTAAGGAGCGTGCCGAAGCCAGGAAGTTACGCCTCGTCACCCTTAACAAGGTGTTCGACGCCAACATCTGCTCTAACAAATCCGCTGTCATTGTCACCGACGTGGCCGTTCCCTCCCTTGTGTCGGAACATCAAGCTGTTGCAGCTTGGGAAACCTGGCACATGGGGTACTCCATCAACAAAGACTGGGCAGCTGGTGGCCTCGCAGTCTCTGACGACACTGAAACCTTAGCAATAGGACATGGGTTCTCCAACCTGGTCACCCTGCTAGGGGGTCTCTCCCAACTGGAAGAAATCCACATCTTCACTGATTCTGTTAACGCCATTCGGCGCGCCACAGACCCAGACCTCCACTCCTCGCAGGCAACTGTGCTCGCTATCATCAGTAACCTGGTCCCTTGGTTTGAGGAACCAGGTCTGAAATCCAAGGTCTTCTTTCACCATGTCCCTGATGTCTCCACAAACAAACATGTACCCGCCATGGTTACCGTTTCCTCAACATGTCCCAGGCCCGAGCATGTATCCGCCACGGCCAACAATGCCTGTTCCACAACAATTTCTCAGTCCAAGTCCGCCGCCACGCCAACGCAAATGAGACCAAAGTCAGGACCGTCGACGCCGTCACAAATGTAGTCCGATACCAAGTTCGAGTTCAAGTTCAAGTTCAAGTTCAAGTTCTTCAGATTCGGATGATCGATGTCGCAAGCGCCGTGCGAGACGCAAGAAGAAGAAGACGAAAAAGAGGGACTAAGGGTTTGTCAGGCTTCTTTGGTTGGAGGATCGACCATGGAAGGTCGATATCTTTCTGCTTGGGAGGAGGTGTGGGGGAGCAGGTTTGGCTGACTGCGGACCTCGCGTCATGTAGATAGTAGTTTGTCCGTGGATCCCTGTTTCTTTAGCTCACTCATCTCGGAGGCAACGACACACGATCCCCCCCGCTCTTTTGAGGAGACGAACATTGAGGAGAGCCCTGCCGCCGCTGCTGCCGACACCGACCTCGCCGTGTACCTGTCGCCTGTCAAACCTCTGTCAACCGCTTGTCTGTTTACGCGTCTGTCTTGCCGCCGTCACTGCGTTCCACCAGCGCTGCTCGCCGCATTCCCTGATGTCTCTTTGGTTGCTTGCCGTCCTCTGTCACCTGCTTCACATCGCAGCCACGATTTCTTTCCCTTCACGCCATTCTACTCGAGGTTTCCCTCCTCGCCGAGGTCGCACTTCAACCCGTGCCATGCCAAGACCGTCAACTCGACAACTTGCTCCACGTCTTGGAATCCGCAGAACTTCCACCCGCCAAACAGTCGATAACGCTGCGACCGACACACAGTCAGCCGCAACTACCCCAACCAACTCCGTACGTCGTCCATCTAGTCCTCTATCTTCTTTACTTTCTTCGTCATCATCCTCCGGTCCTATCGATCTCAACATGGCCGACCCCGACGCTACCGAAGGACCACAACTTCCTCCCTGGGTCCGAAACTACACACAATCGCGCGACGTCACAATGATGCCACGCCCACGCGACTCGAAGACTTTACATTTTGATCCAAAGAAATCGGAGGGCCTCATGGATTTTTTGCACGAGTATGAAAGCTTGACCGATGCCTGCCGAATGTCGAACATAGAAAAGGTTGATTGGATCGTGCATTATACCGACATCCGAACGCGCAAAGTATGGAAGGCTTTCGACGGTTATCGTGATAAGGATTGGGCAGACTTCCGCCAGACGCTTATTGACTCGTACCCCGATGCCATCGACGGTGGAAAGAAGACTGAGGCCGAACTCGATAAAATTGTGAGACGGCGAAGGAAGAAGAAGATTAGAAATCGAAATGAAGTGATGACGTACCATCACGACTTCATGCGCATCGGAAGAAGTCTACTTTCGAGGGAAATCGTATCCGAAAAGGAACTTGACAAGGCATTTTGGAAAGGATTCCCCGCCAACGCCCAACGCCGTATCCTTGCGCAATTACAGGCCAACGGACTGGATGGCACGCGCTTCAGCCGCGCTCGGGTACCTCGTGTCCATCAAATTTTGCCAGTCGCCCTTGAAGTCTTCGGTAACGATGTCTTGCGCATCAACAACAGACCATCAGACTCCGACTCTAGTACGTCCGACTCAGACGACGACAGCGATGACAGCGACGACAGCGACGACAGTTCTTCCGATTCTGACGCGGGGGACAGAAAGAAGAAGACTGTAAAGGTAAAGACAGTCAAATTGAAAAAGGGAAAGGATACTATTGAGGGCTTGACAAAGAAGTTAGCGACAATGACGACAACCGATGATACATACATTACCTATTATGCGCGTCTCGCCCCGATCACCCCAAGCGTCGCCCGCCTCATGAATCCCCCAGCCAGTCTCGTTGCCCTCGCTGCAAAGAACCATCAGGCTCCAGCGCCGGTCGCGGCAATGTACAAACCACCGCACATGACGTACAATGTGCCGAACACGACGTACAATGCACCCCGGAACACGACTTGGGGACAAACAGACCGCGCCTGCCATTTTTGCCGGAAAGGAGGCCACTTGTTGAGGGAATGCCCGCAGGCGACAGAATACCTCCGCGACAATAAATGCATTTACCGCGACAACCGATTCCGCACCCCTGACGGCTCTCGTCTCCTTGGGCACCCCAACGGAATTAAAGGATCCATCGACGACTGGCATCAGCAACGCGCAGCGGCACAGAATACTGCGACAACGGCTTATTTTGCAGGCGGATGGTCACAGACGCTAGCTGCTAGTGCTGTCATGGTTGAGGTTGTCGAGGACACCGATGAACCTGTGCAAAAGGACGTGGTGAAGGAAATGGACGGAGCACACGATGTCGACGATGAAGACGAAATCTTGCTGGGTGGTTTCGAGGATCTTGAACGTTGGAACACCGAGGGATACGCATACGCAACACGTTCGACTACAGATGCATCTGACAACACGGAGCAAGCCAATGAACAAAAAGACCAAGTAACACCTACCACAATACCCGAACGACCCGTAATCCCACCCCCTGCATTCATATATGAAGCAAAGATAGCCGACCCCGCATCTGTCGACTGCATCTATGACAAAATCATGGCAACTGTCGTCGCTGTACCTGTTCAAGACCTCTGCTCAGCTAGTCCCGGCCTTCGCAAGCGTCTTGTCGAGAATCTATGCACTCAACGTGTCCCAAATCCTGTGTATACCCATGACGATGCCACCACCGCAGTCCTCACACAAGATCCGCGAACAACCGTGAAACTCAACTTTAGCTCGCCCTTGTGCGAAATCAACGTAATGGTCGGTGGGAAACAGGAGCTTGCTTTGTTGGATGAAGGATCAGAGATTGTCGTTGTGAGGAAGGACTTGGTCGAAGATTTGAAATTGGACATGAATAGGGAACGGGTGATGGTAATGGAGACGGCCAATGGGACCAAGGAGACAATGTTGGGCTGTGTGGAATGGTTAGAGATCGAAATTGATGGGATAAAGACATATGCACATGCATACATGACTGCAAACGCGCCTTTCCGACTGTTACTCGGCCGTCCTTGGCAAAAGAGCGTGAAGATGAAACATGTTGACGAAGGACAGCACGTTATAGTTAAAGTTCACGACCCACGAGACAAAACAGGACAGCAAGCCCGTATTGTCGTCGCACGGAACAGAACGCCAAGCCAACTCAACCTTGCATACTTCCGGTCTGATCTCAATCAAACAAACATGTGGCAGTATGATCGATTGGCGCCCATAACCAGAAATACCAACTCTGATTTACTCCCGCTGGCACATTCTTCTCTTGGCGAGTTCTTACTGGCATCATCATTTCGATACGACCCCGTCTGATGTGTATTGGCTTACAAGACTGTTGCGCAGAAGATACAACCCGTTCCAACTACCATGCCTGAAAACTCCAAATTGCACCGAAAATTCCCAGAAGATCCCTTGGTAACGTTACCACCTGTTTCCCTCAACCAACCCCCCTTCATTCCTGGCCATCGACTGACTATGGAACGCGTCGGCACATTAGGGATATTAAATAACGACTTTTTATGGCCTGAAGAACGCATGATCGCACTATCAGTCCTGAAGAACAACGAAGATGCGAACTACGCGGCGTCATGGAAGCACTCGTCGACAACAAACTTTATATCATCGGCGTAACAAAACTACGGTTAGAAGTTGACGCGAAGTATATAAAAGGTATGCTAAACAACCTGGATATCCATCCAAATGCAACCGTCAACCGTTGGATCGCGGTAATCCTACTCTTTGATTTCAAACTTGTCCATGTACCAGCAACCGACTTCAAAGGACCGGACGTCCTGTCTCAACGCGAGAAAACGATTGATGACGGAGATCCAGCTGAGAATGCTGCCGAGGAATGGATGGAGGATATATTGAGCTGCGGAATTTGGGTGGCGGACACGATCTTCCGCAACTTCGGCAACAACATCAACAGTGCATTGGTCTTAGCGTTAACACCAGTTTGTGACCTGACAATTCCGTCAACTGATGTTATGCGACGTAGGGACAAAGACCTCGAGGACATACAAAGATTCCTGGAAGATGGGACACGACCGCAACACATCACCAACGGCGATATATTACAATTCACGAAGAGGGCAAACCGATTTTTCATACGCGGGAAACGACTTTGGCGGTGTGATGCCCAGGGCAAACACCAGCTGTACATACATGAGCACGACCGATACCGACTACTACGCGACGCCCACGACAAACTTGGACACCGAGGGCTATATGCAACGCGCAAAAACGTCGCAACACGATTCTGGTGTCCTTCTCTCGACAACGACGTTAAATGGTATCTAAAGACATGTCACCAATGTCAAACGTGCTCCGTGCAACATACCGTGATCCCGCCCACCATTTCTTATCCAGGCGGCCTCTTCAGCAAATTATATGCCGACACCATGGTACTTCCCAAATCCGAAAACGGGTTTCGATTTGTCGCGCAAGGTCGCTGTAGCTTGACAGCTTGGCCAGAATACATCGCGCTGGAAAGGGAGAACAGTAAGGCAATTTCTGGGTGGCTAATGGCAGATATCATGTGTCGATGGGGACCAATCACGGAGATCGTCACCGACAATGGGACACCATGGATCGCAGCCGTCGATTGGCTTGCAAAGCGATACAACATACATCATATCTGGATTACGGCAAGCAACCAAAGAGACGTCAGGGAATGCGGCGAGCAGCGCTGGTGGAACACAGTGACGGCGGCAAGACAGACGCGTAAACAGACAAGCGGTTGACAGAGGTTCGACAGGCGACGGGTACACGGCGAGGTCGGTGTCGGCAGCAGCAGCGGCAGGGCTCTCCTCAATGTTCATCTCAACTCGCGGTGGGCTCCACTTTTGTGGCGTCCAGACCACGGGCGGCGAGTGCGCATCGAGTGAAGTGAGAGAGTGTGAACACGAGAGAGATGGGAGGGACCCAAATCAATGGTTGCATACTACATACTACATCCCTTTTTATACTACTTCGTCGTGGCTGACCAGAGGACCCAATATAACCGAAACCTGCTAAGAAAGGAATCCAAGAAACTAAATATAACCTAGAGCCGGGGTCCCATCGAGAGGGGTGCGCTCGGACCATGTGACAAGATCCGAGGTCAGCCAGTCGATCCCCCACACTGGTTTTCTCAGGTTTTTTCAGGGGTGATTCAGTTAAAATCTGTCAAACCAGGGGAATTAAGTGGGAACCTGTGGGAATTGATGGTTGAATTTCTGGATTATTCTGACTCAAACCCTCTCAAACCCTTAAAGTTGGACTCACTGTCAATCAAATCAAATTTTCCATTCATACTGATTTAAACTAAGTTAGGCAAGATCAAACCTAAAATAGCCCTGAGAAAACCCACTCTCACGTGACCCAATTTTCACTGGGCATCCAGGATAGGGTCGCGGAAATAACTCAGCCGAGGTTTTTTACCAGTAAGTTACCTAGGCTGGTCGGGAGGTGGTTATTTACCTAGTAATTTACCAGTAATTTACTGTATCACGTGCTGAAACATGACTTTTTTTTTGAAAAATTTCACGATGTGCCCGCTCAATACAGCTACTAAAATGGACTACTGAAGTCATTATCTACACTGTTCTGTGTTAGTGACAGAGTATTAACATCTCCTGGATGTTTCTTCTGCGAGGATGTGACTTCGGAGGCTGTCCAAGATGTTGAGTCTCAGGGAGGAGAGAAGAATATATGCAATATCATCTGGGATGCTTTCCATCTTCATAGTAGATCGCTTGCCTGCAGCCTTGTCATGTTCACGCAACAAAAAATTTTGTTTTTTGGGCCTTTATCTGCATGTGCCTAGTTAATTTACCTACCGAAATCAGGTCCCAAGTGACCATGGTAAATTACCAGTAAATTACTTGTAAATAACTACATTGGTAAATAACTCAAGTTATTTTCGCAACCCTAAGATTCCAGGATAATTGAGGCAACATGAGTTGACGTGGCAGGAAAAATAAAAGGGTGTTATAAAATAGATCCTCTGTACAGACATGTGTAATAACCAAGTCTGTATTCAAAGTCGATGGTTGCGAAGTGGCGAGATGGTATCATTGCCATTGACGAGAGCCTTGGATGGGTTATCGGGGAGAATATATCACATCACGTGACTCAGTGGGTTGCAGAGTTTTTCCGAGATCACGTGTTTCGAAAAATCTGCTGAGTAGTTGTGGGAAAGTCAGGTCGCGACTCCACATTGAACCGAACATCGCACAATGAATCCCGCCCCCCACGAAGGAGCCCAACCGCTCAACCTGCCACAGGATGTCCTAAAAAACCTGATCGACGCGATGAACCGCGCAGCGACAGAATATCTTTGGGATCTTATTGCAATGAATGCTCAGCGTGCCGGAGCGGAAGAACAGAAATCCAAATATGCTTATCTCCTCCTCAGCGTTGACAACGAGATTCTCCACCAATTATCAAAGACGGCGCATACACACAAATGGATGCCTCTGCGGACTCGCGAGTCTTTGGAGCAGTTTCTGGAGAAGATGAACGATGAAGAGTTCAAAGAATGGCGTGACGGATTCATGAGAATTATTGAAAATCGAGATTGGGCTTCTCGAGCTGCCAATCGTACGTGCTTGATCGTTGACCATCTTCTGGCGCAATTGATTCCTCCCAGTGAAACTCCCCGATGTTCGCCAGATGGATTGGTTTCGAGAAATCAGGCATGCTTCCTTGTCTTACATAACTTTTAGTCCATACATTTACACATTGTACCTGTGTTAGCGACACAACTCGTCAAAGTACGACTTCCCTGGTGTACGCCATTGACATCTAAACAAACTTTTGCGGACAGGGCTCACGGGGGCATATGAACAACCCTTTATCGGCGATGCGGCCGATGCTTTCATTGACCATCTTACTCAACTCAAGGAGGTCGAAAACAAGAAAGTGTTCTATGCCAAAGCAGTCGCTGTTGTTCAAAGCTCCGGAACAGGGAAATCCCGCATGCTTTCAGAGGTGTGTTAGGTTTCCGTCTTATCATGCACGACTTCATACGTTTCTCTTTAGGTTGGAAAAAAAATATTTACCCTTCCAGTCTGCCTTCGGGGTCCGGATGATCCAGGTTATCCACCTTCAGATGGCCCCGTCGTCGAATACCTTGAAGCTTTGAGGAGGGATAATGACTTGAGCATCACAGCGCATATCGCCGTCGTCTGCTTCGTCGCTGCTGCTCACAAGAAGATGCTTGAAGTGCTGAAGGCCTGGGCATGTTCTGACTCATCGAAGTTACGTTTACGCTGGCATAACTGTATGGAGTCATCGGGGAATCGTGAATACCGGAAGCAGTTTTTTCTAGATGTGGTTGAAAAAGCAAAATCAGCAAGTCATTGTTCCGTGCTTTGGCTCCAAGTGCTCATTTTTGACAGTTAGAGTCGAAGGCTCTGGCGGGCTTCATGAGCTCAACGAAGTACGGTCCTGGCAGTAGTCCAAACAGGAAGGACGGCGGGGATGTGGCCAATCCTGATGTGCGCACGATCGCTCAAGAGCTTTATGATTCCATTGCCAAGCAGGCCACCGAAGACCTTACAGCGTTTCTTTCCACTCTCAATCCACCTCAAAACTTATGTCTCACATACTTCGATGAAGCGGATTCCCTAGGCCTATGTATCGATATCCTTTACCGTCTTTTGAGCAGTCAAGAATCATCAACAAACATGTGGTATACATTTTGGGAACGAAATCGAGGCTTTCCTATTATGCTCCCCCTCCTGCCAACCGTCAGTCCCTATGTTTTTCCCACTTGCGCCTGACTCACCCACTACATCAGGAGTCTCTTTGCGACTGAGGCAGGAAGTGGCTCACATGCCGTTGCCCTACTTCACTCTTGGTTTTGACCAGCATATGATCGATAAGGATAGAAAGAAGGTGGCTGTCAAGATGGGCGATCTTCACCGTCGAGCGCCTCTGCCGATATGGCCGACCTTTGTATGTGACTTTTCATCATCAACAACAGTTGCTCATCTTTAAACCAGGTGGAAATCGTACTTACCTGACCCCAAAGTCAAGGGGATTGTCAAAATCGCCGCCTGGAAGCTGATATGCGGGGAGACATACAACCCATCTGATACGAATCACGTTTTTGCTGTCCTCTCTCAGCGCCTCTGTCTCGAACCGGTCCTTGCAGGAACAGAGGCTGTAAAACTCACAGAACGCAGTATCTCACATCACATGCGACTTCTGACTGGCTGCTCACGTAATGGCGAAATGTGGTACACTTACTCGCCATCTGAGCCAATGCTTGTGCTAGCCAGTCTTCACCACCTGTATTCCGAGGCGAAGAACAACTTGGCGCCTTCTCTGGAAACTTTGAGCAAGAATTTATGCAGCGCGGGATTGGTCGAAAAAGGCCTGCTGGGTGAACTTTGCGCCCGTACTCTTATTCTTTTTGCCCGTGACTTTGCCGCACCATTGGGAGCTGATCGCACCCGGGATTTTTTGCAACCCGTTCCGCTTTTGGAATTCCTCGGTAAACTCTTTGGCCACAAGTCATGGGCGGGCGACAATCAAGCCGAATTTGACGAGGCCTTTCGTAGCGCCTACGTGAATTTTACTCATTGGATCGTGACGAAGGACCCAATGCCGGCAGATTCCTCGTGAGTATGCTCTGCTTGCTGACGGCACGCCTACTAATTTTGGCAAATTCAGGCAGTTACTTGCAAACTTATGGGCTCGTGGGGCAGTGCTGCAATGCTGTTTCAATCAGGAAGACATCGACTTCGTCATCCCCATATACATGGGTTCTATTGCTACTCACGACGTCTTCGACCCCTCACGTCTCTCTGCAATTGCCGGGCAGGTCAAATTCAAATTCAACGCAGCCACGAAAGCAGAATGCGACGCCATAGCCGCAATTGGTCTCCCACGCGATCCTCGTGAACCCTTGCCCTATCTGGCGCTTCTTATGGACCTTGGGACCGAGGCGAACCACCAGCATACCAATTCGAGAGTGCGAGCGATCGTTCCCGAGTCCCCTTCCGACAACGAATTCCCAAAACTCACCGACAAATTCGAAAAAGATGTCAAGAAACTTCGTGCCCGTCAGTGCCGAAAACCAAAACCAAAGGCGGCCTCTATCAAAAAACTCAAGGAGGAAGTCCAAAAATCGCGGCAGGCGGTGGATCACTACAATCGGTACTTCGTCTCTGCCCGTGGCTCCTCTCGCCGCGTGTACGGCATTTTAGACGAAGCGAACATCAACGGAGACTTTTCGATGCTACTCCATGTCACAGCACCGGTACCCATAGACCAACATCACATCTTACAGTATATGCGACCATTTGAGCGGCTAGGAAATCAATCGCACCACACTGCTTCGATGCTGGAATATGATAAAGACGCTCCGATGGAAGATGGGTCAGGCAAAGCGATTCCAGATGAGGAGGGAAAGACCGAGGATGGGGATGTGGATATGGATATGCTGCCGTAGCAGACTCATTGGTTACAATGTATTTCAGTCATTCGACATGATGTTTTAATCACCTGTCGTCCCACAATACCTCTCTTATTAGACGAATGCCCCACCTACGGGCCACAATACCCCTCTAATTAGAGTTCTTTTCGTCTACAGTCGAGGACAGTCAAACGTGTGTGAAAAAATTATCATGCCTTCGGACTTGTTTGGGTGTCAAAACCACCTGACTTACCCACACTTCAAGCTTAATAATACTGGGCCCTGGTGCCCCTGCCCTAGTATTATTAGGCTGGACTATAGTAAAACCCCAACACCAGTGTTAAATCAGGCCTTAAAACCAGCAAAAAGACTCTGTCACGCTCTGTCCTCTCTGCCTATTTGGGAATGCCATGTCAGCAAGCCTCTGGAAGCTGACAGCTCGGGCCCCTCCAGCTCCCACCACCCACAGCACCTCCTTGCCTAATCAGCTTCCCACAGCTGCCTCACCAATGACCATCATCAACAGCCATCAATGCCCACTGCCACCACCCTCCTCTGCTGCTTCTTGGGCTCACGACGGTCTCCCACCACCATCAGCAACAACTAGTGCCACCGGAACACTTCAGGACAGCCTTCTACACCTCTTTTCTAGGCAATGGCATGGGTACTCCCACAGGTACCAGAACACTGACCTGTACCCATACCCGCATGGGTAGCAACTGTTAGAACAGCATACGATCACATCAACACTGGAGGTGATCACAGTGGATGAGTTGTCGTGCAGTCTTAGCATACTCTATGCTACGCGCTACAGATTGTTGATAAGGCCGTGATGCCTCTAGGCCTAAAATCTGCGCATTTTGCACCCTTTCACACTATCTCTAAGGGATATAGAGAGTCCTAGATGAGCTCCAATTCTGAGGACTTAGTGTTGAAGTTCCACCTGGGCGCTAGCCACAGATGTACTGAGCAACACAGCTACAGTGGAAGTACTCTACTCTACCGTTCTAGTCACTTACTTGGTTGGGAAGGGTGAGGCTGGTGAGAGCGGTTGAGGCTGGTAGGAGCGATGGAGCTGGTTAAGAGTCAAGAGACAACTTATTGATATTGACGGTTTCCTGGCCTTATATACCGTAGTACTGTTTGTACCAACCAAATAAGTATGTAATCAAAGATGTGTAAATGGTCACGTGATGTAATCTAATCTAATCTAATCTACATGATGGAAAAGTTTCAACACCCCCCCATATTTAGTACATACTTCTAAATACATCTTTACTTTTTCCCATATAGGTACTCTTTCTTCGTCTAGTTTTTAAGTAATCCAAAGTACGGGATAAACTTGTTGAAGAGGATCTTCCCCAGATTCTTAGTTAAAAGGTCTGCAGGGTTATTCACTCCTTCGATGAATTCGACCGTAATAATTCCTTCGGATACTTTTTCTCTGACAAAGTGGAATCGCACGTCGATGTGCTTGGATCGCTTCTCAGTTACAGGATTGGATGCGATAAAGACGGAGCCATTGTTGTCTCCATAGATCGGAACTGATCCGATCCGCATTCCAAGTTCGGCAAGCATGCTTCTAAGCCATGTCACTGCGCGACTGCAATCTGATAGCGCCATGTATTCTGCTTCTGTGGAAGAGAGGGCAATGGTTTTCTGTGCTGACGAAACCCATGTTACTGCTCCAGACGCCAGTGATATGAAGTAACCAGTAGTGGATTTCCTGGTGTTTTCATCTGATGCCCAATCGGAGTCTGTAAATGCATAGATCCCTTTCCCAGAATCGCCATCGTACATGATCGCGTAATCTTTTGTCGCCTTCAAATACCTGCAAATATCCCTAGCCACTTCTAAATGGTGTTTGGTAGGGTTTGCGGAGAATTGGGACATTTTGATCATGGCGAAACAAATGTCGGGTCTTGTCCCGATCATTAAGTACAATAGTGACCCGATGACGGATTGGTACTTGGATCTGAGTTCCGCATTGGGTTCATCTTCAGACTTCATGGGTTTGTAGCCCGTCGGGAGTGGGGTATGGGTGGCATTGGACTCGCTCATCCCCATACATGCGAGAATTTTCTCAAGGTAAGGTACTTGATCAATGAAGATCCTCTTCCCACGTTGCCTTATTTGGATTGAGAGAAATTCCTTTGGTTCCCCATCAGGCACTAGGGGACCTAGGTCCCTACATTCCCATGTTGTCATGAAGGCCTTCTTCTTTTCTAGCGTGTATTCCCGGTTTGTGCCGAGAAAAGCAGAGTCATCAACATAAATGACGGCAATCACAATTTTCCCTTTGGTACTTGTGTGAATAAAAACTCCCGCATCAGAGTGTAGCCGGACAAAACCGAGCTTTTTCATGGAGGAATCGAGTTCCCTCCACCAGGCTAATGCGGCTTGCTTGAGTCCGTATAGGGCTTTGTATAGTCGGTACACGAGGTGTTCTTTCCCTTTTACTATGTAGCCCTCAGGCTGTCGCATGTAAATTACCTCACGGAGTGTTCCATAGAGGAAGGCTGATGAGACGTCCAAGAGTGTCATGAACCACCCTTCAAGGGCTGTCAATGCCAGAATCAACCGGACAGTCTCGTACCTCACTACTGGTGAGAAGATTTGATCAAAGTCGATCCCTTCTACCTGTGAGAAGCCTTTTGCAACGAGGCGCGCTTTCAGACACCCGTCGGATTTTTCATTGTAAACCCATTTGTTCTTTAGAGTTTTCCTCCCTGTGGGTAGGGGTACTAACTCCGTGATCACCCCGGGCTTTTGAGCATGTCTAGCTCTTTTCGTTCTGCCACATACCAATCTTCTTTGTTTGGAAGAGGGTATATGTCTTTGTGTGACATTTCAATGATGCCCACTTGGATAGAGATTGCCTCCATTAGGAGATCATTGATCCATGCCGACTGACCGCCTAATCTACATCTTCAATCCATTTTTTCAAGATCAGAAGCAGGGGTGTCTTCCCCGTAGATGCTACCAGGCATTCTCCGAACTCGTCGTTCCCTGATCGGTCGATCTGGTACTTGTTCGGGTTCCGGAGTGGGTACTCGTGGCTCGTCATCGGGCTCGCTAAGTGGCAAATCGTTGTCTGATTCAGGGTGATCCTGTCCAGTAGGAACAGGGTCGTGAGGTGTTTTGTTATGACTGTCATTGTCATCATTTCCGGGGATGAGATCCTCAAACTCATCAGCCGGTTCTGGGTTTTCCATTTCTGGATGGTTTTCTGGCAAAGGGTTGATGTGGCATCTAGGGTACTTGCTCTCATCAAAGATCGCTTTCCCACCCATGAAGATCGTATTGGTTTCAGGATCCATGAAACGGTATCCTTTGACTCCTGGTTTCGATCCGAGATAAATCATCAATCGCGATCTGGATTCCAGGGAGTTTTTCCGTTTCTCTTTTGGGATATATACATATGCCTGGCATCCAAATACTCTGACACTTGACATGTCAGGGATCTCATTAGTCACCCTGAAGTAAGGGGTTTTCCATTCAAGACACTGCATGGGGGTTCTGTTGTAGAGGAACACTGCATGTTCCAAACAGAATTCCCACCACATAGGTGGTAAACACGCGTCAAAGCGCAAGGCCTGAGATTTTTCCCATAGAGTTCGATTGATCCTTTCTGCTCTACCATTCTGCTGATGCTGATATGGGAGCGTGATGTCGATCAAAATTCCATGACCGGCAAGTACATCCTTGTATTTGTCGAACTCTCCACCTCCATCAACTCGCCACTTTTTAGGGGTAGCAGCGAACTGATTCTGGATCATCGCAAGAAATTGTCTCAGTGCCGTGACGGCATCAGACTTCTTTCTAAGCAAGACGACCCAGACGTGGGATGAAAAATCGTCCAGAAACGTAAGGAAATATTTATATTTGTGGTATGATGCCGTGGATATCTGTTTGAGATCAGAATGGATCAGATCAAAGGTTTTTGTTGCCCTTGTTATCGAATTGGGATACGACTGATTAGGCATTTTCCCTTTAAGGCAGCCTGTGCAACTTTCCTGTGATTTCTCACATACTAGTGTTTCAGGTACCCCTTTGGTACTGGTGGGAATCTTTCGGAGTGCTTGATCATTTGGGTGACCAAGACGCTTGTGCCATGTTTCGACAGTGATTTTGCTCGAGATCGCATGGATCTGGTCATAGCGTATTTCAGTGTCTAACCAGTAAATGGTTTGACCAAGGATGTGGGGCGAAAACTGGATTTTGCTCAGCCCTTTGGAGATGTTAATTTCTCCACAAGTCCCGTCTACTTTGTAACCATGGTTAAGGAAGACGCCTAGGGACAATAGGCGTGTGTCCATGTCCAGGATGTTGTTGAGGCGACGCTAAGTCAAACGACGTCGCGAGCCCAAACTTAAGAACGAAGTGGGAAATGTGAAGTGAACTGAATTGCCCAGAGACCCAGCGGGAATCTCAAGAGAACAAGCTATCGAATACAAGTGAAAGTACTCTACTTATATATGTAAATTCCATGAGGCTGCGTTGTGGCAGCGTCATGCTGCGTGATAATAATGAGATGTCCTCATGTGCGATATGATGTAGATAAGATAAGATCGAGATAAGATAAGATAAAGTGAAAAGTGGAAATACGATCATAACATTACCCCCTTTCTAGATCTCGACTTCCAGGCGAGATATGATGTCGTCCGGGGTGTTCGTGAAATTTTCATATGGTTTAAATTCCAATCCTTCAAAGATGTTTGCGCGTAAGCGCCGAGGTGCATTCGGGTTTAATTTAAAGAAGTCCTCCACCGCTTCCTTGGCATGTTCTAGGTGATCCTCGGGTTCCCACGTGTTGTGGTCCTGAGTCAGACCCTCCCATTGTACTAAATATTCCAGCTTTCCTCTCTTCAACCTTGAGTCAATAACTTTTGCGACATCGTACTCCTCTTCGCCATTGATAACTATCGGGTTTGGTGCCTGCACCCTTTGTGACATAAATAGTGGTTCCTTAAATAATCGGACTCGTGATATATTGATGACCGGGTGGATTTTCCAGGTTTTCGGTAATTTAAGTTCTACGGCGTGTGACGAAATGATTTTGGTTATGGTATAGGGTCCAATCCATCGTTCGGCAAGTTTCTTTAAGGGTCGGTTCAACTTCAGGTCTTTAGTCGATAACCAAACTTTGTCGCCAACTTTGTAAACTGGTGCATCACCCCTTTTCAGGTTCGCATACCGTTCCATCTCTTCTCGTGCTTTTACTAGCGCCGCTTCCGCCTCCTCATGAATCTTCTTCATTCGCTCTGCGAATTCTTTTGCCGGTTCTGACTTTTCTGCCCTCCGAGGTTCTACGCCCATCCTAGGGTTAAACCCATAATTTACATAGAACGGCGAGAACTGAGTTGCCGTGTGAATTTTATTATTATAGGCGAATTCCGCGGTTGCCATCCATTCGGGCCAATCTGTTTGCCGATGGGAAATAAATGATCTTAGATATTGTTCCAACTCCTGGTTGATGCGCTCCGTCTGTCCGTCTGTTTGCGGATGATACGCCGTTGATAATTTAGTTGTGATCCCCAATATTTTATTTAGTTCCTTCATAAATATTGCCGCAAATTGTGGTCCTCGATCTGACGTTAACGATTCTGGCAGTCCATGAAGTTTCCAGACTTCGTCCCGATATAGTTTAGCTAATCCTTCTGCTGAGACTTCATCGCGTGTTTTGATAAAGTGTGATTGCTTTGTTGATCTGCAAGCCACAACTAATACTGCGTTGTACCCCTGAGCTTCTGGGAGTCCTACAATAAAATCTGCTGTAACATGTTTCCATGGTCCTGCATGTTCCGTGTTTGCTTTTAATTTACCAGCTAGCGGTTGAGGCACGTTTTTTGATCGTTGACATCTGTCGCAGCCCTCGACGTATGCTTTGACCATGTTTGTAATACTAGGCCACCAATAATTATGTGTAACCAATTCCAGGGTCTTCCACTGCCCTGGGTGTCCTGCAACTGGGTTGTCGTGGTGTAATTTAATTATTTCCTCCCTGAGTTCCTGACTTTTCGGAACATAAACCTTTCCTCTATGTAACCAGAGTCCCTGCTCTTCATGCCATTCGTCTGCGCGTAATGTTTTGGTATTTGTTTTCTTTAACTCTTCTACTGCTTTCAACACTTGTTCGTCAAATTCCTTGGCATCCCTGATGCGTTTTAATAGTTTACTTTCTTCTCCATCAATAAGTATGTGACCTCGATCCATTGCTCGCAAGTGGAAGTATTCCGGTTTTAATAATGTTACGTCTTCGTTGTCATTTTCCACCCCCTTTCTATGATCGACCCTTCTCGAAAGAGCGTCCGCCTTTCCCATTGAGGTGCCAGCTTTGTGTATTAATTTAAAGTTGAAGCGTGTTAGATACAACGCCCAGCGTGCTTGTCTGCGATTAAGCTTTCGTCCCTGCATGAAGTACTCGAGGTTTTTATGATCGGTCCAGATCTCGACCTCATGTTTGGCTCCTTCAAGGTGGTGTCTCCATGCTTCCAGCGCTCGAATTATGCCCAGCATTTCTTTATCGTGTACGTCGTAATTTCGTTCCACATCATTTAATCCTTTAGATAGAAAGGCACATGGCCTCCATTTCTCATCCTCGCATTCCATAGATAGAATTGCTCCTGTAGCAAAGTCCGATGCGTCTGATTCTACTCTCAACTTCCGATCCGGATCGGGAGATACTAATATAGGTGCTTCCGTAAATAATTTCTTTAGCATATCAAACGCTTCCTCCTGTTCCTCTTTCCAATTCCAGATTGTTTCTTTCCTTGTTAATTTATGTAAGGGCCCTGCCACTTTAGAGAAGTCTTTGACAAATCTTCGATAGAAATTGGCCAATCCTAGAAACGACTGAATTTCTTTGACTTTTGTTGGTTTCGGCCATTGTTTGATGGCGTCTACTTTTGAAGGATCCATTCGAATTCCGTCTTTCCCAATAATTAACCCTAAGAACTCTATTTCGTCTCGGTCAAAGAAACATTTTCCTGGTTTTAAGAATAAGTCGTTTTCTCGTAATCTTTTTAGAATTTCCTCCACGATTTCACTGTGTCCTTTTTCTCCTTCAGTTGCTACCAATATATCATCGATATAGATAACTACGTCTCCTTGATCAATCAAGTCTCTAAATATGTCGTTCATCATGGTTTGAAACGTGCTTGGGGAATTATTTAATCCGAAGAACATGACTGTTGGTTCGAAAGCTCCGTCTGGGGTTGTGAATGCCGCTTTCCACTCGTCTCCTTCTTTGATGCGTACATTGTTATACCCCCATCTGAGGTCCATTTTGGTAAACCTTTTCTTTCCCTTTAATTTATCGATCAATTCCGGAATTAACGGGAGTGGATAATTATTGCGAACGGTCCAGCCGTTAATGTGTCGGTAATCCTGTACCATTCGTTTCTTTCCGTCTTTTTTGGGTATAAAGAATACTGGCGAGGTTTGTGGTGACTTGGTAGGTCGAATATATCCTTTGCGTAATTGATCGTTTACAAATTCGGATACTTCTCTCCTTTCATCTGGTGACAGGGGATAGACTTTGGCCTTCTTTGGTACGAAATCCGGTTTTAAGTCTATAGCGTGGTCCCATGGTTTCCTGACTGGTAATCTCTCCGATGCTTTCTTTTCAAAGACTGATAGATATTTGTGATATTTCCGGGGGACAACCTGTTCTGCCGGTACTTCATCTGAGGGTTCTCCTTTAGCTGCCCTGAGCGTGTGGATTACTTCCTCCTCCATTTCTTCCTCATTTCCTTCTACTACTTCTTCCATTCTTCCGCCCCATCTGGTTCTTGCAGTTTTATTTAAATAACGTGTTCGACGCATGCCACATTCTTCTGGACATCTTGATAGTTTAATTTCCGCCTTTTCCCAATCGATTTCTGGATTATGGCGTTTCAGCCAGGTATGTCCAACAATAATTTTAGCTTTCCCTAGGTTGCATGCCTCAAACACGGCTATCTCCACATGTCCTTTATACCGCATAGCCATGACTGCTTCATGCGTGATCGAACCTCCTTGGTTAAGCGTGCCATCAACGTTGTAGACCCGAATGGGGAAAGGTAGTTCCCTTAATTTAATGTTGTTCCTTTTGGCGAAGTCCAGATCTATGAACATCCCTGTCGCCCCTGAGTCTAATAATGCTTCAACATCGAATGTGCGTTTGTCCTGCAACGTTTCCAGCGTGATTTTCATCATAAGCTCCTTTTCCAAAGAAGCGGATCGAATAAAAGATGGTTCCCCCATAGAGTCCGTTTGCCTAGTTAAGTTATCTGATTCTTTGCAACAGGGAATTAAGCATTCATCCGTAGGGGACGAACCAAGCCTCGTTTCTGAGGGCTCCCCAATGATATAGTTTACAAGTGTATCTAAGTCCGATTCATCTTTTTTTGGTTTTTCTTTCCTACTAGGTTTATCTAATAGTATTTTATTGTACGTAACTGCAGCATCCGTAAGTTTCTGAAACCAAGATTTTACAATGTCCTTATGTACGTAAGAGTCTATAGGCAAACATTCATATCGATTTGTCAGAGCCAGCGGGGGATTTACTGGTTGACGTTCACAAAACCCTGCTGCCCAGCAGCTTGTCCATTGTTCTGACCATTGGGATTCGGCGCAGGCGCGCCAATCACACCCCTTGGTCCGTTTGCGGCTTGTCGTGCTTGACGCCTTGCCGTGATTTGTCGTAAGATTTCTTCTTCCTCATGTTCGTCGATTTGTTCAATCACAGCCGCTCGCACCCTGCGTTGTGGCCGTCTGCATTCCCGGGCGAAATGCCCCTGTCCTCCGCAGTTGTAACAATTACCAGGCGCTCGGCGCTGGTTTCTATCGACCTCCATAGCATTGGGATCTCGGCGTCCCTGACCTTGCTGTCCGTTTTGCTGCGGGGCTCGGTACCCCCCGTACTGTTGTTGTCCGAATGGTCGCTGCTGATTCTGCTGGTTTGCGGGCCGATTGCCCCAACCGGTTCTCTGCTGTCCAAAGTTGTTGCCGGTCCTCATGCCCGGTCTTGCCGCGTAAGTTTCCTCTGCTCTTCCGATTGCTAAAATTTCCTCACTCGTGTCTTGCACGGTGGTCTGTCGTCTTCCCTGCTGGAACATTTGTTGTATGATCGAATCCTTGGTGTTCCTTTCTAGCAGAGATATCCCATGCATTTCCTCAATTTGGCCTTTGATGACCAACGTTCCAAATTGTGTAATAAAATCGTCCACCCGCATGTTTCCTTGTTTAAAGGTTTCGATCTTGGCACGTGCCCATTCTATTTCTGTTGCTGATTGGAATCTTGATGTCACCTCTCTCATTAATTGCTGGAACGTGGGCCAATGTTCTGATTCCATGCACTGCCTCAAGCGTGTTTCCCCATAGGTGCCGGCGGTAGCGCCTTCCAGGCGAGACCATACTGCAATGCAAATTTCTTCCTGTCCCTGGAACAGGTCCCGGTTGACCCTGATCCATGCCAGCATCTTTGTCCACCATACTCCGAACGTTGCCTTGGCCCCATTGTACCTGCCGGGGTCTGCAGCGATTTCTAATCGTCTTCCATTGGGACGCGGGGCGGCGGGATTATGAGCGGGAGGAGGGAGAGGGGGATTGGGAAGGGGATTGTCGAACTCGTCGTCGTTGTTGTCGGCCATGTTGTGTGAGCAATAGTGCTTTGTAGCGGGCGCGCGACCCTGTTCTGCTACTTAAGCGAAAAAGAAAACCTAAAAAAAGAAAAACCCAAAGAACGATCTGTTTACCCAGGCAGCCGAAATGCCCGAATGAAGGAAGATCTGGGAAAAATGAAAACCACGCGGTCAACACCCCTACGCGCGCTGGTTCTGTTGAATCCGGGAAAAGATCGGGGGTTGGAACACCTTTTGAGAACTAAACGTGCGCGACCTTCTTTTCCAAGTCGCCACACGCGCCAGCAGCTTTCCCGAAGGTCAGTTGCGTCGGCCTTTGGTCACCTCGACACGGGACGGGCTCAACGTTTCCCTGTGTGTCTCGAACGGCAACGCTAGTTATAGTGGGTGCACCAAGCGTTTCTCTTCTTATCCCTGAAGTCCGGGAGGTCCCCCTTAACGCTAGGGTCCGCGTGTAGTGGCGAGGTGTGACTTTTAACGCAAAAGCACGAAACGGCGGGGATAGTGATGGTGATGTGGGAAGTGTGTGTGTTTGGGCGGGCGATGATGATAAGAGCTTGTTCTTCTGTTGAGGCGACACTAAGTCAAACGACGTCGCGAGCCCAAACTTAAGAACGAAGTGGGAAATGTGAAGTGAACTGAATTGCCCAGAGACCCAGCGGGAATCTCAAGAGAACAAGCTATCGAATACAAGTGAAAGTACTCTACTTATATATGTAAATTCCATGAGGCTGCGTTGTGGCAGCGTCATGCTGCGTGATAATAATGAGATGTCCTCATGTGCGATATGATGTAGATAAGATAAGATCGAGATAAGATAAGATAAAGTGAAAAGTGGAAATACGATCATAACAGATGTAGAACACCGATCTGAGAAGATGGGTTTTAACTTCCCCATTTAGGGTGTGCCGTACTGGAACGGCCCCAACTCCGAGAAATTCCAGTTTCTTCCCTTTGGCTGCAGTTTGGACGAATCGCTTGACCGTGAGAGGTCTATAATATGCGAAGTCTTTAAACTCATAGGTGAAGTGTAAAGAGGCGCCGGAATCTAATATCCATTGCGCACGTTCTTTTTCCTTACAATGTGTACAAGAAGCAAAATGTTTAATATATTTTTTATGTAAATCACTGCTAAAGTGATCTACGCATTCTGTACTGGTACTGGCTATTATATCATACGTCTGTTGAGAGGTATTGTTAGCTTTCCGCAATTGGTAAGGTTTAAGAAAGGGTTTCGACGGACCGTCAAGTTCTATCTCGTCCTCAAACACATCCGGCCCCATCCGTTCCTGGTCGATGTCCATCATCTTCAGCAATTTTTCTATCGACGGGGCAACGCGACGCTGTTTAGCCAGCCTTTCGTCGATGTCAGGAATGATGGTATCTAAGATGCGAAGATTTGACCCAGAGGGTTGGGCACCGATTTCTCGGGCGAGTCTTCACACCCTCTCGTTCTTTTTCCACACAGACGGCTTTCCAGAGGGAAGCCCGGTGTACTGAGAAGGAGGCGGGTTCATGCGTTGCAGGAGTGACTGCATTCTTTCCGACTCAGGCTGCGCGGTACTCGTAGTTTTCCCGCGGCCCGTTACGCTGGTGAAGGCAGGGGCACGTTGATGAGGAGGAAGGGGACAGGGAGCAGGATAACGAGGGGGTTGCTCAATGGCCGGTGCGATGAACTCAACCATCTCCTCGGCGTGGTCGGACTCGTTCTCCGCGTTGTTGGCGCGCTTCTTCTGGTTGCGCCAGCGTCCTTTTCCCTTCTTCTTTTCAGAAGCGGTACTTGGGTCGATCGAGTTAGTCTGCTCGTCAGTGTTGTTACGTGAGGTACTCGGTGCTGTCTGCTTTTCCCATTTGGGGTCTTGCCCCTTTCGCTTAGTCCCGGAAATTGTCCGGGCCTGCTCGTTGGACGCCTGAGTAGACCCTATCGCATACTTGCGCCTGTACTCTGAGACGATGCTGTCGGTGACGGCCTGCCATGTGAAGTCGTTGGCATCGTAGACCTGAAAGAGGGCGGTGGAGAGGGACAACCAAGTGTCAGGAATAGCACTTGCCAGGATCATAGCCTGCATGAGATCAGGCATGACAAATTTCGCGTCGCTGAGGCGAGCGAAGAGTGACCCAAGGCGCTCGATTTCCGGTACGGGGTCACGACCCGATAGCTTGAAGGAGGCAGCGGCTTTGAAGTCGCCGAATATGGTGGCGGGGGAGATCTTCGAGTATGTGTCTTTTAACGATGTCCAAGCTTCTTTCGAGGTTTTGGCGTCCTTGATGTGCCTCCTGATAGCCTCGGAGACTTTGAGGCGGATGGAACACAGGGCCATGTCGTCGTCCCTAATCCAGGTTTTTCTTTCTTTGTGGAAGGCAGGCTGGTCGACGGTGGTGGTGATGACCGGAGGCTGGGTTGCAGATGTCAAGGTGGCAGAGGCAGGGGTGGAGACCGTGACAGTGAAGTCTGCGATGTCGGGGCGCTCAATGTCGCCGGATACGAGGCGCCAGACTCCTTGATGGAGAAGGTACGATTTCATTTTTTCGGCCCAACTCGGGTAGTCGATGCCGTCGAAGATGGCAATGGAGTCGAGGGCGGAGCGAGAGGTAGACATTTTTAATGAATCTAAAAGGAGTTCTCCCAATCAGTGATGTTCTTTATGAATTTGATTTTTAGAGAAAACAAATAAATAATTCCTCATAACATATTCCCTTTAGGAATAGCGGTTTTGTGGGAAAAACCCTTTTTGTCAGAAGTGTGTGAGGTACGATCAATGTTTCCACATGATGTGTACTAAGTTAATCCCCTTAGGGACGCTTCATGACAGGTACTTGTCATAATGACGTTCCCAGGTTCATGTGTGAAGAAGTAAGACTCAGAACCTAGATCTTTCGATCGGTTCTTTGCTGTTATGGACTTACCGGTTTGTATGTTACGCACTTTTCCCTTGCATTGTACCTTCGTTATTTCTTTGACTCATCGGACCGCTTATTCATCTACCTTTACTCTACCATTCCCCTTTAGTATACTCACTCCGCAGTAGGGATTTACTCAGTCTGCAGTCGTCTGACTCACTTCGCACTGCCTTTCCGCAGTTACTGACTCATCCGCACTGCCTTCCGCAGCTACTGACTCACTCACTACCGCTCGTAGCCAGTACTATATAAACCCCATGTACCATAGCTATATTTCTTAGATTTAGCAATCACTTTGCTCTTCGCCTTTCCACTTCCTGCATACTCTGCCCAAACCTTGGAACAGTTTGTTAAGCATAACAAGTTGCTAAATCTCGTTAGGTTCGCCCAGAGCGAAGAGAGCAACTACCAGACGAGTCAAGACGTTGCACTTCTTTGAAGACTTCACCAGTAACCCATTCAGCATGCCAGAAGCCCGACAGGAGGAGCTAAGTCCTCGAGACAGTATTGATTTTATGCTTATCCAGCAGTACATCGAATCGGAGATCCGTCGCATCCTACAGCAGGTGCTTGACAAAGAACTAGACAACGATGAGCATCGCCCCCACGGCGAGATAGCAGAGAGCATCCATCTTGCTCGGCAACACCAGATCGCGCGTTACAACACCCGACAGAACGAACTCGAAAGCTTTCGCGTTCAAGAAGGACCTCAGACAGGTCGGATCACAGAGATCAGAGAGTTTATCGGTGTCCAGACAACCGTTATCAGAAGATTGATTAGGACGCTCACCTCGAGACGTCCCAGAGCCACATCATCATGTCTTACTCGAAGCAGCAGATCTACGCCCACTTCACCATCGAAGAACAACAAACCGAGTACAACCGCTGGGCACGAAACAAGAGACTTGACCCCTTCTCGAGACCAACAGACGCGCAGGAACAGAGATTCCTTAGAGATTTACTGTACAGAGGAAATACTCTGAACGTTTTGCCACCGATTCCGCCGACGAGTCCCCTGACGAATTTACTTTTGACTCCGCGCAGTCAGATATCGAACAGACGCCTAGAACAGGGACTCATTTTCAATCCTTACCTGTATCCCGAACCCCATCTTCATCCCAACAACCCGACTCCTCTTCTCCTCCGCAGACTCTAAACATGGCAGAAGCTCCGGCTGTACAAACAATGGATACAGTACATCCAAGATCATCAAGGATCCTGGGATGTTCAAGGACAGATACACCTTTGACGAGTGGTGGAAAGCCACCAAACTATACATCAGGTTCCAAAAGAGCCTCACAGACGATCAGAAGATTCTTGCGGTGCTATCCCGCATGATGGAAGGGTCCGGCAGACACTGGGCCAGTAACAAGTTAGATGCTCTTGCCGTTGACAACAAGAACATCACCTGGCTAGGTTTTTCCGATGATATCGCCACACGATTCTCCATCGCCAACAAGTCGGTCGCTGCCAAAGCGAGACTCGAAGTCCTGAAACAAGAGAAACGCACTGTTGATGAATTCTTGGATGAATTTGAAGAACTCTTGAAACTGTCAAACCTTGGCAAAGAAACTGGGAAATACATCCTAGAGAAGAACGTCAACCGCAGAATCTCTGAACAAGTGGCTAGCGATGGCAAGACGTACACCGATTATGCAAAGGAGATCCGAAACAAGGGACGACAGATGGAAGGACATGCACTGGTCATCCGAGGTGGCGGCGACATGCACACCGGATCGGGTACCACTTATGGTGGTCAGGGCAAGGCCATGGAGATTGACAAAGCAGGAGTCGCCCGTTGCTACAACTGTCAACGCTTTGGTCATCTGGCTAAAGACTGTAGCGCTCCAAAGGAGAAAGATGGTCGCAAGTGTTTCAACTGTGACCAAGAAGGCCATATCGCGCGCAACTGCCGCAAGCCGAAGAAGAACTCCGAAGGGTTAGGAAGGTGTCTGAGGAAGATGCCGAGAATGATGAAACTACAATCTTAGAAGCCGACAAGAAGGATTTTCCCGAAGGGTCCGATTAAACAATGCTAAGTCGTGACCCTTATCTATTAAACAGACTTGCTTGCCTTGTATGACTGCAGACAATAGAACCTATGTCATCCCTGCCAAGCAAGCTGCTGCATTGACTAAGATTGTGAAGGGAGATAAACCTCCGAAAAGACAAGAAATCAGGCTGTTAGCGCAGCTCAAAACACGACGAGGACCAAAGGTTATCCGACCTGAAGTTGACAGCGGATGTGAACGCACATGCATTCATCCCAGAATAGTACGCGAACAGAACCTCCCCACGCGAGGAATACCACCCATAGCAATTCTAAATGCGGATGGATCACCAAATCGACAACAGAAAGCGAGCCAACTTGCCGAAGTCAAGCTGGATTTGGGAGCACATCAGGAAACCATGGAAGCAATGGTACTAGACATTGGGAGGACGGACATGCTCTTGGGACATGACTGGTTGGTACACCACAACCCCACAATCAATTGGACAACCGGCGCGGTAACATTTAACCGGTGCCCAACAACATGTCGGACCAAACACTCGGATTTTAGGATTAACCTTAATGGTCGCAAACACCGGGTTCGCATGGTTGAGGTGCGCGACAAAGATGCACCCAAAAAGTCGGATCAGAAATGGAAGCCTGGAGACCCTATTTTGGAAGCTGTCACTCCCACACCACCTCCCACAACCAAACGACCCTCATATGTTGAATGATTTGCTCATCTTTTCGAGAAAGAGAACTTTGACAAGATACCAAAGGAGAGGGAATGGGACCATGGTATTGAACTTACACCAGACGCACCAAAGGAACTAGGGGGAAATACATATCCTATGACGCAAAAGGAACAAGAAGAATTGGACGCATTCATTGACGAGGGTCTAGCAACGGGAAAGATCCGCCCGTCCAAATCCCCTTATGCCTCCCCTTGCTTCTTCATCAACAAAAAGGATGGCTCCAAACGATTGGTACAAGATTACCGCATGGTCAATAAATTCATGGTCAACGACAAGTTCCCACTCCCACGAATATCCGATCTCTTGGACGTACTGAAAGATGCGGTCTACTTCAATAAAATGGACATCATGTGGGGCTATAACAATGTCCAGATTAAGGAGGGCGATGAATGGAAAGTTGCCTTCCTCACCAGTCAAGGATTGTTTGAACCATTGGTCATGTTTTTTGGTCTTTGCAACTCCCCGGGAACGTTCTCTCGAATGATGGCTAGTCTATTCCGGGACCAGATTCGCCGACGTACCTGCGTGATCTACATGGATGACATCATGGTTATTGGTAAAACCAAGGAAGAACTCGCACGAAACACTGAAGAAATTCTACAGATCCTATCAGACAATGATTTGTTCCTAAAGGAAAAGAAGTGTTTATGGGAAGTAACGAAATGTCCTATATTGGGATATGTGGTTGGTGAGGGACGTGTTGAAATGGAAACTGAGAAGGTGGATACAATTCGAAACTGGCAAGCACCCACATCAAAAAAGGAAGTTCAGAAGTTCCTTGGATTTGCTAACTTCTATTGACGTTTTATTGAAGGGTACTCAAACATCGCGAAACCTCTCACCGCGCTCACAGGCGGTACGGCATTTACTTGGGGACCAACAGAGCAGCAAGCTTTTGAAAGTCTCATATGGGCAATTACATCGGCACCAGTCTTGGCATTACCGAAACCAGAGGGACAGTTCAGGGTTGAAACCGATGCATCGGGCTATGCAATTGGAGCAGTACTCTCTCAGAAGCAAGACGACAAATGGCAACCCATCGTGTTCTTGTCGCGGACCATGTCTGTGGCCGAACAGAATTACGAGATATATGACAAGGAACTCCTGGCAGTCGTAGAAGCATTAAAAGATTGGAGACACTATCTGCTCGAAGCCAGGGAACGTTTCGAAATCTTGACCGATCACAAGAACCTGGAATATTTCCGTCATCCTCAGGACCTGAATCAACGACAGCGACACTGGAAAATGAAGTTACAAGACTATGACTTCAAATTACAGCATGTGCCCGGCAAGACCAATGCGAAAGCGGTCATCCTGTCACGCTTACCCTGGTATGAAGCGGAACTTGAACCACAGGACAGTGACCAAATGCTCAAGGAGGGACTATTCTTGAAACGGTTGGAATCAGAAGATGTGGTACAAATGGAGATGTTCACGGAGGAACAATTCTTTGAAGGGGGTGAGACATCTGATTCCATCAAGATTGGAAACATCACAACCATCGAAAACCCATGGATCACATGCATCAAGGCTTCGAACCGCATGGAGACAGAAGTAGCGCAGGGCCTAAAAAAGAATCCTCATTGGTATCAACAGGAGAATGGGATCACCTATGCAGGAGAACGAGTCTATGTCCCGCCAGATCCACAATTACGACAAGAATTGATGTTCGAGTCACACGATGCACCAGTGGCTGGACACCCAGGACAGTACCGGACACATGAACTCCTCACTCGCACCTACTGGTGGCCTACCATACTGCATGATGTGAAGAAGTACGTGAAGGGTTGCGACACTTGTCAACGCAACAAGATTAACTGACAAAAGTGACATGCTCCGCTACATCCCCATGCAGCACCAAGTCACCCATGGGAAGACATAGGAATCGACATCGTGGGACCGATACCAGAATCTGATGGAAAAAACGCAATTCTGGTCATCACGGATAGACATTCGAAGATGCTTCACCTTATTCCAACAACCGTGGAACTATCAGCTGAAGGATTAGCCAAGATCTATCGGGATCAGATATGGAAGCCAATGCAGCGCTGAAACAAGCACAGGATCAGATGAAGAAGACAGTTGACACACGGCGAAGTCCGTCTCGGGACTACCGCATCGGAGACAAGGTGTGGCTGGAAGGAACTAACATCAGGACCAATCGACCCTCAAAGAAACTTGATGCACTCCGACACGGACCATTCAAAGTCCTAGAGAAGAAAGGAGCTAGCGCGTACCTTCTTGATCTTCCGAAGACTTGGAAGATGATTCACCCTGTGTTCAACGAGACCCTGTTGTCACCATATGAAACTCCGAAGTACGCCATCCAGAAAAGGAAACCAGCCCCTGATCCGATCATCGCCGAAGGACAAGAAGAGTACCATGTGTCTACGATCCTGGACTCTCAAAAGTTCCGCGGAAAGATCCAGTACCTCGTCCAGTGGGAAGGATATGGCCCAGAAGAGAACACATGGGAACCGTGAGCTAATGTTCAGAACACTCAAGATTTGATCTGTGATTTCCATCGGCAGAACCCGTCACGTCCATGATAAAAGACACCCGTTGAAATCAGCAACAGCATCGACCTCATCAGTCAAAAAACCCACCGAGTTCTCCGCTCCGTCTTCAATATAGCTACTCCATTCTTCCTCTATCTCTCCAACATCCTCCGCACCATGTCCACTGCCACCACCACATCCACTGAAACCAACCCCGCCATCACTGCCCTCATGGGTGAAGCCCTCTCCATGAGAGACCAGATCCACGCGCTAGAAGCCTCGCTCGCCGACATCCTGCATCGACAGATGCACATCCGCCTCCATTCTTTATCCGACCTCCCCGTCGCACCAACCCCCGAAGAGAAAGAAATCCTCGGGAACTACACCCATACGCTGGTCGTTGAAAACCGGCGCATCCGACTAGCCGTCCGGAGTCTCGAGCTCGCCGTCGCCATCAACGAAGAGCTAATAGACGATTGGAGCCTCAAGGAGAATGGCTCCTGGACAAACAACGACGATGCCGGAGGATGGGGACAATGACTCTGTGAGGACACAGAGCTTGAGGAGGGGAACATGTTACGGACTTACCGGTTTGTATGTTACGCACTTTTCCCTTGCATTGTACCTTCGTTATTTCTTTGACTCATCGGACCGCTTATTCATTTACCTTTACTCTACCATTCCCCTTTAGTATACTCACTCCACAGTAGGGATTACTCAGTCCACAGTCGTCTGACTCACTTCGCACTGCCTTTCCGCAGTTACTGACTCATCCGCACTGCCTTCCGCAGCTACTGACTCACTCGCTACCGCTCGTAGCCAGTACTATATAAACCCCATGTACCATAGCTACATTCCTTAGATTTAGCAATCACTTTGCTCTTCGCCTTTCCACTTCCTGCATACTCTGCCCGAACCTTGGAACGGTTTGTTAAGCATAACATTTGCCAACCAGGGTAGAGTGGGCAGGTACTTGCTGTTGCCAGCGTTCCCAAGTCCCTCTGCTATCCGGGGCCCATAACCTGTTGAAGTTCCACCTGGGCGCTAGCCACAGATGTACTGAGCAACACAGCTACAGTGGAAGTACTCTACTCTACCGTTCTAGTCACTTACTTGGTTGGGAAGGGTGAGGCTGGTGAGAGCGGTTGAGGCTGGTAGGAGCGATGGAGCTGGTTAAGAGTCAAGAGACAACTTATTGATATTGACAGTTTCCTGGCCTTATATACCGTACTACTGTTTGTACCAACCAAATAAGTATGTAATCAAAGATGTGTAAATGGTCATGTGATGTAATCTAATCTAATCTAATCTACGTGATGGAAAAGTTTCAACACTTAGTGGCAACATTAGAGAGAGACCAGCGACCCTGGCAATGTAGGACATAGCACTGGTCACCACTATGGGCTTAGCTATGATACTTGAGAGCTATGGGATCATCTCACGAGATAGAAAAGACTATCGAGTGCCTCTCGCGACGAAGTGTGAAACAGGAGATGGGTTATATTGGAGTTATCGATGACACTAGCACTGTCTACCATACATCGGGGGGGGGCGTACCTGTGGTGTTGCCTACCACATGGGCACATCGAAACAACTTTAGTGAAGGTCATTTGACTGGATACCATTTATCGATACCACATGCAACCTTTTTCTATATTTATTGCTGCTCATGTATAAAATCTCGTAGTTTCATTGTAGATAGGTTAGGTTACATTGTGCCCCAGAATTGATAGCATTTGTCTTGTGCATCTGTCGTTGTTCGCGAGTATCATTGAAAAGCCTCGAGATCATTTGGTTTGCATCGGAAGTCAGTTGCGATTGTGTTTTGTGTATTCGAGAACTTGTCAATCGTCAAATTGTGTTATCTATCAGTCGTATTGGTCATTGTCATGTTCGTATTCAGTCAAGATCGTGTTCGCGAAGTCTTGTTGGTTCAGAAATCACAAACCTCGGTTCATTATCTATTGAGAACTATCTCTAAGTCTTGTTCGAGACTTATCGAGCCATTGCTAAACAAGTTATTCAATTGTTGTTTGGAAGAGTCGCATCCTGAGTGATCCCACTCATCACCCCGAACTATATCAATTGAGAAGTACGCATCGCGAGACTTGTTTGGTCTTCGTTGTTGTGTTTGGTGTTTGTGTGTGTGATAGAGATATCGCTCGTGCTCATCCCCAGACTCACTTCCTTCGTTTCATCTGGAGCCCACCGCGAGGGGTGGTTCTAAAATAACAAATTTACTCAGTATCGGCTTGATACAGTTCCTCTCAAGGAATTTAGTTATAGTTCTCGCTTGAGAGATAACCCTGTCCTCTACAAGCAAACCCACTGTTGCAGCTAGCAGCAAACTCGTTAAAGCAAACTTGTGGAAGCCCCCAGTTCATAAAAGAGGTCTCGCAAGTGGTTATAACCCGAAAACAATGTCTCTAAAAGTGTCATCTTCAAAAGCAACAAATTCACAATCTATTGAAATGGCTCGCGAGCGCATGACCCCTAGTCTATCGAAAGCAGGAGCAGAACTAGTAGGACCTCTCGAAGAGCCCATAAAGCATACTTGAAAGAGAACACTAGAAAACCTTGAATCAGAAAGGCTACTAGCATTGCGAGAGCATTCAGTATCCATTGTGCAACCAATAGAAACTCAAAATCAAAATCTTAACAGTCAATTGTCGACATATACAATGGCTACAAATACACAGAATGTTGCAGCAACTGCACCAAGGAATGGTTCGAGAATGCCGCGTCGAAGTGAACGAGGAGCCCCGAGATTTGATAAAGAAAAGGCCTCCGAGCTTTTAAGATTTATTGATGAAGTCAAAATCTGCTTTGACCACGCAGGTATAACCGATACCGTGGAAAAGAAAAAGTTAATCAGAGGCTATGCAGATAGTGTCTTGGAAGAAGAATGGACAACCCTCGATTCCTATGCTACAGGAACATGGGAGGAGTATAAGAAAGAGTTAATAAACAACTACCCAGTGGTAGCGAGCGGACGTGACGGTACCTTGGCCAGATTATCGAGTATCTGCAAGGAGCACAGTTGTCTTGGACTAGGCAATCTAGATGAAATTATGTCCCTAAAACGTAGTTTCAAAGCCGAAGCTAAGAAACTGACTGGTGCGAATGGTTGTATCTCCAATCGTGAGCTCGTGGGGAGGTTCTTGAGTTGTTTAAACGATGACTTCACAGAAGCAGTCAAGTTGAGATTGTCCATGATGGACACCGCGGCTACAGCAAATAATGCTGCGGTACCTGCGGTGAGACATCAGGATAATCTCGTAGACTTGAGTGACATGATAGAAATTGTCGAGAAAATGGCGAGGCACCATAACAGTTTCACCGCTTCCAGTAATTATATGTTGTGAGGCGCTCCCTCCAATGTCACAATTCCTATGTCCAATCCGTCATCAGCAGTAAAGATTGAGCAAATGCTTGAGTCTGTGGCGCAGAGTCAGGCATTGTTGACCGATATGGTTGAAGGCTTCGAGAAATCTACACAAGGAATTATGTATGAAAACACTTCAAGCGATGCAGGCAGGCCCTCAGCAACAGTACAAATAGGAACCGCGAGCGGCACCCAGTGGTGGGGCGCCTCCGGGATGTTGTCACTATTGCTACAAGCCGCACCATTTCCTTTGAGAGTGTACCGAACTTCAGACGCATCTAACACAAGGAAAAATCAAAGCCACCCCACAAGGGATCCATTTGCCAGACGGAGGCTACATTCCTTGCAAGCCTAGTAATATTAGTCAGAAGGATCGGGTAGAGCAATTGTCAGCCAATAAGCAATTGTATCAAGGATATTTCGAAGACGAGCAAGCTCCTGGTGTACTTAACCTTGCACAAATACAGGACAATTCAGACTACTCTCTATTTGCGAATAAGCCTCGCAATCAGTGAGACAAGAATCTGCGGTTGATGCAAGAAGGGATGGCCAAGCGCGACCAACAGATCGTGGCATTGAACAATGTCTTAGTGCAACAACAGGCCGGTACGGCAATCCTACCGTTAAACCTGGTTCAGCAGCCATTTAATAATTTCAATATGTATATGCAACCATATGGTACTGCTCCGGCGGTTCCCGTGCACTATACCCCAGTCCAGAATTCTTTTATGTCTGGAATATCAAACCCAGTTCCCCAGAATGTGGCGCTGCAGAATCGAGTCGCGATGCCAGAAATGATGCCAGTCCAGCAACAGTTAATCATCAATGAGCCTGAGGGTACTTTGGGAAAGCCTGATATGCAGGAAGCATTCCTCATGATGACTAAAGTGATGCAGGACATCAGTCAATTCATAGTCACCCGGTCGGGGAATGCTAAGAAGGAATCGGGTTTTTAGAACGTTTGAGGAAGGCGAAGCAGATTCCATCAAGGTCTAGGGTTGAAAAGAATTGTGCCAAATCGCCAGAGAAACGGAATGAAAACCGAGACCCAGATAGTGAAACAGAAAATGAAATAGAAAAAGATATTGAAGAAGTCGAAAAAGTAGATAGTGATGATGATGAGACAGAACCTGAGTTAACGCCGAAGCCATTGGCCAAGACAAGGTCTGTCAGCCAAAAAGATAGTGACTGAGTGTTTACCTGCAAAGAAGTCACTAGACCAACAGTTGATTTGCTGTTTCATGATGTACCAGAAGTCGCTTTCGTTCCCCTTGGTAAAAATAAAAGACCCGACCGCGAGACCATCCCTGACGTTGATCGAAAGGGACCGGCATTTCGCAGCAAGGCACCTATTGAAGAACAATCAAAGGGTGTCACGGTCTCGGCAGTGCTTGAGACTCTGATCACAATTGCATCAGTAATTCCCACAATTAGCTCGTAGAACTATTTAGAGGTCGTACATGCACGTACGACCTCAAAAGGTTCAATAGATCACGAGCCAAGAGCCTGGGTCCTATGTATCAAGAGTTGGTTCACTACAAGTAACCAAGAGACGAAAGGTCTCCCATGTTTCATAAGTTCTTTGCACGGAAAATTTGGGCAGTCTGATTGGCTCACAGCAATCACCAGCCAATCAGATCTCTCGAAATTTCCCTGGAAATGTCCGATTTTTGCAGTATTTCACTCCATTTCATGATAATCATGTAGTAGCACTACTGTTGTACCTCATTCGACTATCTAAGGATTGAGTATCTCGGGTTTCATTTTGCACAGTACCAAACTATTGAACTTGTGATACTATTGGAACTCTTCAGCTTGTGAAGGGCAAAATAGTTCCAAATAGTTCACGAGCATTGTGTGAATTTGCTGATGTGCATTGGGTGATTTATTGAGGGCAGATAAAGTAGTACAAGAGGAATTGTGAAAGCTATTGACTAGGAAGAGAGTACCTGCAAATGTTTGGGTGTTGAACCTACTAGATTCAATGGACGACAGCCAGTTGTCATATTTGAAAAAGTTTGCCCAAACAAACAAACTAGGAGATATAGTTAAAGTAGATGAATTGCCAGTGGCGTTGTTCATGATCATGGAACAGACTATAAACAACCTACCTGTCGGTTCGGTGGTCGTCTCGGACCCCGTCTTACAGTATCTCGAGAGTTTGCCGCCTGGGACAGCACCTAAACCAGTATATGTCGCACAGGAATTGCAGAGTCTCCGGACAGTAAGTGCCGTGGTGAATGGAATGATGGAAGAACAGTGTATTCTTGATGGAGGCTCCCAGATCGTCTCGATGTCGAAGGCTGCAGCCGTGGCGATGAGGCTTTCGTGGGATCCAGACATATGCATCCATATGCAAAGTGCCAATAAGCAAATCGAAAAGTCGCTGGGACTATCACGAAACATGCTGTTCCGTTTTGATCACATTGTAGTCTATCTGCAGGTCCATATCATAAATGAGCCAGCCTATAGAGTGCTTTTGGGGCGACCTTTCAATGCAGTAACTTGTAGTAATTATCAAAATGATAGAGATGGAGGACAACTCCTGACCATCAAGTGTCCGAATACTAGTCAGAAGATCATGATTGCAACGTCGGAACGAGGAAAGGATCCTGATCTATTGAGGAGGAAATGGCCCACCACTGAAGCAGATGGTACGGGTTTTCAATCTTCGATGAACTGGTCGGCCACCAGGGAGATGTTGAGGCAACATGTGAGTCTGATGACTACATCCACAGGCCCAAACATAAAACACGCAAGGAGAGGTGATACGATGCCATCAAGACAAAGGAGCAATGCTGACTATTGACCCACATGGGATCTCAAGAGAACAAGCTACAGAATACAAAGGAAAGTAGGCTACTTATATATGTAAATACCATGAGGCATCAATGAGGTGCACAGAAAATAACTGTTCTAGAATAACATGTGTCTAACATGAGGTAGGATAAGATAAAGGTTTCAGATAAGATAGGATAAGATAAAGGTTTCAGATAAGATAGGATAAGATCAAGAGATAGGATAAGATGAGATGAGATAAAGAGATAAGATAAAGATGAGATTAGATAATAGGATAAGATAAGAGCGATCATAACAGGAGAGATAATTATAAACATTGATTCTAGTGATATTGAGAGACCATATATAATGGCTTATGGCATTGCGGAAAATGGAAAATTTACGAGAGATGAAATTAGAGACCTGTATCTCGAAGCGTCGTGAAATAGTGTCGCGGACAAGAATGCACAGGTCCTTTTAGGTGCATATTGGGATGGAAAATTGAAGGAACATCCAGAATGGCTTCGCGATGATGAACAAGAAATATTAGACCAATATCATGGTGGGATTGTACAAGTGCTAGCAGGTAAGAAATATAAACCCGTCGACAAAAAGGTGCGACCAGTTTTGGGAGAGTTGTCCGAGACATTTCGCATAGTTCACGAAATAAAAGGGAACCCCCTTGCGGAGTTACCAAAGTTGAACCCAAAACCACCGGGGTTTGCGCCCAAGGGTCGCTACACCCAGGAAAGGATGGAACACATGGACAGTATACACGACCATGATTTTTTCTGGAAAGAAGAAATGAAACTAGTACATCATTTATTGAGTGAACAGAATCAGGCATTTGCATGGGATGATTCGGAGCGTGGTAGCTTTCACAAGGATTTCTTTCCTCCGGTACAGATACCTGTGGTACCGCACACTCCGTGGGTACTAAGAAATATTCCTATTCTGCCTGGGATACATGATGAAGTGTGTAAGATAATAAGGACGAAGATGGCCGTGGGCGTGTACAAACCATCGAATTCCTCATACAGATCCTGGTGGTTCTGTGTATTGAAAAAGGATGGCAAGAGTCTCCATATTGTACACAGTTTAGAACCATTGAACCAAGTCACTATAGCACATTTGGGCCTTCCCCCGGCAATGGAGGAATTAGCCAACCATTTTGCAGGACGTGCTTGTGGTGGAATGTTCGATCTCTATGTGGGATATGACGAGCGAAAGTTAGCGGTCCAGTCTTGCGACTTGACTACATTTCAGACACCATTCAGTGCTCAAAGATTGGTTACTTTACCAATGGGTTGGACAAATTCAGTACCGATCTTTCACGATGATGTTACACATATACTGTATTGCAGGACGAAATACCAGATGTTACTATTCCCTACATCGATGATGTGGCAGTTCACGGCCCATCTACGTGATATGAGTTGCCTGATGGCAGATACAAAACTATAGAAGAAAATCCAGGCATTAGGTGATTTGTATGGGAACATGTACAGAATGTGAATAGAGTGTTACAGAGAATGCGGTATAGTGGAGGAACATTCTCTGGGTATAAGTTGCTAGTATGCGTGAACGAGATAGTGGTAGTTGGCCATCGTTGCACGTATGAAGGATGGAGACCCGAGACAGATAGGTTCGGAGTTATAAGCCGCTGGGGACCTTCCAAAGATATACATGATGTGCAGTCGTTCCTTGGAATGGCTGGCACTTGTCAAAACTTTATTAGAGACTTCGCAAAGAAGGTGGAACCTCTAGTCAAGTTGACGCAAAGTTGTGAACTCTTTGTCTGGGGATCTGAACAGGAGGAGGCCATGCAAGACATAAAGGATGCTTTAGCGGCTTCCCCCGCGATCAAGCCAATAGATTATCATGGTGGAGGTGCGGTGGTCCTTTGCGTAGACTCCTCATGGTGGGCAGTTGGCTTCTATATCTGTCAAGAGGATGAGGGTGATTCTAAGAAGAGGACGTATGCGAAGTTTGCATCGATAACACTAAACGAGCATGAGGCAAGATATTTGCAACCAAAGCAAGAATTGTATGGTTTATTTCGCGCATTGAAGGAAGCGAAGTTTTGGCTCTTGGGCTGTCGGAACCTGGTTATAGAGACCGATGCGAAGTATATCAAGGGGATGCTCAATAATCCTGGTCTTGGACCGAACGCTGCTATAAATCCATGGATTGATTACATTTTGATGTTCCACTTCACACTAAGGCATGTGCCAGACAAGACCTTCACACCTGATGGTCTATCGAGGCGAGAAGCGCAACCGGGGGATGAAACCTACCATATCGAGGAGGACTGGGTGGATGAACCAGATGGACCGCCACGGTATGAGTATCCTGATAAGGAAAATGGTATCCCTAATGCGGAAAAGAATGACCCGTTAGAGTTCAACGAGTTTAAAACAAAGATAGACACACAGGGTGGTTACCCTCGGGCTACGTCGGTTAAAGACTTCCAGGGAGAGCTTGCTGATGCTTGCAAGAGATCGAATATTGAACGATTATATCTTGAGCGAGTGTGTAAGGCCGGGCTGCTCTCGCAATTCATGGGGGAACCGGCGTTGCCCAACGACTCTTTGAAATGGGATGAATCAATGCAAGAACCTTATGATGAAGATCATATATGTCAGCTGAGACAGAAGACATTGGTTTGCATTCCTCCTACGGTAACCCATACACCAGGTCTGTTTCAGATCCTGCATGCCGATATGCTACACATGACGCCAGCGTTGAACAGTTGTAAATACATTGTTCACGGCCACTGTGCACTATCAACATGGATGGAAGGGCGGCTGCTAAGGCAAGAAATGGGTAGGACTGTTGGGCACTGGCTCTTCGAAGACATACTATGTAGGTGGGGCGGTATGGTCATGATTGTGACCAATGACGCGGTGCCATTCAAGAAAGCTTTGGCCTGGATAGAACAGAAGTATGGAATTAAGGGGATTATGATATCGGCTTATAATTCTAGAGCAAATGGACGGATTGAGAGGCTGCATTGGGACATTCATCAGGCTTTGTTTAAGGTCACAGGCGGTGATATCGGCAAGTGGTTCTGGTTTTTCCACCATATGATGTGGGCAGATAGGATCATGATTTGGGATGCTCGCCATATTTCATGTGTACAGGGGCGCATCCCATCCTTCCCCTAGATATTGTTGAGGCGACGTGGCTAGTGAAACTTCCAGATGGGCCGCTGTCAACAGCGGACCTGATCGGATTTAGGGCTCGTTCGCTCGCAAAGCACCAAGTGCATGTTGATGAGATGCGTAAGCGGGTTATGCGTGCCAAGATGATGGCGGTACTTTGTTATGAGCAAGAGCACTGGCATAAGATCAGAGATTATGACTTTAGAGAGAGAGATCTAGTTTTAGTACGCAATACAGCGGTTGAAAATAGTCTCAACAAGAAAATGAAACCCAGGTACTTCAGTCCTATGGTGGTCATCGCGAGGAATAAAGGTGGAGCATACATTGTCGCAGAACTGGATGGGTCGGTATGGCATGAGAAGGTTGCAGCATTCAGACTCGTTCCCTACCATGCGAGACGTGCCATTGCGGTCCCTAAAGGGGTGTTAGACTTCATCGATATTACAAAACTGCTAAGGACAGCAGTGAGGACCTGTGGTTCGACGGAACGGGGCTGGACTTAGATAAGAATGACAGGTTTGAGGATACGCCTCACGAGGCTACCATGGATGACGCGGGGGCAGTCTCGGATGAGGATTCCAGCTCAGATGATGAATGACCGGGCTCACGGGACTTACTTTGAAGGAAATCACCACTGGTATAATCTCGCGAGGCCTAGGGCCATGTTGGAATGACTTAGCAATCATATCAAACACCTATGTGCCAGCAGAGGAAGACCTGTATTACGGACTATACAGTAATAACCTCTACAAGGGGACATGTGGCTTTTGCTGTGGCAGGAAAGGTGAAGGGCAGTCTACTCATACTGCTCCTTCAATTCGGAGAGGAGAAGGTTGTGTCGCTGCTTAAGGTATTGTGCATACTTTAAGTTGTAATCAAGAGAAGAAATTGTAGTGAGAAATTGGGATCGGACGAGGGCCTCGGTGTTATGAAGGGACTTTTCGGTGTGAGTCAGGCTCGTCTCCAGGATCGACCCAGTCTCCGAGAGGATCTTGTTTGTGAGGGGATTGTCCATCGCGAAGCGAGCGGCTGCGGGGTGACATATTAACAATGGATGAGGAAGGCAGAGACGTTTAGTACGGTACCTTCTTTGTGGAAATTACCTCGCTGCTCAACTTGTGCTGGTCCCACCGGCGCTGTGTCCTTGAATGGGGCTTCCTTGGTCTCCAGCCATGGTTTCTTGTTGGATTTGGGGCCTGGGGCCGATTTGCCCTTCGACCCAGACCCTTTCTGTGATATGGGGAAAATTCGGCGTACCGTGCCAGATGATGATTTCTCCGTCGAGGGAGCTGTAACGGACTTCTTGGCAGACCCATCGTCCACAGTAATGGGATGGAGGGTCTCAGGGTCGACGTCCATCTTTTTGCACAGTAGCAAGAAGCGGCTTCAATACCATTGGAAGTTGGAAGGTAGTATAAGAATAATGACAGACCTCATGATCAGATTCATCATCTCGCGATCACTTACGAGGTTCGGCGGGGCGCTCGGCATTTCTGTTGCTGTTGTCGCTGTCCCCGACTGGGTTAGTTCGGGTTCTGCAGCCGCGGACGGGCTGTTTGCATCCGGGATATTAGAGACATCAAGATTGAGATCGGCGTCGGGATCAGTTACCTTGACCTGGTCGAGCCATTCAATTAGTGCGGGGGACAGACTCCAGCTCTTGTGTCGACTCACTTTGGGTTTCTCGCTGTTGGCCGGAGGCTCACTTGCAGGTGGAGGCACGGTATCCTCAGTGGATGTAGGTCCTTGACGCAGGTATCGTATGTATGCAACCATGTCCTTGAGGGTGAAGAACATGGGCGGGAGTCTCCAAGACTTGTTCTTGTCATGGAACACCTGTAGGCCGTTCCTAGCTACGAAAATGTGGTCCACGAGTTGTGCGTCCTTGAGGTACTCATTGGAAATATGTGCATGACGGAGGAATGGTCAAACAGGTTCGGTGCGCTGTCGCGACGTACTTTGAGGTCATCATACACGTACCGACAGATGAGGTATGCCTCGGAGCAGGTTGGCAGTTTCTTGGGGGATGCCTGAGGATCATCTGGGAATGAACCGATGAGCGAGGCTAAGACCTTTTTCACGGCCTGGGTTTCATCTTCGTTAGACATCTCTTTTAGAGGCGGCGTGTGATCCAAGGGCAAGTTTGTCTAGTGGTGTTGATTTGTGCTAGGGTGAGGGTGGAGTTGACTCTTCGAGTGATCGTGGGCTTTATAGCTTCCCTGGCGACTTAGTAACAAAAGTTTTTTTTTGAGGCCGTGCTATACCGGATGGTAGTGGCGCCCGGGATTGCGTGGTTAGGCATGGCGGTTTCCTCTACGAGGGGATAGTCAGTCCTTGTGATAGTCGACAGGGGTAGCTTCGTGATGCTAGTCTTGCCTTCACAGAATAGAGCGACGTCCAACTTGGAGAGTTGTATTCTTTAGTGTGGGGGAGTGGGGGGTCGTGAGCCTGTTCCAGTACAATTGCGAACCTCAAATCGCCATAAATGAAACAGAACATGAAAGAGCGGAATCTCGGAAGGAGATATCAGAAAGACATAATCACTGTCAAATAGATATACCGAACCCCTGAGTGCCAAACAGCATAACACTCAAAGTAAAACGAGACTTTGTCCAATGCCTTTGCGATAGACTTAGTAATACTTTAGTTCTGAGCAGGAGGCCCTTAATGGACTTAATCAAAGAACGAAGAAAAAGCAATATATTTGGGCGTAAGCCCGCAGCGAGTGGATACAGAGAAAATATAAGGGCATATAGCCCGCAACATGTGCAAATATAAAAAAGAAAGAAGGCCCGCAGTACCTAGGTGACATTGCAAGACGACCCCTGAACAAACAGATCCTTCGCGACTTCATCGGCATCTTCCTCCACAGGAGAGTCCTCGTCAGAAGTTCCTGGACAGGCGCAACCTTCTTGACAAAGACGGGATTCTTGCGGGAGGACTGTTGACCAGCGGGAGGGTTGAATCAAGCGAGGCCAAAGACTTTGAAGAGCTCCTGGTGAGCCACCTCGTCAGCTACCAGGCCCTGAGGAAAGTCGCCCTCTCAATGATACAGCTGAGCCAGCTGGTGAAGGAAGAGGGTAATGGACTGCTCGCGACGAGTGGCAATGGCCGACAAGGCTTCCGAGAGGTGAAAGTGGAGAGCAGTTGAGGCATGGATGTCAACAACGGTCTCGCGGATGGCTGGAAAAATAAAACAAATTCTCAGTGGCTAGAAGAAAAGAGACCATGGTAGGACGCACCAGTGGTACTCAACTGACCAAAGGCATGGGCCATGGTCGCGAGTAGCTCTGCACATTCACCACTCACGTCGAAAGAGCACCCTACCCGGCTGCCGCTCTGGCACTTCTTGCCCCAACCTTGGAAACGGCAGCGAGCCGCACTTGGTCCACCAGCGCAAACGAGGCAGGGAAGGCTGGGCTAAGAAAAGGCATAGTTAACTATAGAATGAGTCAGGAAGAAAGAAAACATACCATAACGGGCAACACAACACGGAGTTGTCGCAACTCATCTGCCTTGAGGGCAGTACCCTCTTTCGCGTTGACCTGCGGTTCTTTCATGACCGTGACGGGTTTTGGTTTGGGTTGAGTAGGGGGCCTCGCGGGCACTTTTTCAGTGGCCGCGGGCGCTGTTACAACACGGGGCCTAGTAGCAATGGGTTGAGGTCTGGCGGGGGTGTGCGCACTGACCACCTCATCGTCGTCGTCCTCGCTGTGTTATGCTTAACAAACCATTCCAAGGTTCGGGCAGAGTATGCAGGAAAGTGGAAAGGCGAAGAGCAAAGTGATTGCTAAATCTAAGGAATCTACTATAGTACAAGAGGTTTATATAGGTACTGACTATAGGCGGTAGCGGATGAGTCAGTACTGCGGAAGGAGGTGCGCATGAGTAAGGCGACTGCGGAAGACTATGTACAGTGAGTAAGCTGACTGCAGAAAGCGAGTCAGCGCAGGAGCGAAGTATACTAAAGGGGATGATGAAGTAATGTAATGAGTCAGACTGGAAATCGAAGGTTGCGAAAGTAGACATTAGACATAGTAAGCTCATAAGAGGGCGCCGAGTTGGGCTGATAAGTAAAAGATATGATGTGGTCCTCATACCGTAGAGTCCATAACATGTACCCCTCTCCAAGCTCTGTGTCCTCACAGAGTCACTGTCCCCATCCCTCGTTGTTGCTGGGATCGGACCAGTTCGGACTTTCCTTGAGGCTCCAATCATATATCAACTCCTTGTTGATGGCTACGGCGAGTTTGAGGCCTTTGATAGCCAGTCGAATACATCGATTCTCGATCACGAGGGTGCTGGTGTAATTTCCGAGAATTTGTTTTTCCTCGGGACTCGGGGCGACGGGTAGGTTGGACAGCGAGTGAAGCCGGATATGCATCTGGCGATGGAGGAGGTCGGCAAGGGAAGTTTTGAGGGCATGGATTTGGTCTCTCATGGAGAGTGCTTCATTCATGAGGGCGGCGATGGCGGGGTTGATGTCGGTGGTGGAGGTGGAGGTAACGGTGGTGTTGGACATGGCGGAGAGGATGGTTGAGAGATAGAAGAAGAAGGGGGAGGCTATATTGGGCAGGGAAAAGGACTAGAGCGGGGAACTCGGTGTGTGGTTGACTGATGAGGTCGATACTTGTCATGGATTCCGAGAGCTGTCTTTTATCATGGGCGAGACAGGTTCTGCCGATGGAAATCACGGATCAAATCTTGAGCATTCTGAACATTAGCTCGAGGTTCCCATGTGTTCTCTTCTGGACCATATCCTTCCCACTGGACGAGGTACTGGATCTTTCCACGGAACTTTCGAGAGTCTAGGATTGTAGACACATGGTACTCTTCTCGTCCTTCGACGATGATCGGATCAGGGGCTGGTTTCCTTTTCTGGATGGCATACTTCGGAGTTTCATATGGTGACAACAGGGTCTCGTTGAACACAGGGTGAATCATCTTCCAAGTCTTCGGAAGATCAAGAAGGTACGCGCTAGCTCCTTTCTTCTCTAGGAGTTTGAATGGTCCATGTCGAAGTGCATCGAGTTTCTTTGAGGGGCGATCGGTCCTGATGTTAGTCCCTTCCAGCCACACCTTGTCTCTGATGTGGTAGTTCCGAGACAGACTTCGCTGTGTGTCAACTGTCTTCTTCATCTGATCCTGTGCTTGTTTCAGCGCTGCATTGGCTTCCATATCTGATCCCGATAGATCTTGGCTAATCCTTCAGCTGATAGTTCCACGGTTGTTGGAATAAGGTGAAGCATCTTCGAATGTCTATCCGTGATGACCAGAATTGCGTTTTTTCCATCAGATTCTGGTATCGGTCCCACGATGTCGATTCCTATGTCTTCCCATGGGTGACTTGGTGCTGCATGGGGATGTAGCGGAGCATGTCACTTTTGTCAGTTAATCTTGTTGCGTTGACAAGTGTCGCAACCCTTCACGTACTTCTTCACATCATGCAGTATGGTAGGCCACCAGTAGGTGCGAGTGAGGAGTTCATGTGTCCGGTACTGTCCTGGGTGTCCAGCCACTGGTGCATCGTGTGACTCGAACATCAATTCTTGTCGTAATTGTGGATCTGGCGGGACATAGACTCGTTCTCCTGCATAGGTGATCCCATTCTCCTGTTGATACCAATGAGGATTCTTTTTTAGGCCCTGCGCTACTTCTGTCTCCATGCGGTTCGAAGCCTTGATGCATGTGATCCATGGGTTTTCGATGGTTGTGATGTTTCCAATCTTGATGGAATCAGATGTCTCACCCCCTTCAAAGAATTGTTCCTCCGTGAACATCTCCATTTGTACCACATCTTCTGATTCCAACCGTTTCAAGAATAGTCCCTCCTTGAGCATTTGGTCACTGTCCTGTGGTTCAAGTTCCGCTTCATACCAGGGTAAGCGTGACAGGATGACCGCTTTCGCATTGGTCTTGCCGGGCACATGCTGTAATTTGAAGTCATAGTCTTGTAACTTCATTTTCCAGTGTCGCTGTCGTTGATTCAGGTCCTGAGGATGACGGAAATATTCCAGGTTCTTGTGATCGGTCAAGATTTCGAAACGTTCCCTGGCTTCGAGCAGATAGTGTCTCCAATCTTTTAATGCTTCTACGACTGCCAGGAGTTCCTTGTCATATATCTCGTAATTCTGTTCGGCCACAGACATGGTCCGCGACAAGAACACGATGGGTTGCCATTTGTCGTCTTGCTTCTGAGAGAGTACTGCTCCAATTGCATAGCCCGATGCATCGGTTTCAACCCTGAACTGTCCCTCTGGTTTCGGTAATGCCAAGACTGGTGCCGATGTAATTGCCCATATGAGACTTTCAAAAGCTTGCTGCTCTGTTGGTCCCCAAGTAAATGCCGTACCGCCTGTGAGCGCGGTGAGAGGTTTCGCGATGTTTGAGTACCCTTCAATAAAACGTCAATAGAAGTTAGCAAATCCAAGGAACTTCTGAACTTCCTTTTTTGATGTGGGTGCTTGCCAGTTTCGAATTGTATCCACCTTCTCAGTTTCCATCTCAACACGTCCCTCACCAACCACATATCCCAATATAGGACATTTCGTTACTTCCCATAAACACTTCTTTTCCTTTAGGAACAAATCATTGTCTGATAGGATCTGTAGAATTTCTTCAGTGTTTCGTGCGAGTTCTTCCTTGGTTTTACCAATAACCATGATGTCATCCATGTAGATCACGCAGGTACGTCGGCGAATCTGGTCCCGGAATAGACTAGCCATCATTCGAGAGAACGTTCCCGGGGAGTTGCAAAGACCAAAAAACATGACCAATGGTTCAAACAATCCTTGACTGGTGAGGAAGGCAACTTTCCATTCATCGCCCTCCTTAATCTGGACATTGTTATAGCCCCACATGATGTCCATTTTATTGAAGTAGACCGCATCTTTCAGTACGTCCAAGAGATCGGATATTCGTGGGAGTGGGAACTTGTCGTTGACCATGAATTTATTGACCATGCGGTAATCTTGTACCAATCGTTTGGAGCCATCCTTTTTGTTGATGAAGAAGCAAGGGGAGGCATAAGGGGATTTGGACGGGCGGATCTTTCCCGTTGCTAGACCCTCGTCAATGAATGCGTCCAATTCTTCTTGTTCCTTTTGCGTCATAGGATATGTATTTCCCCCTAGTTCCTTTGGTGCGTCTGGTGTAAGTTCAATACCATGGTCCCATTCCCTCTCCTTTGGTATCTTGTCAAAGTTCTCTTTCTCGAAAAGATGAGCAAATCATTCAACATATGAGGGTCGTTTGGTTGTGGGAGGTGGTGTGGGAGTGACAGCTTCCAAAATAGGGTCTCCAGGCTTCCATTTCTGATCCGACTTTTTGGGTGCATCTTTGTCGCGCACCTCAACCATGCGAACCCGGTGTTTGCGACCATTAAGGTTAATCCTAAAATCCGAGTGTTTGGTCCGACATGTTGTTGGGCACCGGTTAAATGTTACCGCGCCGGTTGTCCAATTGATTGTGGGGTTGTGGTGTACCAACCAGTCATGTCCCAAGAGCATGTCCGTCCTCCCAATGTCTAGTACCATTGCTTCCATGGTTTCCTGATGTGCTCCCAAATCCAGCTTGACTTCGGCAAGTTGGCTCGCTTTCTGTTGTCGATTTGGTGATCCATCCGCATTTAGAATTGCTATGGGTGGTATTCCTCGCGTGGGGAGGTTCTGTTCGCGTACTATTCTGGGATGAATGCATGTGCGTTCACATCCGCTGTCAACTTCAGGTCGGATAACCTTTGGTCCTCGTCGTGTTTTGAGCTGCGCTAACAGCCTGATTTCTTGTCTTTTCGGAGGTTTATCTCCCTTCACAATCTTAGTCAATGCAGCAGCTTGCTTGGCAGGGATGACATAGGTTCTATTGTCTGCAGTCATACAAGGCAAGCAAGTCTGTTTAATAGATAAGGGTCACGACTTAGCATTGTTTAATCGGACCCTTCGGGAAAATCCTTCTTGTCGGCTTCTAAGATTGTAGTTTCATCATTCTCGGCATCTTCCTCAGACACCTTCCTAACCCTTCGGAGTTCTTCTTCGGCTTGCGGCAGTTGCGCGCGATATGGCCTTCTTGGTCACAGTTGAAACACTTGCGACCATCTTTCTCCTTTGGAGCGCTACAGTCTTTAGCCAGATGACCAAAGCGTTGACAGTTGTAGCAACGGGCGACTCCTGCTTTGTCAATCTCCATGGCCTTGCCCTGACCACCATAAGTGGTACCCGATCCGGTGTGCATGTCGCCGCCACCTCGGATGACCAGTGCGTGTCCTTCCATCTGTCGTCCCTTGTTTCGGATCTCCTTTGCATAATCGGTGTACGTCTTGCCATCGCTAGCCACTTGTTCAGAGATTCTGCGGTTGACGTTCTTCTCTAGGATGTATTTCCCAGTTTCTTTTCCAAGGTTTGACAGTTCTTCGAATTCATCCAAGAATTCATCAACGGTGCGTTTCTCTTGTTTCAGGACTTCAAGTCTTGCTTTGGCAGCGACCGACTTGTTGGCGATGGAGAATCATGTGGCGATATCATCAGAAAAACCTAGCCAGGTGATGTTCTCATTGTCAACAGCAAGGGCGTCTAACTTGTTACTGGCCCAGTGTCTGCCAGACCCTTCCATCATGCGGGATAGAACCGCAAGAATCTTCTGATCATCTATGAGGCTCTTTTGGAACCTGATGTATAGTTTGGTGGCTTTCCACCACTCGTCAAAGGTGTATCTGTCCTTGAACATCCCAGGATCCTTGATGATCTTGGATGTATCCATTGTTTGTACAGCCGGGGCTTCTGCCATGTCTAGAGTCTGCGGAGGAGAAGAGGGGTCAGGTTGTAGGCGTTATAGCGCGCAATCTGGTGTTGCCGAGCAAGATGGATGCTCTCTGCTATCTCGCCGTGGGGGCGATGCTCATCGTTGTCTAGTTCTTCATCAAGCACCTGCTGTAGGATGCGATGGATCTCCGATTCGATGTACTGCTGGATGAGCATAAAATTGATACTGTCTCGAGGACTTAGCTCCTCCTGTCGGGCTTCTGGCATGCTGAATGGGTTACTGGTGAAGTCTTCAAAGAAGCGCGAGTCTTGACTCGTCTGGTAGTTGCTCTCTTTGCTCTGGGCGAACCTAACGAGATTTAGCAACTTGTTATGCTTAACAAACCGTTCCAAGGTTCGGGCAGAGTATGCAGGAAAGTGGAAAGGCGAAGAGCAAAGTGATTGCTAAATCTAAGGAATCTACTATAGTACAAGAGGTTTATATAGGTACTGACTATAGGCGGTAGCGGATGAGTCAGTACTGCGGAAGGAGGTGCGCATGAGTAAGGCGACTGCGGAAGGCTATGTACAGTGAGTAAGCTGACTGCGGAAAGCGAGTCAGCACGGGAGCGAAGTATACTAAAGGGGATGACGAAGTAATGTAATGAGTCAGACTGGGAATCGAAGGTTGCAAAAGTAGACATTAGACATAGTAAGTTCGTAAGAGGGCGCCGAGTTGGGCCGATAAGTAACAGATATGATGTGGTCCTCATACCGTAGAGTCCATAACATGCTGTCTGCTTGCAAAGCTTGATGACCAATATTGGAGCGACATTTCTGGAAGGAAATTTAGTAAGAAGTAAAAGAAATGATCAGGAGGTTCACCTTGAGAGCTCCCTGACTGGGAGGTGAATGAGGAGCCACACGCTTACCGCTAGCACAGGTCACAGGCTTCGATCGTGCAGCGCGAGAGGTCGACTTGCCCTTGTCCTCGATGTGGGGTGAAGTTGGACCAGCTGTAATGTACTCCATGGCCTTTGGATGGACAGTTCGGGGACGGGGACGCGCAGAACCAAGATATTGAAATAGTGGCCTCTCCAGTGCGGCAGAGGTTCAGATATGGAAAAGGGGCGTACCTGTGGTGTTGTCTACCACATGGGCACATCGAAACGACTTTAGTGAAGGTCATTTGACTGGATACCATTTATCAATACCACATGCAACCTTTTTCTATATTTATTGCTGCTCATGTATAAAATCGATGTGTATACATTGGATTATGAAAATGTCAAGCCTAAATGTTGGCGACATCTTTCAAAGAGTTCCCGACTAAGATTTTTAGTTAGCATATCTGCGGGATTGGATGTGCCTTCAATGTACTCTACAGTGATCAATCCATGAGAGATGTATTCTCAGATGACGTGATATCTTAGATCGATATGTTTAGTACGGCGTTCCTGTATAGGGTTGTTCCCAATAAAGATTGAGCCATGATTGTCGGCATAGATCGGGACATTCCGCATTAGGAAGCCAATCTCCTGGAAGAGCTGGATTACCCATTTTACTTGGCAGCCACAATCGGACATTGCCATGTACTCTGCTTCAGTAGATGAGTGAGCAATGGTTTTTTGTAGACGACAAGTCCAGCCTACAGAAGCACCTGCAAGCTTCAGGAAAAAGCCGGTGCAGCTTCGACACTTTATTTCGTCGGATGCCCAGTCAAAATCTGTGTAGGCATGTAAGCCCACATTTTGATCACCGGAATATGTCAGTCGGTAATCAGAAGTGCCCATGAGATAGCGGATTATATACTTTGCTTTATCAATGTGTTCCTGGGTAGGACTTGCCGAGAACTGTGATAACGTAATCACGGCAAAGGCAATGTCGGGTCATGTACCGATCATTAAATATAGCAGAGACCCTATGATCTGCTGAAATTGTGATCGAAGCACAGCAGTGGCAGTGCCAGCATTTGCTGTCGGCTTGTAACCAGTAGGTAGAGGAGTCTTGGCGATCATTGCATTTGTCATGCCGAATCTCGAGGTCTTTACACTCCCCCACGTCCTCCAGAGGATTCCGTGTGGATTCCAACAGGAATTTGACATTCCGAGCAGAATCCGTGCGGAATCCTCTGGAGCACGTGGGGGATGTAAAGTACTGTGAATCTCTCTACTACTTTCTGTAAATAGGGAGATTCATCAATCATGATCATATTCTTGGTACACGTGATGCACATTCTCAAGAATTCAGTGGGTTCACCTAGATCACGAGATTCCAAAAAGCCATGAATTTGGCTCTTTTAACAGTTGTAAGCTTAGTGTCTGGTCCCATGAACATTGCATCATTGACATAGATTATTGCTAGTACGATGGTTCCGTTCGGGGAATAGAAAACAAAGATTCCGGTGTCAGATATGACCCTTTGTAAACCTAGTTTCTTCATGGATTTCTCCATGGCATGCCACCATGCAAGTCCAGCCTGCTTCAAACTGTAAATAGCCTTGTGTAGGCGCCAAACAAGAAGTTCTTTGCCTTTTACTTTGAAGCCTTCGGGTTGCATCATGTATAACTCTTCCTGGAGTTTCCCATAAAGGAAAGCAGCAGTTACATCAAGCACGAGAATCACCCAACTCTCAAGCACAGCAGTAGTGAGCATGAGACGTACTGTCTCAAATTGAACTACGGGAGAGAATACCTCGTCAAAATTGATTCCCTCGATTTGCGAGAACCCTTGTGCAACAAGCCGAGCCTTTTTATGGCCATCGGTCTTTATGTCAAAGACCCATCATGATCCAATGGCCTTCCGTCTGGTCAGTAAAGGTGTTAGATCATAGACATCATGCCGCTTGATGCTATCAAGTTCCTTAGGGCAGGCGTCCAACCACTCATCCTGGAGGTTTTTCAGCATTCTGGCAATGTCGCGAAACTTCATCTCCTGGATATCACGGAACTGTGAGAGATTAGATTCAGAGTGAGGAACGGCTGATGCAAGTAGCGCATTCAACTCAGCGATCTGTTTCGTGTCTCCCCCTCATTTCCGAACTAATAGTTCTAGGTACAAATTAAATGCTTTTGGACCTAGCTCCACATCATTCATCATTTTGCGCAGTAAGCTCTCCGCATCCGTATCTTCCAAAGATTTGTCATCAGGAACTTTGGGGTCATTGGGAGGAGTACCAGATGATCCACTAGGCCCTGCATCAGGTGGGGCTAAGAGGGAACTAGGTTCCACTTCTTCCTGTCGTGATTGGGGAACAGTGCAGAGCTGGGAAGGTTCATGCTGCTGTTTCTCTCGATTCACGGCTTCACGCCAAGAGCATGTGTGATTGATGTCGCATTGTTGTTGCGCAGGGTGCCGTTGCTCCCCGTAGATGTTGCCTTTCCGTTGAGGTGGGTTAGCATTCCTTCGTGGTCGAGGGACATCAGCAGGCAGAGGATTCGCCAGCTGGTTCTGGATCTCAGGGTCATCCTGATTTGAAGGTGGTACATCAGTGCCATCACGCTGGTTTCCATTTGGAGCAGAAGGGGGATCGGAGGATTCATCTCCGCTCGGCTGATTACGCTGGCGGGAATGATAATGAACATCTCCATCTCCGAAGTGGTGATCAACATCGTCATCAGGATTTCCGTCATCCTGAGACTCATCATGGGAAGGCTCATTTCCCATGGGTGTGTGTTGTGGCACTTTGGTATCCGGACATCTCGGAAAGAGTGTTTCATCAAATACTGCGGTTGTACCAATAAAGATACTGTTTTTATCAGTCATAAACTGATATGCTTTCATTCCTGGTTTAAAACCCATAAAGGTCATAAGCTCCGCACATGGATTCAATTTATTCACACGGTGTTCTTCAGGAATATAAACATAGGCAGCGCAGCCTAAAACACAGAGATTTGATACATCTGGTTTTTCCCCTTTGAGAGATTCAAAAGGTGTTTTCCAATAAAGTCGTTTGAAAATTGGCGTGCAATTGTAAACATGCACGGCGTGTAAAACACAAAACTCCCACCATGATTGTGGTAAGCAGGCAGCAAATCACATTGCCTGTGCTTTCTCTACAATGGTGCGGTTAATCCTTTCGGCTCGACTGTTTTGTTGGGGTGTATTAGGAGCTGAAATTTCCATGGCAATTCCAAGATCCTCGAGGTATTTTACTACCCCAGTTTCCTTTTTGAACTCTTCCCCTCCATCAAAACACCATCGGCGAAATTGGGCATTAAACTGGGTTTTCATAAGTGTTGTCCACTTTTTGAATGCATCAGAGGTATCGGATTTGAGTTTCAACAATACTGTCCAAGCATGCCCAGAATAGTCATCCAAGAAGCTGACATAGTATTTAAATTTGTGATAGGAGGTGATTGGAAACTCTTTGAGGTCCGAATGGAGCAACTCAAAGGGTCTGGAAGCACATGAAGATAAAGGAGGGAAGCTTTTCAACCTCAACTTCACTTCTGTGCAGGGACGGCATGGCTTATCCTTAAGGGGAAATTGGACATCCCTTGGAAATCCATCACATGTGTCGGGTGCCTTTTTCAGCACATCTTTACCAGGGTGTGCAAACCGCTGATGCCAAATGCTGTAATCAGCTTTATAGACATCGATATTTCTAGCATTAGCTATATAATTTGTTCAATGCATATATTTACCCAGTATATTGTCGAACCGTGAAAATGAGGTTCACATATTAGTACACACTTTCCATCTTTGAAGAAACTAAGATTGTCAGCTGAGCCAGCGACATTTAATCCAGATTCTTGAAGAATTTCACCCATTGACATGAGGCAAGTGGAAAGCTCTGGGATGTGTAGAACTGGATAAAGCCGAGTCGTTAGACTTCTTGGCTTTCCTTGAAATGATGGTATCATGTGAGTGATAAACATGGTCTCTCTTCCTTTTATAGAGATCTTTGCTTTGCCCACAGTTTGGGCAGTACAGACAGATTTCTCTTCTTTGTACGTTGCAAAGTCACTCATCTCTGCGGTGAAGTGCATACTAGCGCCGGAATCCATGATCCACTCGGCATCATTAGTATCTTTGGATTTGTTCTTACATTTCAAACATGAGGCAAAATGATCATCAATTTCCTCCAAGAAGAAGGCAGCAATGACAGGTAATTTAAAATAACTACGACCCGGTTCTAGTGACTCATCATGAATCTGGGTGTGTTCTTCTGTCATTGTGTGCTCATGTGAAACTTGTGAAAGAACGTACCTCGGGTCGTCGCATGACGAACCTCCAAAAAGCTTATCGTTGACTTCATCCACCCAACTGAAACATGTCCGCTTGGACGGTCCAGGTTCATCTTCGTCATACTCATACTCCTCATCAAAGTCCATCACTGTATCGGCATCATAATCTTGGCATTCCATCAGGAACAGGGAAGCCTCATCCATTACCTCATTGTCAGTGGTCGAATATATCCCCAGAATGTCTTCGGGGTATATGACATTATTGACATTTTGGAGGGTCTGGAACATTCCCACAATGCCAAGAGATGTGATCACATCACGCGCTGCTTGCATCTCAATGGTTCATTAACCGGAGCACCTGTGAAATGCTGCGCGGATGTGTTTGTCATGTGATCGAGAAGTTCTCTTGCACCTGCAGTCATGATATGTTCAGCGGGACTACATGTCAACCACGATTCAAGAGGAGGACGACGACGAGGGTCAGTCATCCAAGTAGAAGATTGTTGGGAGGGAATGACATGTCAAGAGCCGGCGACAGCGGTGAAGGAGGGTGTCGGTAGATTCATAGTCATTGCCGACGAGGCAACATGAGAGCAGCCAGCGGTGTCGCCTGCAGCAGCTTCTTGGGCACGCTGGGCCTTTTTCCAACTCCGTGACCCTTCCTTTTTGGGTACAAAAACGGCTGCTTCTTATTTTGATCACCAGAGTTGTTTGACGGTGTCTCCTTTGCCTTCCCTTTTCCTTTGTTCTGTTGTTGAGGTTTGCCGGAATTCTGGTTTGACCCAGAAGCATCAGCAGGTCCCAGACCATTGCGCCAGTGGGGTTCCTGTCCTTTCCGCTTGACAGCGGAGATCTTGTTGGCAGCTGGAAGTTGTGCTTCAGCTTGTACCTGCATATACTTCGCAGTTACGATGGCTTTAACATTGGAAAGTTTGAAAGTATCTAACTTCCATTCTTTCGCCAGATGTGAACCAAGGTGTTTCCATTTTGGAGTAGACAGTGCACAGCAAGCATCCCTTGCAATTTTGTTGCGAAGGGGATCTTGTGCCCATCAAGGCCTGCCAAGAGATCACGGAATTTGGAAAATTCCGGACGGGGGTCACCACCAGACAGGTGCCAATCAAGAGTCAAGGCAAAGTCCTTGAACATCTCGTCAGGGCCTTTGTTCTCAAAGAGAACCTTCAGCTGATCCCAAACTTCTTTTTAAGCTTCAAATGCTGTAACCTCATGCTTTACAGATTCCACCAGAGATAAGACAATTGCGCCATGTGCTTTCAAGTCTTTCTCCTTCCACTCGCGGAACTCCTTTCATTGTTCAGACATCGAAGTGGCTGTCAGGGAGGTTGGTTGTCTCCAATCCCCAGATATGAGCATCCAGGTCCCTTCAAACTGTAAGAACCCTGTCATCTTATCACTCCACTCCTTCCAGTTAGAGCCGGTCATCTTGACAACAGCAGATTTGTAATCAAAAGAAGACATGTTTTGATGTGAAGGGTGAGAGCACAAAAGACTGGAAATAGAATGCGTCAGTCACATGTCAAATTGCTGGATCTTAGATGAAACAGGGACACAGCAACATGTGTTTTACTCCACTAGGGTCCATCAGACCCCTATTCCACGTTTAACGTCGTACACAGAGTTAACTGGTAGACACATGTATGGAGGCGGATGGGCATCACAATCATCGGGGTATTATCGCCCAGATCTGCTACCTCATCATGCTACACGATGATGTGGGATTATTCATCCACATAATCATTAATGTTGTATGTACAGATCAAGGTGCACTTGATCTATCGTGTTCACAATGGCGAGTCTCAGGGTTCATAACCTGTTGGAACGATCACATCAACACTGGAGGTGATCACAGTGGATGGGTCGTCGTGTAGTCCTAGCATACTCTATGCTACGCGCTACAGATCATGTATCTATGATAGAGGGGGAACCTACTACTAACCTTGAGAGGTGTTTGCAGGTGGGGGTTACTTGGTAAGAGCGTTATATTGCACAGAGAATAAGGACAGTCTTATATACTAGTCTACTTATTTGTACACTATTTGTATGTCATGGGGTTGAGCGTATGGCGTGTCTAATGAAGCAGAACTTGTTCAACACATTGGGCACATGAGGTAGCCATTGGGGATGAGGGATGGCAGTTGGGGGCAAAAGGATGCCATTGAGCACAAGAGGATGCTGTTGGGCATGAGTGGTGGGTGTTGGGCACATGAGGCAGCCGTTGGGGATGAGGGGGTAGGCAATGGCACAGGTATGGGTACTTAACCCATGAGGGATCACGGGTACAGATACAGGTCATGTTTTCCCAACCCGCAGCCTGTGAGGTACCCATCATGCATCATGCTCTGAGGTCACATACTCAACCTACACTGTATTGTAATTTACAGTCCAGCAAAGACATACAGTGTATGGTAAATTATGGAAGCAGCAAATTCACTACAGCACCAGTGAACTCACCATGGCAAATAGTGAAATAACAATGTCACCAGCAACGAAAAAATTTTGCCGCTGACAACATATGTCAGATCAGTGAATAATTCACCAGCCAAAGACACCACAGCAAAAAACCGGCGACACAGCAACAGGCCATCAGCGAATAGATGATCCACTGGTGAAAGCGAGCCTTGGGTATCAGCCACACTCCATATACAAAGAACAATACCAATGACAGATCAGCGAACAATTGACCAGCGAAAGACATCACAGCAAAAAACCAGTGACACAGAGACAGGCCATCGGTGAATGGATGATCCACTGGCAAAAGTGAGCCTTGGGTGTTGGCCACACTCCATATACAAAGAATGATACTAATGACAGAGCGGCGAAAGACACCACAGCAAAAAGCCGGTGACACAGCGACAGGCCATCAGCAAATGGATGATCCACTGGCAAAAGCGAGCCTTGGGTATTGGCCATACTTCACATACAAAGAACGATACTAATGACAGATCAGCAAATAATTCACCGGTGAAAGACCCCACAGCAAAAAACCAGTGAACCACAGCAAAAAACTGCCAAAAAAACCAGCGACACAGCGACAGGCCATCAGTGAATTGATGGGCCACCAGGAAAAGCAAGCCTTGACTGTCAGCCATCTTTGGCACTGATCATTATTTTATGCCTGTGGTGCAATCCAGGCACTGGTGTATGGCTATTCTCTAGTGTGAGTAGGCCTCAACACATCAATAGTAAATGGTGTGTGATGTATAGATAGGTGTTAAAAAGTATCAGACATGTTGCACATCAAAAATGTCTATGTATTCATCATCTGGCATTATTATCATATGGTCAATAAATCTATAGATGGTTGTATAGAGTGTATCAGATGTACATCTACTTTATACAAAAAGTTTCAAGGGAATCCATGGAATGTGGAAGACTGGAGATAAGACTTTGTCCAAAATATCACTCAGAATACCACGTGCATAAGAATGACAGTGTTGGCAACTGAATCATGTTTCCTACATTCCCCACTCCATGGGTGTCACATATGCTTGTTAACTAATGAATAGATGCCTATGAACTAATAAAAAGTATCTATACAGTTGGCTATATATGATAGAGAATCTGTATTCTGAAATGAGACATTGAAACACAGGCAAAATCATGATGCAACAGTGCATCACGAGTTTCCTCAAACACCAAAAGCCATGTTTTCTTCCTTGCCCCTTTCCACAACCACTTTAGTCCACATGTACTGTTTGTATACCATTGAAACATTGTATGTAAACCTCCTCAGACCATTCAACTAAAGTTCAAAGACTTGATAAGCTAAATATGGTCGAAAATGTTACCAAAAATTTTTATTTCAGCTTTGGATTCTCCGATCTCAGCACACCTCCATTTTTCAAATTTGGTTCATTCCTTAGAGAGATATGAGACTTTTTCTCAAATGTGCACATTTGATTATTTCTATCATATCTGGACTTCTAAAAATTATACAAAGTGTCACAATGTGAATACATATGCAGTCATGAGTCCTATTGCTTCAAACTATTATTAAATCATGAGGAAAAATAAATACATACTTGATGATACAACATGCTCCCATATCTAACTGATATAGTAGAAAAGTTTACTTGTTTCTGTGTAGAGATAATGGGAAGGATGTGGGAGATTTGTTTACATGTAGTTGACATGTGTGATGCATATGTGTCCAGCATCATGCAACATTTGGAGACCATGCAATGAGGAGCACACATGCTGAAATGCTCAGAATATATACATGAATTTTAATTAATCAGTCATAAGCAGCACAAACTGGTTATAAGCATCGAAAACCCATTATATCAGCATTGATTAAAGGCTTGTTTTCACTGATGGCCTGTTGCTGGTCTTTCGCCAGTTTTTTGCCATGATGTCTTCTGCCGGTCCATGATATGCCAATCTGTCATTAGCATCATTCTTTTGATTTGCAGTATGGCTGGCACTCAAGGCTTGCTTCGCTGGTGGCCCATCAATTTGCCAATGGCCTGTTGCTGTGTTGCTGGTTTTTCGCCAGTTTTTCACTGTGGTTCACTGGTTTTTCACTGTGGTGTCTTTCACCAGTGAATTATTTACCGATCTGTCATTAGTATCATTCTTTGTATATGGAGTGTGGCTGACACTCAAGTTCACTGGTAGATCATCCATTTGTTGATGGCCTGTTGTTGCCATGTGGCTGGTTTTTTGCTGTGGTGTCTTTCGCTGGTGAATTATTCACTGATCTGTCGTTAGTATCGTTCTTTGTATATGGAGTGTAGCCGACACCCAAGGGTCGCTTTCACTGGTGGTGGATCATCCATTTGCCAATGGCCTCTCACCGTGTCGCCGGTTTTTTGCCATGGTGTCTTTTGCTGGTGAATTATTTGCCAATCTGTCATTAGTATATCGTTCTTTGTATGTGGAGTGTGGCCAACACCCAAGGCTCGCTTTTGCCAGTGGATCATCCATTTGCTGATGGCCTGTCGCTGTGTCACCGGCTTTTTGCTGTGGTGTCTTTCGCCACTCTGTCATTAGTATCATTCTTTGTATATGGAGTGTGGCCAACACCCAAGGCCCACTTTTGCCAGTGGATCATCCATTCACCAATGGCCTGTCTCTGTGTCACTGGTTTTTTGCTGTGATGTCTTTCGCTGGTCAATTATTCGCTGATCTGTCATTGGTATTGTTCTTTGTATATGGAGTGTGGCTGATACCCAAGGCTCGCTTTCACCAGTGGATCATCTATTCGCTGATGGCCTGTCGCTGTGTCACCGGTTTTTTGCTGTGGTGTCTTTGGCTGGTGAATTATTCACCAATCTGACATATGTTGTTGCCAGCAAATTTTTTTCTTCACTGGTGACATTGTTATTTCACCATTTGCCATGGTGAGTTCACTGGTGCTGTAGCGAATTTGCTGCTTCCATAATTTACCATACACTGTATGCCTTCACTGGACTGTAAATTACAATACAGTGTAGGTTGAGTATGTGACCTCAGAGTGTGATGTGTGATGGGTACTTCACGGGTTGCGGATTGTGAAAACATGACCTATACCTGTATCTGTGACCCCTCATGGGTTACTTACCCATACCTGTGCCATTGCCTACCCCTATTGAAGCACATTATGATCAGCACTGTGCTAAAGCACAAGTGTGATACAGTGAGTGCAGAGGTTGTAGAGTACATACTAAAGGCTATCTACTAGTTTGTACTGCATCAGCAAACCAGACATGTGCTAGGTAGCACTTGATAGCACTACATAGTGGTATAGTACTGTAGCATACATTATTTTGTTTGTAGCACTACAGAGTTACATACTCATGCTACAGAGTGCTACATTGGACCATGGCTTTGAACCCCACCGTGCAGTGCACGACTTCGCCTCCTCAATACACATCGAGTGTGGTGAGTCGGCCTCCAGATCCCTCAATTTCAACACAAAACAATTCACGGATGACATGCTAGGCGACTGGAACAACCTGTATCAGTCCCCCAAGTATGTTGGCCGTCACTACCAATTCCCGAGGTCATGCGTCAGACGACAAGACCACAGGCCAAAAGAATGAAACCATCCCACCTCAAGGGTGGCACATGGCTTAAGGATGTGGGTCACTCCCAATCCCTCATGGCTCAAATGGTCTGCGGCCTCACCAGTCACACCCCAATTGGCCACTATAGACATAGGTTCAATATTGGTGACTATTCTACAAATGTCTGCACCACCCCACCAGGCCCCCAGACATGCCCACCTTCTCGAGGAACACTCCCATATGGGACATCTTCGGGAAATTCATTATGGACAACCCAGGGGCCTTTGCCTTTAGGGACCGTCCAACGCCCAACACAACCGTTGGCGGTAGTCGCGTGGTAGCGCGCTGGGTACAAAGGGGTACAGCCCCCTCTGGCAAGCGAACATGATCGAAGGGTAAGAACCGCACAGGCACTTCTTTGGTGGGTAGGGCGCAGACACCCCCCAGCGCCGCCAACGGCCAGCCTCACAAGGTTGGAGTGCTCTTGTATCGCGCGGCCGAATATTCGGGTGCGCATTCTAACATGTTTGTTTATAACAGACTCCCCCGTCCTGGCGCTGATAAGACCATTGCATGGCTATGGCTGAAAATGCATATTTTTCATGGTTTTAGTCATTGAATAGACATTATATTGGCACCATTAAACATTATTATATGGGGACTGATGGCATGAATGGCTACATATTGAGAGTCTAAATGCTACTGGACCACCTTTTGTCATGATCATAGGAACAGTCACATTCTGAGGGCTTAACTATAGACTTGACACAAACTTTCTATTCTCACTGGATAAGACCACTGAGGGAGCCAATAATAATATAATTCTTGATCTATCACCCTATCCAACATATAACACTATGATTAATGGACACTACGGAGGCATGGGGATTTATTATTTTGAACACATTGCACTGTACCGAACGCATCACAGAACAAGGCGGCCGATCACTGATGCCGTGATGCCGAGCCATGTGAACTTAACCCGAAATAGAACACACCCTGGAAACGGTGTTGCCAATCGTTTCAAGGGTCTTTGATGCTTCTCCCGTTCCGGACCGATGATTGAAGGGTAATTAAAGATTTGATCCACCCCGCTCAATTTTGATGCGGTGATACCGAATGCTCGCGCACCAAGAAATCCCTAGCGCTCCGTCCCCTCAACCCGGTTGCCCCCCGTTGCACATGGGACCATAGAAAATCGGTCCGTATGAAGTTCCGGACACACATGAAGACCCTTACCGAACCGAAGACCCCACATGGTTGTATAATAACTTGTGATAAACTTTAAGTACTCTAGATAGCCGAAGTATGTATAAAAACCTCTCAATATTCTGCCATGTACCCTAGATTAGAACAAGCCCCCCAGCTCAGGTCAATTCGTAGCCTACCAGCACAACGTGATCTTCTAAGTCTCTACAGAACAGTGCAGTGCAGACAGAACAGACAGAACAGACAGACCCACCTTTGATTCTTTAAAAGAATCCCTCCCCCTTTATTGAATCCTATACCCGGAGTGGAATTACGTGTCGATCTGCTTCGAAATAAGTGGATTAACCCCCACCATCCCTGAACTTAGTTGTTGAGAAGTGTTGTGGTTGGTTGAGGTGTTTTCGAGCACTCACTTAGTGTCACTGAGCATTTCCGCCCTCCGTCAACGTCTCGCTTTTCAGCGCGAGGACTTATCAGCTCGACGGAGCTTTGCGCCGCTTGTTCTTCATGCGTACGTAGATCCTCGGATTGATGTAGTTTACTCTATGTCAAGCGGACTGTACCCCTAGTATACCGCTATATAAATTGTTGACCAAAAAAAAAAAAAAAAACATAAGACATGGCTTCCTTTGCTGATACTATTGTGACACAAGAGAGGTTTTCTTCAACCAGCATCAACCATATAAGTGGCACAGTTGTGATATGCGGTAGAGAAGAAGACCAGTGATGCACTGCAATTGTGTCCAACTCAATCGATCGCACTTGGGGGTCGCCTCTCAACGCCATTTCCACAACCAGCACAGACATTGAAGGGTGATACAATATATAGAATGTAGTTGCCCAAAGTGCATCAAACAATGGATGGTGTAAGATAACCAGTACCAAAATGGCTGTCAAATATACTTAGATCAAGAAACATATCAAAAAATCACCCTCACCTCAATCTGCAGCCAATGTTTTCCTATTACCGTTGTCCACACGTGGATGAGTAGCACCCAATATCAAAGAGTAGTCAGCCATCTTTTGATATGACATCAATCAAAACATAATTTTTTTAGATGGAGAGTTTGCCAAGCAATTGCAACCTAAGACTTGTTGACTGATCTAGCAATTTGGATGGAGGTATGGTGAGATGTAAATCTGACACACAACTGAGACTCGACAACAATCTGAAACATAACTTTTTTAAATGGAGAGTTTGCCAAGCAATTGCAAGCTAATACTAGTTGACCGATCGAGCGATTTGGACGGAAGTATGGCGAGATGTAAATCTGATGCACAACTGAGACTCAACAACAATCTGAAACATTTGAGACAATCAGTGCTCGAAAGTCGTTCAAAAGAAAGGACTGAAAGAAAGAAAGGACTTACTACAATAGCAGAGTGTACTTGACCCTATCCACTGTTTGTGTTCCATATTGTTGAGAAACATATACATCAAACTCCCATAGCGCTCTATGCTCTTTGGATACTTTGCAGACATACACATGCTCCTCGTTAGATTCTGCATAGAGTGCATGATTCTCCCATCAACTCGCATACCAATAACACAAATAAACTCACCATTGAAAAAATGCCTCTTGCCATCCACATTAGGGTCCCAATTTTGTTTGATTGCCGCAGCAAATGCCCAAGCACAGTTGATTTCCTGTAAATTAGCCAACAGATTCTGTTGCTATCTCAACCAAAACATGTCCACATATTCGACGAGAGAAAAAAAGGTGCACTCATCAGCACTGAATACTTTCAATATTCCACCTTCAACAATTTTATCAGATTTTAAAGACACAGATTTGCAATTTGTTCTTGATGATTTTGTGAATAACAAGTTGGTATATAGAATTATATTGTTAAAGATATAATTGGCAGATTGATGTATTGAAGTTCAATAAATTTGAATGCTACAATATGACAAATGAGCAAATTATATAGCAAATAAACAAAATTAATAATAACTAAAAGAGCACCTTGAATTTTTATTATTAATGCAAAATAGTCATGTTTTCTGTATAAATTCTGCTTGAGTTTCAAACCAACTTCAGATACTGTGTTAAAGTATATATCATGTTGTAATACAATATCAAAGTTATTTACCAATGTAAGAAAAACTTGAATATAAAGCTTCAATAATGGTGATAATTTAAATTGATTCCATAATTATAAATATAAATTTTTAATTTCAAAAAATATAATTGGACATCAAAATGTAAAATTGTTTTACAAAGATTTAAAGATTGAAACCTATGCTTGCCAATGTCTGAAGGCTCAAAATATTTTGTTTTTTGATGATTGTATAATAATTTGTCCAGAAGCTCATTTTATAATTGTTTATTGAAGAACTTATTTCATGATTGTTTGCTGCCCAAGGGCTCATTTTAATATTGGTATCTTTTGCCCAAAGGCTCGTTTTAATATCTTTGCTCATTTTAATATCTTTTGCCCAAGGGCTTGTTGGTTTTATTTTGCATCCAGCTCTCAACGTGAAGCTTACGTTTTGGAATGCTCAAGGGCTTTGATAACAAGAACCTGCATTCCAAATATGATCAAAAATAAGGCCACAATCTGAATCGGTTACAAGTTTGTAAGTGAGTATAAAATAAAAAATATAAATATTTACTTGAGTTTTGTGTGGTCAGGGTTTCTGAATTATTCAAAAATTGACTCACTAATTAATTATCAATAATTAGCAATCTTTAAAGAGTGAGTCAACTTACTGATTGAACAAAGACAAGTAAAAGACATATGATCTTTTAAATCTATATAAGAATCATTAGATTATAGTTCATATAAGATTACGAAGCAAAAACAATAAAAGATATTATACTATTTAATATTTAAATATAATTGCACATAAAAAGAAATTAAAATAAATAAATAAGATATTAACTTACCAAATACCAGCTCAGAGTCAGAGACAGCATTCAGAGACACAGAGGATGACAGAAAATGTGCTTTGACACTCATAGAAGGTTCTAGAAGCCATGGGAGCTCTAGAAAAACAAAGTGAAGCAATAGAGCACCAGATAAAGTCAGAACAAGCTTTGTCATTAAGATATAAGCCACATACTCCCATAAATTCCCCAAATTATATAAGAACAAACAATTACCATCATACCAATATAGCATATTTAAAATCTGCTTCAAATTCTGCATCTGGCAGTAGTCAAACCAAATTAATTGATTGTTATCAATCTGGGCAAACAAGTACAAACAATGTATGCATTCATCTTTGGATGTATGACAGCTGTCCGTATCAACTTGAATCATCTTTCTAGCTTCAAAACTGGTGGACTTACTATTTCTGGGTATATTTGTATAAATACAATCATATAAGAAACATATTTGACCTCCTTTTCTCAAAGCAATCTCTTTATTCTTTCATATCTTGATCTGATCAAAGCTGGTCATTTCACCAAGTTATAAGCATAACTCAATAGAATATATAATTTATTAGTAATTGCTATGGAAACAAGTCATATGATCAAACAGATGTCATTTTTGAACCCAGCTCAAAAAATAGATCCTGATAGTATATTACATCACCACTCTAACTAATATTGGTGAGCATTGCCTATTTAGAAAACATTTTGCTGCAATGCAAAAGGTGAATTAATCAATGAATAAATGAAAAATGGTGCTGATTTGTGGAATGATAAAGAACGAGTCTTAACACATTAAGGACTTATAACTCGCAAGACACCCTCCTCCTGGTGAGCATCAATGTTATACCCTTGCCCTAGACTTAGTTGAAGCCAGGAAAAGAAAGAGCAAGATTTCTCCCATTCCCTGATCACAATGAACGAAAACTGCTGCTGATTGGAACAGTGGTTGGCTGTGCAGCGTCTCCAGCTCGGAGCTAACAAAGGTGTCATCTTGCTCTTTGTACTCTGCCCACATGTGGTGGTGGATGGTGAAAGTTTGTTATGTTTGAGACACTCACAGTATTAACATTTGACACACACAATCTCATTAAACAAGTAAGTAATCATCCGCCGTGGTCACTGGGTGGCCACCGACACTAATGGTGTATAAGCCAATAAAGTGGTCAAGACACTGGGTAGAGCCATCAATTAGGTATTCTATTACAAGCCTACAACATTAAAGAAAAAAGAATTGTATGTGTCTACATCAATATATGTGTGTTATGTGTCAAATTTGAATTCTAATGAAGACAGTCATTTATAGCTCAGCTGCACAAGAGTTGACTAATGTATCAGCCAGTGGATTCTGCACCTTATGGAGCTGAAGGAGTAGTTGTATGTTCCCCTGCATTGCAGCAATGTCCTTCTGGATTGTGGTGATGTCTCCCCATACTGCAGCAACATCCTTTTTGACTCTCTAGTATAAGTTTGAATACGCTTTTCAACCAAACAGGTAACAACTCATGTCAATTCTCAAATTTAATGTAGCAGATTGCCTGTCCATCTTTTCCCTGATTTCCCCGACTATAAACTAATCCCACATTATCCCACTCAACTATAACAGACACTGGCTTATGCAAAATAAATCTCAAACAAATAAATGTTTTATTTTGCCATTAATCCAGGGCATAAAAGAGAGAACAAATTCACTATGTGATCATCATAAGTTTGGCCATGTGTTTTGGGCTCAAATATCTGGTTTGAACATCTTCTGCTCATGGAATATATGGCCAAACAAATTAAAAATACATTTGCCCTAAGAAGAAGGCACAAATTGTGAAACAAATAGTAGAACTTTTGTCAAAAATGAGTCAGATGTATATTAGAAAAATTCTTTATGATGTATGCCCCAGTCAAAGAGGAATCATGTTTAAAATATACTCTGTAGGGTGTTCCTCCATTTGCATTGTGCAAATACACTGATCATATTTGAAAATAGATCTTTGATATGCCTTGTTTTATATCCAAGGAGATTATTTTTAGTTTCCACAGCGATTATACCGGGAAAAAATGTGGGTCATATTTTTAGTGGTACCCCAATTTTCTCCCAGAACATATTGTGAATTGAAGCCTGAGGGTGGTTCGGTTCAACATTGGCTGTTTATTACCAGCAAATTATTAACTAATAAGGAACTATGAAGACATAGGTGTGGATTCTACAGCTACAGTGTCCAATTTTGCAAACCAAAGCGAAACCATCATCATATATCACATCATATGTGGCGCCATATCTCTAGGGGTTCATTGGGAGAAGGCTGGGGATGGCTGTGGACATGAGGAAAAAATACAAGGGGTATATGGACGTGGCTACAGTAGCATCATGGGGATCAGGGTAGGTGTAACAGGATGTGTCTCGCCGTCCAGGATGCACTACCAGCCATATTGAATCACTGCATGTCCAGCGATGTGCCAGGCATCTAAACAACACTGTGAGTTCCTAAATGAGTGGGTACAAATGTCAGCAATGACAAACAATGCAAAATGCACCATCCCAGTTCATTCAATGCACATTACAGACCTTCATGTGGAGAGATATCATGTGCTGGTCGTCGATTCGGGCCTAATGCAATGCATAGGCACGGGTGTCTAGATATCTAAACGAGATGGTAGCATGGGCAGGCAAAGCTAAATGCACTATCCCTGATTCATCAAAGTCAAATACGTCGAAAGCCCAGATCAATGATTGGCATCTGGCTGCACTACCAAGGGTATCAGGACATCTGAGTCGACAATTGGCATGATGGGTGGGGGAATCAGAAGCAGAGGGGTATGAGAAACTGGGGTAATGTTACATGAAGGCCCCAGGTGGATACATAGGGACAAAGTCTATCTCTTGTGGCTATAGTTGAGTACTGAGTGCTGTACTTGACAATTGTGAGGCAGTGGTGGTCACTGGTGTGTGCACTCATCATGTTTGCTGTGAGTCCGTGCTATGCGCAGCCAACCGGATTGATGACCAGTCACAATGCGCAATCAAAGACCTCCAATGGGTGGATTCGGGCCATGGGCATGATGAGTGGGCAAATCGAGAGAACCAGGCATATGGAAAATGAGAGCCTGTTCATGGAACACCCTAAGATACATATTATATGCTTTGAACAAATTCTGTGCAAGTATGAGGTTGTGACTTTCTGCAAGGACAACATGTTTCATGTTGTTCATTGTTACTGACCTCTTTACTATCTTATCTAGGTAATTGCAATAATGTTTTGACATTCGTGCAGTGTGCACCGCTAGATGCACTCTATCGCGACACACTACTATGTTTTCTGTGGATTAAAACCCCTATACAACCGTCCATCTATGTCAAGCCCCCACCTCCATCCCAAGATCTGGAGTGGATGTCAGCCAATGGCGATGAGCACATCACAGGATATCCAGGGTTTTTGAGAAGGAGAACATACATATAGAGCCATCTATATCTGGCTTTAGAAAAGGAGGAGGAGAATGTACATATTAGGAGATCATATACATAGCACAAGAATGATGATATATGCCTTTCAAGAATACAAGGGTGTGGTTTAATTGCTACCCTCAAAGCTGGATGGAAATTTAGCAGTAAAGACATGCAATCAAGCATTACTTACTGGAATAGCATGTTTTCATGGGCAAAGGTGTAGTTTTACCAGGTGTGACAAAACAATGTCAGCTAGCCAAGCAGGGTTATAAGCATTTTCCAGTAATTTGTTCATGAAAATATCCCAGCTGCTGTATTGCAATGACTCTGGATCGTGTTTCTGTTTGCGAGGGAAATCACCTCATGAAGGACTGCCAGATCTACGCTTCAGAATATACATCTGGTCAATCACGCGAAACCAATCCCTTAACTTGGGATCATGAAATTTAGGCAAAAGGACAAGATATTCAGAATCTAGGGCCCAGATGCTGTGGTCACACACAGCGTCTTCATAATCAGATTCATCACTCAACATTCCAGCAACCCCAAATTTCTAAATGATCGAGACATGTTTCCTGAGCTGCAGAATGGCCATACAGATTCTTAGCCACCTATTGTAAAGCTATGGACAAAGGTTAGATGGGAAAATATTGTTGAAGCACAACTGGGGGACAGACATTTGATTTTCTTGTGTCACATCTTTGTAGTTGAGCAAGTAGTTTGGGGTCTTTCTGACTCAGAAGAAAGTCCTGCCACATACTTTTCATCCTTATGAAGAAGCCTAAAATCAAGTCATCATATAGTTGCTGACTGGTTGGTGGAAGATCATGATAACAGATGAAACTGGCAGCAAACACCTTTGCCATGGATCTGTTCCATGCAGAACACAGTCACCCAAGGTCAATTTTGAAGTTTTTTCAGTACAGCATGGGCCATTAGTTTCTTCTCCGTATTGATTGACTGTTCTTGCAAATGCTAGAGTGTCAGCATCAGTGATGCTCTGATTGCCCAAGTTTTCTTTTCCACCAATGAGATGCAGGAGATATTTCTGGATTTTGCTCTGCGAAGCAAATGAACTTTCTCAATGACAATGAAGTGGCCAAACTTAACTTACACTCATTTGATTCTTCTCAGCTGAACGACAAACCGGAAGGCCTCTAGGCTTGGGACTTGGACATTGAGGAAGGGGATCTGCATCGGGGCGTGAGGAGTTATAGAAGTTGTGGTTGTGATTTTGTGATGCAAGAGAGGAGAAACCATCAACCACAGCCTTTGTCAATGTCTGGATATCTTTCCGAGTCACATGTTCCTGCTCGGATGCATAAGATCTGAAGAATAGCCAGAATAAACACTTACTTGTTACTTGCTGTGCAAAGTATCTAAGATGCTTTTTGAAGTCTTTCCAATCGAATTTATCATGTTCAGGCAGATCCTGGCCATCTCACATGGTCAGCAATTGGTGGGTTCAGAGAGAAGGCCTACACTCTCATCATCAGTGAGTCCCTCTTTATCTAAGTCTTCTTTGTCTGGTGGGCCACCAAAATTCCATTTTTCATCTTCCTCACTTTTGTCAGGATGACAGTCCAAGGTATGAGACTCCTGACGATGGTAGTGTCTACCACCATGGGTGTGTTAGCGTCCTGCCTCATCCTCATCATCCAAAATGTTATCATCATGATAGTCAGAGGCATGAGAAGAGTGATCACAGCCATGATAGCCATGCAACCCGACTTCCTTGGGTATGGTAGTGATAGTGCTATCGCCCATATCAATATCCTAAAACTGTTCAGCCCCAAATCATTCCATTGATCGACCAAATAACATACATTAACTACTGAGGAAGGTGGAAATACAGCCTGAGAGCCTTGTACACCCAAAGTGTTTGGTTGTTTGACAGAGATGGAACCTGCTCCTGAAGGTAGTCAACCTACATTGTATTGTAATTTATGGTCCAGCGAACACATACAGTGTATGGTATATTACGGAAGCAGCGAATTCGCCATGGCGAGCAGCGACAGAATGAAATGTGGGCCGGCAACAACGTCAATACAGCCAGCGACAACGACAATGGGGCCGGTGACAATGTCAATGCAGCCAGTGACAGAATGTGGCTGGCGGCAATGATGATGCAGCTGGCGAGAACAGCAATATGGCCAGTGACAACATCAATGCAGCCAGCGACAACACATGCAGCAAGTGAAGGAGGTGCCCCAAGGTAGCCTATTTGACATTGCAAATCCATAATGTACCTATTCCCCATTGCCCCGCCACCCATCTTGTTCCTGCATGGCCCCACAATCAATATTGATGATTCTGTCGGCAATGTTGTTGCTGACCATCTCGTCCACCATCCACTGGGTGTCAGCTGCCTGGCACCAGGAAGTGTTGAGGGTGTGAATCCTTTGTACCTCTGCATGGTACAGTTGGTGTGCAGCATCCTTGTAGCTGATGTCCAGCTGTGCCTGGAGGGCTTTGATCTCGGCATGAATTGCAAGAAGCTCTCTGTGGCTCAAACCCTATAGAAAGACATGAGAGCGAAAGACACAACAGGAGACAGTGAGGTACCGGCACAGCAGGTGCTGGGACAGTACCCCGGTTGATGAGGCCTGAAGACAGGGCTTCCATAGAAAGGGGCTGAGGAACAAGGAGATCAGCCTAAGACCAATGCATCATGTGTGGCCCATCGCCACCCAAACCCGTGCACCCTGACGCGCCACCAACAATCGCCACGTCCCCTGCCACGTCCCCTCCCTTCTCCTGTTGCACCCCCTTGCTGCATACCTATCCCCCTTGCCTCATATGTCCCCCCGCCTTATGGGGGGGGTTATTAATTAATTTTTATATTGTGTATATATCATGTTCTCCTGCCTTATGTGGGGGTTATTACTTTATCGAATTTTTATTTGTTAACTGAATGGTGTGCCTCCTGCACCCACCCTGGAAATGGGCAGGAAGAGTTTTTTGTTATTATTTAGTGTATATTCTGAATAAAATTCATTTCTAATATAATCATGAAATAAAGGCTTATTGAAAATTTTTCATCGGAATATATCATTCCAAGCACTTACTCTAACCAACTCTAACCTTCTAACCTCTAACCCTACCCTAACCACTAACTTTTCCACAGTCACATGACCTGTCCAAAGGCATGAAATACCCTTGTCTGAACATATTTCTGAAAGGTCGTGTGATCCTGAGAAAGGGTCACATGACTTTGTCTCTCAGATTTCTCTTTTAAACACTTTTGCCTTTGGTCAGGTGACTTGCTTATATTAATGATTAGTCAGCCAGTTCCCCAGTCTGATGTATGAATATAGTTATGTAGGCTGGATATATGGTATATATGAGCCTGGACAGTTGACTATGGACAGTAGACAGGCTGGATGCATCAAGTGTTTTGGGCAACTATCCAGGATTGATGTATGAACATGGCTGTATCGAGTAAAATTGGCAATGATGCTCATCCGCACTGTTCACAAGGTGGATGCAGTGAAGCAAGGTGATGGTGTATGGTGTGGGGAACAAAAAGTGCACTCACTTCTCCTGCGGCATGCTCAACATCAAGAGATCGCCGCATTTTTGCCATGTTCAGGGCCAGATCTGTGGCAGGGACAAGAAAATTTGGCACCAGATACTCATGCCCATCCAGAGTGGTATCTATCATATAACCCAGCGGCACATCACGATGGGTAGGCATCGCCGCATGATAGCTTCGCCAGCACACTCTCTTGTGCGACGCACATGCGTACTGCGTTCTCCATGCTATCGGCCTTTGTGTCCTTCACGCTGAGTCTTTGGTCGACTGAATTCGAGGATGATTGCTTCAACCGAGCTTTCAATTTCCTGGCAACGCAAGGGCAGGACCCGTTGCCCCGTGTTTGGCAACTATCTAGAAGAGTCCATCATCTGTGATCTCCTGCCGGGACTTTGAACAGGCGGCTTCCTGGATCCCCACACTAAATTTTAGGGCCAGTTTGCATATCAGTTTGCCCATGCTGGGGTGCCGATATGGTTTATCTGGGGCCACAAATGACTATAAGAAGAGGCCACCCGTGGATGCTAGCATGGCACACTACCTACCCCCGGATAACATTATCAAGCCCGCAAAACAGCGGGTAGCACGCTTTCAGGCCGTGCCTTTGCCAGAAGGGGCAACTTACCATTTTGATGGTCTGAGTGGTGCCGATGTTTCTGCTACCCAGCCAGATTTTTGGAAACCCCCTGCGTCCACTGCTTGTGTGGCATCGACCGTTCCTCCCACCCATGTGGCATGCCTTCCAGGAGTTCTTGAAGCTGGCACTCAAAACATTGATGGACGGCCTGCTCTGCCGCCAGCTTATGACCGGATGCTCATGGTCGAAGCAGGTTCTGGTCAATGAGCTGGGGAGTCTTGGGAGGAATTCTCCCAACGCATGGACATGGTCCTTGAGCAGTGGAAGAAAAAGGAAACGATGAAGGAGAGGCAAAGCCGTGAGTCCTGTGAGACATATGCGAAGACAGAGGGGTACAGCAAGAGCTCCACAGTTTGGGTCTAGGGGTGGGATGATGAGGTCCCCACGTTCTATCGTCGGATGCGCGTACTGAGAAGCCAGGCAGAGGATGAATGGAACGATTGCACGAGGGGCCAGCGACGATATTGGTCACATACAAACAAGTGGGACCTTTGCCCTCATCTCCCGCAGGGTTCTTCTCGACCGGATGTAGTGGTGAGGTATGACAGTGATGAGGAAGAGGGGGATATGTTTCAATACCAGCCACAGACAGCGCAGGACAAGGTGGTGGGAGGAACAATGATAAGGGTTGCACAAGAAACCACAGAGCACGACATTGACGTGGGGGACGATGATTCGCGAGGGTCATGGAAATTCCTGTCTGTGGAAAACTATCTCAAGTACCAACATGGATATCATGCTGAACTGAAGGGAGGCTGGCACAATGATCTGCATGAGGCAGCTGGAGGGGATGCATTGTCAAGTGATGAGAAAGGCAGGGAGCTTGTGGCAAAGCAACTGTTGTATGAGTCATTGATGTTGTCATCAACATTGCTGTCATCAATAATCAATTTTCACAATATCGCGCTGGCTGCTGATGCGACATGGACATACAAGGATTTGCCTGGGGTTTGAAACATCAGTCAACGGGCATATACATTGCTGGCAATGCACTGTAAATTCCAGCAAATCAGCCTTTATCAGGTAACAAGCAAGTTGGAGGGTTCATCGGAGCTGTACATTCTTAGGCCATCAAGAGGATCTTGGGACGATTCTCATTGGTTTATTGCAACAACTAGTGCGACAACTGTTCTTCTTGTATATCATCTAAAGTGGACTACTATGGCGGAGATTGGGCGTGGTCTTCTCAACATGGGCATCCTGTTCCGGACAGTTATTGCAAGGAAGTGTGGTTCAACTCCAAACCAACAGCCAAGCAAGAGGCTCGTGGGACTCGGCTCAAAGGCGCTGGACTTTGTTGTAGGGCGGGCTGATTTTGCTGCATATGAAACAAAGCAAGCAGAGATTTTGGTCTCAGCATCTGGACAGGCGATTTGGCTGCAGGCTGGGATTGCTGGAAGGATTGCGGCAGACTTCGTGTCTGATATCAGGGTCCTAGATGGTCTGATGGTTGGTGATGAGGTGGTGGGCTCTCATAGTGATGTTGAGTTTGTGGATAACAAGGTTGAGGAGGATCAACTTGACATTGTCTGTGGTGTTTACCACACCAGATGCACAGAGGGTGGTGCAGTCATTGCATTCTCATCGCTATACCCCAAACAAGGTACATGGAAAACATCGGGCTATCACGGCAACCACTGGTCTGCGTTGGCAGAAGGGTTTTATGAGCAGAGAAAGAGTTGGTTGGCACAGGGTCAATGGGAGCTCCTGAGGACGAAGAAGTGGAAGGACACTTTAAAACACTATAGGCGATACACAGAGGGGATAATGAAGTTCAGCAAGCGTATGGCGGCAAGCTTTATTGCTGAAAGTTCTCGTGTTGGTTGAGTAAATGTTAGTCATGCATATGTGATGTAGTCTTCATTGGGTAGCTTCATTTGTTATATAGAGAGATGTATATGTGTTATATTGCAATGTGCTATTTAGTGTTTCAAGGTCCAGTTTACTTTTGTTGGTTTCAGACCAAGACCGGACGGAACCGAACTGGTGAAAGACTGGACCACTGGTCTCGGTCTTTAAGGTTTCGGATCATGGCCGGTCCTCGGTTCACCCGAAACTTTAGAGTTTGAAAGACCGGCCAAAGACCAGTTCGGATCGGTTTAAACCGGTATTTTCCATGGAACGATCCGAGGATCTGAAATCAATGTCCCGAAATGGCAAGTACAAAATTCTTGCCACAAGAAAGACTTGAACTCTGAACTTCTATAGTATAAAGGATTCTTTTAACACCACTTAACCAACTGAGCCACAAGACCATTATATTTCATTGCTCACAATCACTCTACATACATCCCATTTTCCCACTTACTAAATAAGCACATGCCAGTTGTTTTTGACAAAAGGTGCGCATGTGCACTCCCTCCTGCCTCAATCGCAAGTAGACAGGTTATATGTATAATCTATAAATATATTCTGGCCTTTTCACCACCTGTGCCCCTCATTGCAAGGTCAGCAATGGGTGGATGCGTTGTTTCAATGTTGGATGATGTGCACATCCAACATGCCAAATACATGTAAACAAATGCCCAAAAAACATCGCACATCTGGTTATTATGTCTACACAGGAACAAGTAAAGTCTTCTACTATATTGATTAGGTAGGATGGCATTCCATATCATCAAATATGTACTTATTTCATCAAATTGGGCCACGGAATGTGAGTTATAGAGGTGCGATGTTGATAACCAAACAGTAGTAAACAATGCGCAAAATGCATTGCGCGGGTGCGTGCGGCCCCTTCCTCATGGTCTAACAATAGTTTGAAGTAATAGAACTATGCATTGGGCATGTATTCACCTTCTGAAACACCTTGAATAATTTTTAGAAGTCCAGATAAGATAGAAATAACCAAATGTGCAGATTTCAGAAAAAGTGTTATATCTTCTTAATGAATGAACCAAATTTGAAAAATGAAGGTGCTGGGAGGTCCCCTGGATGAAGTGGATTCAAGGCTGAAATAAAAGTTTTGGACAAAATTTCGACTTATTTTACTCATATTGACCTTATGAAGTCCTTTAATTTTACCTGAAGTGTCTCAATAGGTTCCCATACAATGGTTCAATGGTATATATATATTACATGTAGTATAAAGTGGTTGTGGAAAGGAGGAAGTAAGAAAATACTTGTTTTTGTGTTTGGGGGAACTCATGATGCACTGTTTATCACGATTTACAGTGGTTTTGATGTATCATTTTTCAGTACAGACTCTCTACCATACATAGCTCCTGTATTTAACTGTTTGTATAGCTACTATTAGTTTCTAAGTATCTCTACATAAGTTGCAAACTAATTTTAGCACTTACAGTGCCATGAATTGGAACTTGACGACGCAAGTTTCAACAACACGCGTCGCTTGGCATTGATGCCAAGCACTCTTGGCAATTGCCGAGAGTCGACCCATACATAAGTTGAAACTTTCCCACACTCTTTTTTATCCCCCACCTTCACTCCACCCACCCACTTTCCCTCCCCAATGGCCACTCCTCATGCACAATGACGTCAACTGACACATAACGGCCCCCTCTAACGCCTAACAGCCTCCTTCGCACCCAATGGCCTCCTCGCGTGCCCAACGGCCGCCCCTCATGCCCAACGGCCCTCTAACACCCAATGGCCTCCTCTAACACCCAACGGCCGCCTTGTGTCCCCAACACTGTAGACTCACACCCAGCACCCTTTCTTCGCGCGCACCGGCCGCCCCTCATGCCCAATGGCCCCTCCTCTATCGCCCAATGGCCGCCTCACGTCCCCAGCACCATCGATTCGCGCCCACCACCCTTCCTTCGCGCGCACTGGCCACCCCTCATGCCCAACGGCCCCTATTAGCACCCAACGGCCGCCTCGCGTCCCCAACGCTGTCGACTCACGCCCACCGGCCCCTTTCGCGCTGTATGGCACGGCGCACCTGCCACGACACGTGCCCAACAGCCCCCTTTTGCGCCCAACGGCGTCGACTGACGCGCAAGAGCAGATGGGGGTGGGTTGAGGCCACGGAGGACCAATGGAGGAGGTACGACATGTGTGCGCAGCATTGGGCTGTGCGCGCGTGTCCTTAATGTTGTTCAACATGTAATATATTGGTTTAAACTGGTCTAAACCAGTTTGGTCTCACTTTCTTGAGGTGAGAGGGACCGATGCACCGGTCTTGCATCGGTCCGGTTCGGTTTTTTCGGAATCATGTGAACCGAAAAATCGGTCTTGGTCTTGGTCTCAATATTTTGAGGGTCAAAAACCGGACCGAACCGGACCTTTAAACACTAGTGCTATTTATTTGATCTATTGTCAATGTTTATAACTGTTTTCTGACCATGGCATCTCTTGCCCCTTTGTCGGCAATGATGTATGGTAAGTCTTGTCATGCAGCCATGTTGCCCCTTCGCCGACGACCTGGAGAGGCATAGCTGTGTCGCCTCATCGACGATGTGGGGTAGGGGTTCACGACATGAGGTGGTAGACATTGTGGCACAGCCATCCCTCATCGACTTGGCTGCGTCGTTACTGCATAGGTCTCCTGTGGTACCTGTGTCGTCTCGTCAGTCGATGACAAGTGGTGGTGGGTTTCCTGCTGCAGCTGAATTGTCTGGTCATCGGAGCGGTTTCTTGGGTGTCCTGCCCCAGCTTATTGTCTCAGGGTGCCGTGCTGTGTCATTGGCGACATGAGGTGATGGGAGGTGTGGTGCATCTGATGCAGCCATAGATCTCAAAATTTGTCATGTTGTGTTGTCGTCGAGGACATGTGGTTGGAGGTGTGGTGGTGCAGATGGTACAGCCATGTCGTGTGGTGCCATCAAGGACGACACATGGTGGGAGTGGTGGTGGTGCCGTTTCATGCCCTCAACGACGACGTGGGAGGGGCAGTCATCTTGTGTCGTTGTCGACGATGTGAAGTGGGAGGTGTGGTGGTGCAGCTATGTTGTGAGGTGGCACTCATGTCCTCATCGACGACATGGAGAGGTGGATGTGGTGGCAGTGATACGGCCGTGGCGCCTCTCGCCCCTTCGTTGTGGACAGTTGCCACGACTCGGCTAGCTGAGTCACAACTCGGAAAGTTGCGGCTTACATCATTTTTGGTTCGGTTTGGCTCCGAAGCCGGCTTGGGGCCAGCTAGCTGGTAAGGAAATGTCCAAACTTGGTGCTAGTCTGAGAAGGGATTTGGGTCCCCGTTTTTGCTTCAATTCCATCCCATAGGGATTTTTTATGTCAGGTTACATAGCAGATAGGTGTAATCAAAACAAGGACATCACTTAGTCTGCCACTGTTGGTATTTTTCAGGTTTTTCCTCACTTTTCTCTTGTTTTTTCTATTCCCTTGTTTTTGTGAAACCTTCTTAAATTTTCATACTGTAGACATTATAAACTTCAATTGAACTATGTTGATAACTATTTGATTGTACTCCCCCCACCTCGCATTTGCGAGCGAGAGGGGGGTGCTATGGTGGGGGCGGGTGCAGGGTTGGTGCCATTGTCCCCTCCTCCTCCACTGTTGTTGTCTCCTCCTGTTGTTGCCCTTTGTCATCGGCTGCTAGCACCCATGATCCACCCCGCAAGCAGTGGCTCACAGGGCCAGGGGTTGGTGCTGTGTCGTTCCCCGTCTCTCATTCCCTGCATGTCCCTTGTCCAGATGTCCCTCACTCATGTGTCGTGGACTGGTGCGTCGTCACCATCCTGTCGCCATCGTTCTCTGGCAACGGGGGCAGGTGCTGGGTGGTGTCTTTCCTCATCCCTTGTGTGTCATTCTCCCTGTTCTTGTTGTTGTCTGTCCTCCCTCTTTCTGTCCTCCCCCGTTGCTCGTTGTTGTCCCATTGGCATTGCCGTTAGCACCCGCAATCCTCCATGCGAGCACTTTGCTCGCTATGACAGGGGCGGGTGCTGGGTTGGCATTAGCGCCGTCATCCCCTCCTGCATCTCGTGTATGGCACGTTCCTTGTCCGACCATTCCTTGCCCGCATGTCCATCACCTGGATGTCCCTCAGCTGCCTGTCGTGGACTGGTGTGCCTCACCCGTCTTGGGTCCCTCAGCCATGCGCCTCTTTCCCCAATGTGCTGCAGGCAGGTGCTGGGTCATAGGTCTGCCCTCCCCGGTGTTTATCGCTCCTTCGCTGTTGCACGTGAGTCCGCGGTTTGGATGCGAGTGGAAGCCGTAGGGGATGAGAGGTGGCCGTTGGGCGAGAGAGATGACTGTTGGAGGTGAGGGGGAGCTGTTGGGGGTGAGAGGAGGCCTTGGGCACGCAAGGAGGCTGTAGGGGATGAGAGGAGGCTGTAGGGGACGGGCGGCAGCCATAGGGATGAGAGGGAGCCATTGGGGGCAAGAGGAGGCCGTTGGGGGTGAGAGAGAGCCGTTAGAGATGAGAGACAGCCGTTGGACGTGAGAGGCAGCTGTTGGGGATGTGAAGAGGCCATAGGGACAAGAGGGAGCCGTTGGGGGGTGAGAGACGGCTGTTGGGGGGGGCATGCGAGGAGGCTGTAGGGACAAGAGGGAGGCGTTGGGGGCGAGAGACGGCCGTTGCGGATGTCTTGGGCTACACATGGTGTCATATGCACCCTGGGCATTGTCTAACGACACCCGCTGCTGGCCTTGCCTCCACTGAATGCCCTCTCCAATGTGGCTTCCCCCACCTTGTCGTCTCCCTCATCGAATCTTGATGTGGCGTTGGGATGAGAGACAAGATAATCAACAAACATGGTGATGCAAACATGTCACCACATGATCAAACCCATCATACCTGGCTTGGCAGCTGGCTAGCTGATGTAAGCCAGTTGTGTTGACTCAGCTAGCCAAGCCGAAAATGCAACTTGGCTCCGGCTCCGACCCGACTCGGAGCTGAACCGCGGCAACACTAGTTGGGACGGTGTTCCAAAACTGAACATCCAGATCCACGAGCAGACTTGCCATGAACACCACTATCCTCTGCGAAGGGTGACTGTGATGCGGCACAACAAATTGTGGCCATGACATGGCAAGACTCACATGTTCGGCTGTTGCTCTTGTTAGTCACAACCCAGGGCAACAGCTCTAGCGAGAGATATGTCAGTCAGTTGGTAGCAGACACACATAGAAAAATGGTGCTTGCTTTGGGGCTCATGGGTGCCTGTGGTGTGGTGGCAGCACCACAGCGATGGTGGACGAGGATGGGATTGAAAAGAACAAAAGTTCAACTCAAGTACAATTGTGGTCACATGACTTTGTTGACATGACTTTGTCCATTGTTGAACTTCAATCAATGTTCATCATGCTGGACGGACCAATCCTCACCCCCTACAACAAACTCAAACCTCCAAATCTACTAACCAACATTGGATGGGTATTTAGAGGGTATGTTGTTACTATGCTGTATTGTAATTTTGCATAAATGTAACTTGGGCTGTGGGCCGATGCGTGCACATGGCAGATCCGAGTTCTTTTGTTCTTAGCTTGTAAGCAACCCCAGGAAGTCACACGTACATATAACCAAGCATGCATCACGTGATCCATTCGACAATGACAGATCATTCCAACAAACCACCAAACCCCTTCACTCAAGTGTATAAATGACTGCAGTGAGCCCCCGTCCGTAGCAGGTGGACATCTGATCTCTTGATAGGTAACCTTCTGGGTGAGTCCTTGAGCCGATGCATAACCAAACGTTGCCATCGGTTCCAATGATGCGCGAAGTGAAATGATTTCCCCCGAAGTACATTGCTCCGCACATTCGGTACCTTGAGGCACCATTCCCAGGACGGGGGAGAATTAAGTGCTCATCTGGTAATATATTCCCCCTTGAGAGGTCAAATGCCAGAATCTCAGGCGCATTTAAGAATGTGTAGCGCCTGGACGATTCTGTGTGGCAACTGGGGCACTGGACAGCCGACGTTAGCTTGTAGTTTGCCATGTACCGCTGCAGCGTCTGATTCTCGCCCTCCCTAGGTTTGATCATAAGGAATGCACATTCAGTCGCTCTACGGCGTCTATGCACATCATGACCATTCTTGCACCAAAGAGCCAAGGACTAATTACGCTGTCACCAGTTCTGAGTAAGTAATCAAGGATGGAATGCATGCTCGAAAATTCATTCATTGGAAACCATTCAGGTTGCAGCGTGTTGAGTGTTTTACGCAAATTATCATGCGCTGTCTCAAGTCTTTCACCCTGATTCGAACATGCAGAAAAGTCACGAAAGAGCGCGGCCAAGACGGCTGAGTTTATTATATTGAAGGAGGTTGTTGGGTTACTGAACGATTCCCGCCATACGTCAAACAAAATTGAGACCACGGCGTTGTACACACAGCTGTTGTTTTCCCACTGTGTACACAGCGGCAAAATGCTGCTGTCTGTCTGCATAGGTGGACAACTACCAGCCTGGGGCACGGTCCTGGCCTTCTTGGTAGTTTTGTTACCCTTCTCATCCGTTGGCACAGCACGTTTACCTTTGTTAGATCGGGCAAAAGTCTCGTCCTCCTTGGGGCGCAACCGCCATCTCCGTCATTGGTTCCGGGTCATTTGTGCGTACCTTATTTGGTTCGCTTTTTTGATCCTCACCCCAGGAGATATGTTCATGTGTCCAATCCAAAAATGGATCCCCTTTGTTCCAACGAATTGCCATGTGACACCTTTCCGGCACGTATGTCAGACCTCTGTGTTTTCTAAAGGCATTGATCACGGTGCTTCTGCGACTATCGTCATCCACTGACCTTGGTAACTTACCTTTGTAGTGCATGTCCGAAATTTCATCCAAGAGCTCGAGCTCGCGAAATTCTTGTCGGAGCGCACCTGAGGCCCCTTCCGTTATTTTGCTAGGATCGAAACCTTGCATGATCAGTGTGCCATCAGTGGTTGAACTCCATGACAGTGTGGTGTAGAAGCCCTGATGTGATCTTGTGTTGTTCAAATCCACGACATTATACTGGCGAGTCTTACCTTGCGATGCATATTCCGTCATGGCAAAGCAGGGGAGGACTTCTACTTGCGTGCAAGACACATTCAATCTTTGATCATCTGACAAGGAGCATAGCATCGTGTTCGTTGTCCTGACCAGGGGTACGACATTTTCTGGTAGCCCGTTGAACTTGACTGACCTGGGTGGGTTGGTGCGCTTGACGAACAGCGTGTCTAACACATGTTGGCCTTTGTTCCCGTGCCTATCTCTCCAAGAATGTACAACACCCTCCTGGCCCCTTGTCATGCACAATTCCGTTGCGATGTTTGTTCAGATCATCATGGGCATACCAATGGCAAGCGTCAATTTAGCAGGAATTAAGGCAGTATTTGAGCAGTTCAGTTGACGCCATAGGGCCTCCTGCACCGCGTCGGGGATTTGGCTACCTTTCACTTTCAGGATCTTTCAACCGGTGATCTTCCTCCCCCTTGTGTTTCCATCAAGTTCACCACCACTCACAGTGTCATCAGAGTAAAAGACTGCCAGCTCCTGTTTCATTTCCTCAGCAAAATGTATGCAGCCCACCTCATTTATGATGTCCTTCTGGATATTGTTGGTAGTGATTATGGGGACGTTACGGAATTCTTTGTTGGTGATACATGGACGTCCAGGCTGCCCACTGGAAACTCAGGTGCGCAGAAACTCAATGTCTTCCTTTGTGCATCGCTTATACCGCATATTTTCCAGTGCAGTCCTGAATTTAGCGTCTTGCGGTGATTGGGTTTTCTGCCGCATGTTTTCATGGAGGATTACGACCATAGTGACCTGTTGCCATAAGGATTTCCCAAACCCCATTTCCTGGTCCCTCAATGATGCCGAATTCAAACCGGCAGTTCGAGAATATAGGGCTATGTTTCCCCTGCCTATTGCAGGGGGTAATTGCACAAAATCACCTGAGAAGATCATGTTGAATCCACCGAATGGTAAATGAGCATTTCCCCTGATTTTAACTGCCCTTTCGTGAATTTGCCAAAGATCCCGGCAGGACAGCATCGAGATTTCGTTGAAAAAGATATAGTCAACACCCTGGAACCTCGAGATAAGCTGTGCCAATTGGCCTTTCGACAACTCAAATCGATCATTGATGCCAAACATATAGTGATATGTCGACCTGCCGAGCAAAGCAGCTGCGCTTCCAGTTGGGGCAACGACAATGAAGCGATGGCTTTCTTTCCCCCATCAAAATAGGCTGCCACTGCCTTCAATACCTGGCTCTTTCCCATTCCCGCCATACCGCCCAGGTACATCTTTAACTGTTCAGGGGTTTTGGTGGCCACATGATTTGCTATACCACGGAACGCGCGCTCCTGCACCTTGTTGAGGGTGAAATCGGTGACGGTCTTGTCAATGAGCCCTCCCCACTTTGGACTTTCCCAGGTTTGTTCCATGTACGCCTTGTCAACAACATCTACAACATCAGGAGCGGCTTTCAGCTTGTTTTGCTTGTCAGTAGTTGCTGCAGACATGTGCTCATTTTTTTTCTCCAGCACTTCGGCTTGTTTGCTCATTACCTCTGTTTCCCATTGACTAGGAGATAGCTCTATCATCGGCAGTTCGGGTTGAAGGTCGACCCCACCTGGCAATAATTCTGGGGCCCCGTCACTCCAACCTAACATGTCTAAGATACCTCGCATGATTTGGATTTCTTTTAGCTTTCGCAAATGCTTGGTACCCAGTTCAGATGACATGGTTATGTCCATGAAATCTACGTCATGTGGTGAGTCATGTACATCCTGATAATCATCGCCATCATCGTCCGGCACCCAGTCTGCCCTACGAACACCCTCACGGAGTTGTGCTTGGTAGTCGTCTCTGGCGTCCATGCACTCATATCGTATGTTCATATTGCTTATCCAGATTTTTTGCTCCTCCATGAACACGTAGGTGTTGAATGCTTCATCCCATGACACCTGAGCGTGTTCCTTCAAGTTGAGGCCAGTACACCAAGGTTTGAAAAAGGTCAGCATGGGCAGGCAGTAATAGTCCCTGTCGCCACGATCCTTGTGCGGAAGTGCAGGGCCGAGGAAATTGGGGACCCTGGGCTTCTTCTGGGAAGCCAACTTGACATTGTGCGTTGAGGCCAGCGGATGATCTGAGAAGAACCACAGAACACCTGAACCAGGTGATGTACGATGACTCGATTCATTTTGCCCGGTGTCACCATCAATGTCAGGCTGGTCAAGGTTATCATCCAAGTCTTCATCCTCAACATCTGGAAGCTCATCCCTCACGAAATCCTCACCCCTGTCAACTTTCTTCCTGGTGGCGGTTTTTTTGGACTTGGTACGTGAATAACACCTTACGAAGCCATATAAACAAATATCTTGTAACTCCTGTGGTCGATGGATGTAGTCCTGAACGGGCGATAAACCCACAATGTTCCCTCCATGTCTTAGTAATTGTACCTTTCCCATGGGTCGACCATGCTCTTGCTCCTGATCGCAGGTGGGCCAGACTTTTTGGGTCTCATGGACGTACGGAGTGTCATAACCATACAATTCACATCCGACTTATCCGACGACTCCGATGATTCATCTGCTCCGACATCTGCTCCAACAACATTCTATTTATATTTGATTATACTTCTACTACGTAACACCTCAACCATACTTACAAGTAGACATATGTTGTTCACTTTTCATTTGCTACTCTCCATACTCCGAATGTTCCGATGGTCAACTCCGATATCTGCACATCACTTATAGTAATGCTGATCATTCTAGTCTACTATAAATAGTGTACAAACCTGTCGTAGAACCTCACTTCAAATATCATATGTTACACCTCATTCGCATCCGTCTCTACTTGCCTTTGAGCATTCTCTCCGTCACCTCCGCTCATCCACTCATCCGCTCATCCGACATCTGCCAATCCGAAATCGAGGACCACATCAAAGAGTGGGGCGCAATGCACAAGTTGAAGCCAGGTCCTTTCTGCCAACGTCGCACTTACCGCATTCCGCTCCTCCGCTACTCCGCTCCGACTCGTCCGACGTTTTCCAATGTTGAGAAACACACTACGTGACAGTATATTTGAACTACCACCATTCTTTGATTTACCCAACAACCTCTACCCACATGTCTCAAACCCGTAATACAGTTCGAACAACTAGGACTGCTTGTGCAGCAGCAGAACATTCATCTTCCAGTCCACGCTCTGCTTTCCTTCGAGGAACCCACAATGTAACCATTACTCCTCGAACCACAGCATCATCATCTGCTCCTACCCCCGGACCATCCGTTCCTCCGCCTTCTTCTGACTCTCAGCTCCCACCACTTCCCGCCAGTCCTCCACTAAACCCACCAACGGAACCCTCTGCACCTCTAAATTCTGGCTTATTCGGCGGACCTCCAGGAGGATCTCCTCCTCCTTCCGACGGTAGTTTACATGGAGATTTGGACGACTCTGATTCCAATCCAGATCAGGAACCCAATCTAGCTGAAGCCATTCTGCTCATAACCAAAGAGTTGAAACATCGTGACACAAAGAAGAAAAAGTCGTATGCCAACGAACCGGATACCTTCAACGGATCCGATCCGCGCAAACTCTCCGCATTCATTTTACAATGCAAGCTTTACTTCTCCGACAACAACAACTTCGACTCAGAACATTCCAAAGTCAACTTTGCCATGTCCTACTTCCAAGGCACAGCACTCGAATTTTTTGAACCCTTCATTCTTGACGATGATGAACCCAATTGGCGGGGTTCTTTCCCTGAATTCGTCCGACTTCTCCGCTCTGAGTTTGGTACCATTGACCCTCAGGGCGAAGCTGAAGAACAGTTGGACAACCTACGGATGAAGGAAAATCAAAAGATATTGAAATACAACTGTTACGGACTCTACAGTATGAGGACCACATCATATCTTTTACTTATCGGCCCGACTCGGCGCCCTCTTACGAACTTACTATGTCTAATGTCTACTTTCGCAACCTTCGATTCCCAGTCTGACTCATTACATTACTTCATCATCCCCTTTAGTATACTTCGCTCCCACACTGACTCACTTTCCGCAGTCAGCTTACTCACTGTACATAGCCTTCCGCAGTCGCCTTACTCATGCGCACTGCCTTCCGCAGCACTGACTCATCCGCTACCGCCTATAGTCAGTACCTATATAAACCTCTTGTACTATAGTAGATTCCTTAGATTTAGCAATCACTTTGCTCTTCGCCTTTCCACTTTCCTGCATACTCTGCCCGAACCTTGGAACGGTTTGTTAAGCATAACAACAATGTTGAATTCCAACATCTTGCTACCAAGACTGACTGGGATGAAAACTCCCTCCAACACCGCTACTATGTCGGACTTCCGGATCGGATCAAGGACATCCTCTCCCAACAACCCAAGATCAAGTCTTTACCAGACCTACGATCCGTGGCTCATACTATTGACGCTTGCTACTGGGAACGTCAACGGGAGAAATCCAGAACCGATAAACCCACTCCCAAGTCTGACAAGAAACAATCCGCTCCGAACCAATCCACCACACAAACATCATCAACTAAACCCTCCGCTCCCGCTACCGCTTCCGCTTCCACATCCGCTCCGAAACCCGACCTCTCCAGTAAATTAGGCAAAGACGGCAAACTGACGTATCAAGAACGCAAATGTCGTTTCGATAATAACCTTTGCTTATTCTGCGGTAGCATCGGACATGCTGTCAAGGACTGTCCCAAGTCCACCTCCTCCGCTTCCAAGGCTAAAGGGAAAGCTGCCCAAGTCACCACTCAAGCCAAGGAAAAAGGTAAGGAGATCGAGTCAAAAAAATAGGCAGTGGTCCTCCTCCAATCATACCTCCGCAGATTTCACTCATTAACGCAGCCACATTTATGAGGGCATGCAAATTGCCTGGTACACAATCCTTTCGACTTCACCTTTCGACTCCCTCCATTTCCACTCACTCCGCATCCGCTTCCGACACCCCCGACTTGACAAACGTATCCGAGGAATACCATGACTATGCTGACGTCTTCAGTAAAGCAACAGAGGCTGTAACAGTATCATAATTTATCACACGTTTTTAAGGACCCCATGTAAAAATGTATGTACCATGCTGCAAGGGCCTTACAACATTATAATCCGGGTCAGTATAGAAAAAAAAAAAAAATTTCCTACATTATAATCTTGACCTCGAGAAAAATGAGCATGGGAAACCACGCATTATAATCCTCACAGAAGCAGAAATCATGCATAAATTATAACTCGGCGGAGAAAAACGAGCAACAGGGGAACAAGAAAAATCAAAATGTCACGCAGAAGAAAAAACGGGGGAATACCTGGGCAGGTAGAAATTGTGGGGAAATTAAAATGTCGTCAAAAAAAAAAAGTTGCAATGGGGGGGGGAAAGGGATGATAGAAAATGCGCAGAAATTATAATGTGTTGCAGATAAAAAGGTCGCAACAGGCGGAAACAGTGGCCAAAGGAGAAGGGGGGGGGGGGGGAGAGGGGATAATATGAATCATGCAGGGATTATAATGTGCCACTGAAAAAAAAGTCAGAGGGGGGGGGAAAGGATGATAGAAAACATGCAGAAATTATAATGTGCTGCAGAAAAAAAGGTCACGACAGGCAGAAACAATGGCCAAAAGAGAAGGGGGGGGGCGGGGAGGGGATGATAGGAATTGTGCAGGAATTACAATGCACCGCCGAAAAAAAGGTCGCGACAGGCGGAAACGATGGCGAAATTACAGGACCGTAGAAAATTCAGAAAAAACATAGCAAACGATGGCAAGACTGTGACAGTGGGATCTAAGATATCGAATGGGGGAGGCACATGCAAGCATATCGATAGGGCTAGTTCTTTGACCTGGGACCTCAGTCAGTGAAATTCGATGCAAACTAGCACAGTACGGAACTCACCTCTTCAACTTTCGACTGGCTGACCCAGAACTATCACCTGCCTTATGTCTAGGAAGGTGGTTAAATCTGGAATAACACAATGGCCGTAAAATCAACCTACTTCTTCATTTCTGCCTGACCAATGCAGTCAGCAACATCATCAGAGAGCTCAGTCAACACCGCTATGACATCGTGCACAGCAGTGATCCAGCCGCGCGCCTCAGCATTCTGACGGGTCTCTTCAGTGACATGGGAGCCCCACCAAGCAAGGCCAAGCATGACGAGAAGCATGCCATTGGCTCCGGCGATGCCAAGATCATCTTCCAAGCCCTTGAGCGTGGTCCACCATGCCCACCAATCGACGCCGAACACATCGTCGACAGGGTTATCCTTCCATGGTCGTCCATGCTTCATCCACCTGGCATAGGCATCGGGGCGGTCGTCGATCTTCAACTTCTTCACCTTGCCGGTTCCTGTCTGATTGAAAAAGGTTAGGAAACATCGAGTCCGACAATTGAGAATCCGGACCTTGGAAAAACCGTGAATACGCTCGAAGGTCAGGAGAACGACCACGCGATGATCCCAGTCGATGCCCCAAGCCCGCTCTGTTGTTGTCTTCAAGTATTGATAGGCCGGTGTAAAGGCAGAGTTGGCGGGAGGGGGAGTGCCCGGAAGGAATGGGGTTGATGCTACAGAGGGAGTCGAGGGAGTACGTGGCAAACTCAACGGTGTGGTCATGGGAGTGGATACCCGCTGAGAACCTAGAGGCGCGGCATCGCTGGCAGTGGGGATGGTGGCAGCAGGCAACCTCTGGGCGAGATTAGCGGCAGCTGGGGAGAGAGGAGTATTGGAGGCGGCGGCAGGCGACGTCTGGGCAGAACGAGCGTTAGGGGACGCAGTTGCAGGTGGCTCTTCATCAGTGCCGGTAGACTTGGGCACCGCGGCAGGACGGGGGTTCTTGCCAGCAGTGGTGTCACGGCTGACACTGTGAGAATCCAGCGCAGAACCGGCATCAGCGTTATCGGCGCGACTTTCCTCGTTGGTGATGAAGGTGGTGCTCATGTCGATGTTGTCGTAGTCCTTGCCATCCTCCAATTCTGATCCGGTACTCTTCTTGTCATCATCCCCCCCTTCTTCCCCTTCAGGAACGTAGATGCGGGCCTTGCATTCATCCTCGCCTTCATGAAAATCGTAAGTCAACAAATTGTTATCCCCCGAAAACCAAACTTACTATATAATAGTTTGGTATACTCTTTCAACAACTTTTCGGCTGCTTCGAACCCCTTTGAATCGTGCTCTGGCCAGAGCTTTGACAATTCTCGACCGTCGACTGTCAAATGAACACTGTCAGGACGTGGTAAGCACATTTATCCATAGGTACATACTTTCTAGCGCCGATGTTACTGTCGTTCATAGGGCCAGCCACCATGATGCAAACATGTAAACCCACCCGCTGAGAAAGAGCATCTGCGAACAGTGCCATCACCGTGGGTGCATCGTCGAGGGCCTCATAGTACTCTTTTGCCATCTGTGGCTGCCACGCTGAACCCCTCATGTATTCCTCCATATCAGCGGCGTGGTCGTCTTCAACTTCCTTCTCCAGTGCTTTCCGGAACTCCGGAGTTTCGCTATTCCAGGAGTCGTGAATGAACATGTTTATCGTTGTGAGGCGAACATTATTGGGTTTGCCGATCACAGCCCATTCACGGTTGAAAATAGGCTTCAGCCTGTCCTCGTAATAGCGATGAGAGTATACGTTGATGACAGCTGGTTTCCGTGGGTGCAGCCTCGTCACCTCATCCATGGCTGCAAGTAGGGCCGACATCGACTGGGTAGCAGATGCTGAACGCGAGCTATACCTGTGGCGATACCACTGCCCAATCTTCTACAAATCCAAGGATAAGTGAGTTTTTTTTTCTCTTTCATCATCTCAAGGACCACTCTTACCTTTCTAACCGTCTTAATTTGTGATTTTCGGGCCGCCACCTGGTCCTCATCAAGCCCATCGAAGTCTAAAATATTCGGCACGAGGTCTTCAGTCGGCTCAGGACCGTTGAAGTCTTTGTTGAATGGTAGGTCGAAGCCATACTTGCGAAAAAAGCGTGTCGTGACTTTGTCGTAGAACACGCAAGCATGGTCGTGGCCATCTTGGTGGGCGGCAATGTACTTGGGTGAAAACCTCTCGAGGAACACTTTCTTGCTTCCAACAGCCCATGTTGGACGGCCTCTCGGCTTTGCTGGACCTTTGAATTTCTTGCCATTGGATCTCTTGCCACGACGACCCATTCTGGTGGTGGTGTGCAGAAGCGACGAGGGGTAGGTACGACGGGGGGGCAGGAATGAACTGCGGACGGGGGATACACAACGAATCGCGACAGTAATGTGACTTGGCAAAACAGCTCGTGCATGGAGGATGCACTTATTATATGTCTGACCAGGGCCAGTATCCAGATCTGAATTCTATGACCTGGGGGCCGATTAATCTGTAAGTTCCGAATTGCCCCTATAGTTTATTCCTCACGTGCGATATCAGAGGGTTTTCGCCATTGTGTGTAGCCCTTTGTTCCCAACCATGACTCAATTATCTGACAACCCAGCCCGACATACCGTATCTCCACCCGAGCCCACCATTTCTCACTCCAGAGGAGAGAAAAGCTGCCGTGCGTTACTGTCTTTTTTCCGTCAACGGTAGTCTTATTTCTTTGTAGACACCACCATGTCTATGCCACGAGGCTATCCCTCCCAGGTAGCCACCTGCCGTAGCGGTGGTGGTGCACAGGAAACGAGGTGGCCACAGTGGCTAGGTACCTATATGGGTCCACCAAGCAAGATCTCAGATCCCGCCGAACATAAATTTTTTTCTTACACCACAAACAAATTTACAAGGTCTCTTGTACTAGGCAAGACCCCGTTTCCCTCCAATTCATCGCGTCCGAAGTTCCCTCTGCCATCCTGTAAGCCAGCCCTTCATTTCCCCTGGCAACTGACTTCATTCTAATTGCAGCTCCCATAACCAACAATTATGCCATGCACCCTGATAGCATAGTCAACCCGGGCAATGTCGACAAATTCTATGTGGTGTACAAAGGTACTCAACTGGGCATTTACTTTGACTGGTATGTTTTCTTCTCCGATGAGTTTTGACAAAGCCATGACATTTGTCCTAGGGATGATGCCCACAGCAGGACGAATAGAGTCCCAGGCATGAGCCACAAAAGTTTTACGGACTTTGACCAAGCCCTGAATATTTACAAGGCTAAATTTGAAAATTCCAAATTAGTGTTGATTGCACCGCCGAATTCGGACCCATCTCACGCCACTCAGACCTCCGGCCCTATCAGACATACAGCAGGATCATCATTCCCCAGGGAGCAGGCGACCCAGCAGAGCCCGATCAAAGCGCCTGGCACCGACCCTGTCCGTGACAAAGGGCATCCGAGCTATTACGACCGTGCCAAATATCAAATTCTGCCCATTTCCAAACGTACCCCTCCCCTCCCACATTTGAAGCCACAGGCCATCAGTGCTACTTGCTCGCCAGCTCAACTCAATGCCCACTGCTGTGAGCCTGTTGTCACCTCCGACGATGAGGAAGAGCTCACACCACTGGCAAGCTCCTCGCACGTGGTTGTCATCTGATGATGAGAACTCGGAGACAAGTGAAATCATCGTCTGTACAGCACAGCTCAGTGTCGGGAACACTGCATGCACTGCAGAAGTCCAAATTGGCAACGGCGAGTGCAAGCTCAAAGTCGGGGAGGAGGGTAGGTCTGCAGCTGTGAAGGTCAGTCGTGGTAGGAGGAACCGTACAGCTCCGTTGTAAATACTGTTATCACAGTATTCTTGTTGGTTTTTTTTGTGATAGAAAAATCCATACAACTCGCTTGTGTATTCTTGTTGGTTTTTTTTTGCGATAGAAAAATCTGTACAACTCGCTTGTAAAGAGTGCTATGGCCAAAATCTGTGTCGTGTGATTGTCGTTCAAGGATACAAGTGAATCTTTGCCAACTTTGTAGGACTTGTTGGATTACTAGTTACCTACTGGCATAAACTGGGCAAGATTGCTGTTCAATGTACCTTCACCTTGCTCTTAGGCCCGAGATCATCATGATTTGGCATCAACATACCATGTAGTAGAATCATGTAGAATCACAGTCATGTACGAGATGTGTAACTGTTACAACTTATTCATGCCAACACGAACTTCGTGGATTGTGCCATGTATTTAGTAGTGAATCGTGATTGACCTACTTCGCATACATTTTCGCCAAAAGTGTGAGTCAGAGTAAGTATACTGTGACTCAGATAGGATATCAAATCCAGTGAGTCTTCGAATGATTTTCATGAATCAAGATCACACCAGTTGAGATGATCACTAAAACGAACACCGGTTGGCACTGTGAAACAGACTTACAATTAGTAGGATTGATCTATTTCACATATGTTTTCGCCAAAAGTGTGAGTAAGAGTAAGGCTATCAAATAGTCTTCGAACAGTTTTTGGCACAAATCAAGATCATGATTACTTACACTTGAACTGATCACTAAAATGTACGTTACTGAACACTGGTTGATGTTCAAGTGAAACGGACTTACCATTATTGGTTTATATTCCATAGGCTCCAGGGTGTCATGGCTTCGGATCGGTCAGGACTCGAATGCAGAAGTACTGACATTCAAGGCAAACTTGCAGGCATGAGTAACGGCTCTCCAGCTGGACATCTGGCTGTTTAATCTCCCCTGCCTTCTTGCTTCCATCAACACCCCAATTTTGCCAAACTGCCCTGCCAAACTGCTCCTTTGCGCTGAAGACGTGTGAATCTGCAGCAACTCCCATTGATACTGATTAATCGCAAAGCACCTGGGCCGTTAATTGATTGCGATGCGTGAAATTGCGTGTCACGTTGTCATGTTTGTTTAATCTTCCCACCTTGCTGTCAAAAGGTTCTTAAACCTCACTGAAAGGTTTTTAAACCTCGCGTCAACCAACACTCGCTCATGCACGTCGCCCACCGCCTCGCCTTTCCAGCACCTCAAGATGCGCGATGGTAGAAGAAAGCAGGATCACCGCCAGTGCATGTACACCCATGTGTCATCGTCGTTGTTGGGAATCAGCAAGGCCAGCACTTCAACTAGGACAGGGCAAATACGCACCGAGAAGAAGGCAACCACTCCCGTGATACCTTCTGCACCTCCAGAGGATCCCTTTACAGTTGACGATCCACCTCTTATGCCAGTCAGAGAAGATGACACACAACCCCCATGCCCCTCCGGCATCACGATCATCCAGGCTAAGCGCAACATCAACTCGGTATGTCATGCAGTGGTAATATGGTCAGAATCTTATAATAAACTTCTAGGATAATCCCATCCTCACCTTCCTCAAGTTCATGGACCGTTACCTCGATGGGATGCTGGCCTTGGAGGGTAGAGGGCCTCATGCCAGAATGGGGTGTGTCATCTGCGGCCCCGGTGATCCAGACAAACCCATTTACCGTTGCCGCGACTGTGTAGGCGGTCATTTGTTCTGCAAGAAGTGTATTTTGGATGCACATGTGAACGAACCTCTCCATTGTCTCGAGGTGTGTAATTATTCTATTTTGGCCACTCGTACCAGCCATCTAAACACGTGTCCAGGTCTGGACTATCAATCGGTTTCAGCAGATATCACTAAAATTGCTGGAATTCCGCTACCTCATCGGCCACTGTCCCAGCTCTGTCACTCCCTGTGCACGCCGTCGAGGCCCCGCGGGTTTCGTTGTCCTACATACAAATGGTATTCATTCAGTCGATGTCAACTTTTGTGGCTGTGACCCTTCTGTCGAGCCGTACCAACAACTTCTTGCACATGCATGGTTTCCCTCAACGCTGCTGCAGCCAAAGACCTGCGCAATGTTTGCCGTTCTCCGCCATTTTCTGGCCTTGAACCATCAAGCCAAGACGAACGCCTATGACTTCTACAAAACCCTCGAGTTGCTGACAGATGCAATGTTCCTGTCCACAACCACAGTTCGTATTCAAAGTCATGCATCGTCATCCTTTGTTCACAACACTTCTAGGAGCGTTCCACAGCATTTACTCACATGGTCCGCGAGTTCTGTCATCTAACAATGGGAAAGCGAGCTGCCCGTGGTCATGCTCTGGGTGGCATTGCTACCATGCCACGAGGAGGCTTGGCGATACCATGCCGTGCCTGTCCGCAACCAGGGTGGAACCTCCCAGCCGATTGGATGGTGGCTCCGCCAGAGCGAGCATGGCTCTACGATCTTAAGATAGCGACCGACTGCAACTTTCATTTGAAGAACCGCATGCGCTCCTCATATGACAAGGATCCGGCACTTGGCCCTGGATTTGCATACTTCATCAACTTCCCCGAGTATGCAGAGCATCTTAAAAACTATGTAGATCAGGACGAGGTTTGTCTTCACGTTTACAAAGTCCCCTCATGCTGACACCTATTTTCATAGATCAGCCATTGTGTTGGTTTTGCAGCCTTGTGGCTTGCAAATATGAAGAAATCCAAAGGCTTGCATGCAACCGGCGTCGGGTCAGTCAGCTGTGCACATCACAAAATGTTCCGTGCGACAGGTACAGGTGATATCCAGAAAGGCGAGCGGTATGTAATTCTCCATCTATTTCTCCCTAATAGTGGATTGACATACCGTCCAGTTACTCAAACATGGACTTCATCGTTCTGTCGAGCATTATTGGCTTCATACTATTATCCTTAACTCTCTCGTACGACATTGCCTGTCAGTGGTATAAGAGATTCCTCGAGCGGCTCAAGGTCATGCCAGCACATCTTCAATTCAAGAAAATGCCAGCCATTCAGTACAAGGTTCCCAAGTTTCACCTCCCTGCACATCGTCCTGAGTGCTATTCACATTTTTCCTTCAACTTCACCCCAGGTGCTGCACGCACAGATGGGGAGGGTGTCGAGCGCAATTGGTCTTGGCTGAATGGCACCGCGGCGAGCACAAGTCAGATGGGACTGGGTTCAAGGATGGACACGCTTGATGACTTCATGAGTTTTTCAAATTATCGAAAGATTGCAAAGTTGGGTACATACTGGATATCATTGAATCGTCGTCTCGAGCTCCGACTAACCAACTTCCTTTCTCTTCTAGGAGATAGCCTTCTTCGCAAGCTCGTACTTGTGATACCAGATGCCATTGTCCATCACAATGCATTTGTAGACCTTACAGCCAGTCTTCGCCAACGACACCCTCTCAAAGTCGACAAGTGGATGGCCATGGTAGAAGCTTGGGAGAAGAATCCAGAGAATCCCGATCCATACCAGCTTCCTGATGATAGTAAGCTTCTACATGATATACTTTTTGGTACTCTTGCTCACCTTGGAAGCAGATGTCGGCGTGAATGAGATATGTCGCCAACTGGCCGAGAAAGAACACCAGAAGGTTGAACAGGGGAATCTTGGCACAGATGGGAGCCCTCTTGCTTTCGTTGTTGCTGGGCTCACTGTTGAAGATGCACAGTAAGTTACTTCACGTTTCCCGATCTTGATGTTATCTGACTCCAACAAAGGTTCCTTCTTTGTCAAGATGCTGCCAAAAAGGATCCTGCCCCCACACAACTGAAATCTATCCAAGAACGACGTACTGGGCTACTTAAACGCCTCCGTCGCTTCCAACAATTACAAGTTAAACTGATGCCTGGTCTACGTGCCCATCTTGACACCATCTCTACTCTCCCATTTCCCCTTCACTCTGCCCAACCTGAGACTCAGTCACTTCACCTCCCATCCTCGTTCGACAGCGAAACAAGGAGTCGAATATCCATGCCATGGCCTCGCAGAGATTGAGGACCGCCTCCGGCATGCCCATGCAATTGAAGCCCTTGAAGCTCTTCGTCGTGGTCTTCACATGCGGTCGTTCACTAGCACATACAAAAAGTCCAACATCAAGTCTCAGGGTCCATATACTCGCTTTCGCACTCTTCAGCGTCAAGTTGAGAAGAAAATCTCGAATGCTGCGCATCGTTATCATGAAGCTCGACGGGCACTTCTCTCTCTTCGTGGAACTGGTGAATGGGAGAAGACCCTCCAACTGCTTCTTCCGACTGACATCCGGTGCATGGATGCCCGTGAGCCAACTGCTGATGAGATTGCGGAACGGCAAGCTGGCGACGAGGGTGTCGCCTCTGCTCCAACTCGAGGCTTGGAGGTTGGTGAAGGACATCGTCATTTATCTTGGATCTGGTATTCGGTGGGCAGTGTCGAAGTTGCAGAGGACTCCGGGAATTTGCATGATTCACTTCATGTAGAGTGGGCAAAGTCACATGCCAGAGCACATCGGTTTAGGGAAGAGCTTGCCCTCCTCGACGAGGAAATGCATCGGATCCTTGAATACACATCTTGGCTTGTGCTCTGGTGGAAGGAACAGGGTACTCGGCGCCAGGGGATCTCAGCCGAACTTGCAGAAGGGCTTGTTGCCTACGCCGCAGAGCAAGCAAGCAACGAGGAGAAATGGGTCAAAGATTGGACAGCTCGTTGGGCCCCAGTACGCCAACGTGCAAGAGATGCACTCCAATCGATGGTGGTTTCTCCTGCTGGACTTGAAGCTGAACCGAGAGTTTTTGAACCACTCACAGTTGACATCGACCTTGAATTGGATGACTCCATGGACACACAGAGCTGCAGTCCCTTCGATGATGATGACGATGGTGACGTGGATCTTAGCCTTGAGGTTATCTGATATTTTCGTTTCTGCTCTACTTGATGGCACATAATTATTCCAGCATAATTATCATCCTTTCCCCAATCCCCAGGGTGCGACCTTTGTTTCGGCGGCGCATCATAATTTCTGCACGATTTCTATTATCCCTTCCCCCCCTTCCCCCCCTCTCTTTTGGGCATCATTTCTGCCTCTCGCAACCTTTTTTTCAGCGATGCATTATAATTTATGCATGGTTTCTATCATCCACTCTCTTTTGGCCATCATTTCCACCTCTCGCGACCTTTTTTTTCAGCGGCACATTATAATTTCTGCACGATTTCTATCATCCCTTCCCCCCCTTCTCTCTGCGACACATTTTAATCCCCCCATGGTTTCTATTCACCCATTATAATTCCTGCACAATTTCTTTTATTTTTTTTCCCCCTTTGCAACTTTTTTTTTGGCGACGTTTTAATTTCCCCACAATTTCTACCTGCCCAGGTATTCCCCTGTTTTTTCTTCTGCACAACATTTTGATTTTTCTTGTTCCCCTGTTGCTCGTTTTTCTCCGCCGAGTTATAATTTATGCATGATTTCTGCTTCCGTGAGGATTATAATGCGTGGTTTTCCATGCTCATTTTTCTCGAGGTCGAGATTATAATGTAGGAAATTTCGTTTTTTCTATACTGACCCAGATTATAATGTCGTAAGGCCCTTGCAGCATGGTACATACGTTTTTACATGGGGTCCTTAAAATTGTGTGACGAGAATACACTTGGCCTGGAATGCACGACTTCGTCAAAAAGTATTGCAAGTCATGTACCACTTGTATGCGTGCCAAACCCCAACATCATAAACCCTATGGTCTGCTTAAACAACTCCCTATTCCTGAACGTCCCTGGCATTCTATTTCCATGGACTTCATTGAACCCCTTCCGACATCCGCTGGCTCCAATGTGATTTTGGTCATTGTAGACCGCCTCACTAAACAAGGCATCTTCATTCCTACCACCATTAATTGCACATCCGAAGACCTAGCAAAACTTTTCGTGCTTCACGTCTTTTCCAAGCACGGAGTTCCGCAAAATGTCACATCCGATCACGGACCTGAATTCGTCTCCCACTTTTTCCGCTCTCTTGCAAAAGCCCTCAACATGAGACTTCACTTCACTTCTGGATATCACCCTGAAGGCGATGGTCAAACCGAACGCACCAACCAGACACTCGAACAATACCTCCGCATTTTCTGCAACTACCAGCAAGACAACTGGTCCGCTTTGCTTCCGCTTGCAGAGTTCGCTTACAACAACACTCCGAGTGCCACTACTGGTGTATCACCATTCTTCGCCAACAAAGGTTATCATCCCGACATTACACTCCATCCGGAACGTGATCTAGCATCTGATAAAGCTTGACAATACATTGTCGACTTAGATGAATTACATCAAGAACTAAAGACTGCTGTCGCAGAGGCACAACAATGTTATCAAGGCCCTGCGGACATCCGATGTTCTCCGCCTCCTCCGCTCTGCGTCGGACAAGAAGTCTTTGTTAAAGCCAAGTTCTTCCGCACCACACGACCCACCCAAAAGTTATCCGACAAATATGCTGGCCCATTTGAAATCATAGCCCAACCCGGCACGCACTCCTTTACACTACGTCTACCCGACACTATGCGTGCTATACACCCTGTCTTCCACATATCCATGCTCGAACCGGCAACTCCTAATGAGATTCCAAATCGGATACAATCTCCTCTGCCTCCGCTCGAGATTGAAGGAGAAACCGAATACAAAATTGCGGAAATCATTGACTCAAAGATCGATAAAAGACGACGATGCAAACTCCTTCACCTCGTCCGCTGGTTAGGTTATGAAGACACCAGTGAAGAGTTTTCTTGGTTACCCGCATCCAAGCTTGAACATGCAGTGGATACGGTAGCGGACTTCCACTCCGCTCAACCAACTAAGCCAGGCCCCTTATTGCACTTGTAACAAGAAGAAAAGAAAATCTATTAAAATTTTATACTAACAAAAAAAAACTACTTTCGCTGTTTTTTGTTAGATACCCCCTCCGTCTCCTCGTTCCACTCCGATCCAGATTCTGCATCCGCTTCCTCCATCCGCTTCCACTTCTTCATTTCTTCTTCTTTTTCTTCTTCTTCTTCTACCTCCTTTCCCAACTCCTCCAATACCCTATCATCCTCCTCCGCATCCTCGTCCTCGTCGGATCCCTCCTCCAAAGCCTCCGAATCCTCCCTCCACGTGATAACTGTCAAAAGCTCCTTGATTTCCCGCAGTTCCTTCAACTCCGCCTTTATCAGCCGCATCTCCCTTATCATGCTCCTAAGCCCTCTCACCACCTCCGTGCCTATGACCACCTCCGGCGGACCAAACCCCTCTGGCATGAACTCCGGCTCCTCCAATGCTGTGGCTATCCGCGATCCCTCCGTGGTCCCCTCTCCCTTGGATGATCCTGCCTTCGCGTTCTTCGTCGCACCACCTGCCACCTTAGCCTTTCCGACCCTCACCACCTTGGTCATCCTCCGCTTCACCTCCGACTCCGCTTCCGCTCCTGTTCTGCAGCTTCGTTTTAAACGCTGGCACCGCCAGCACGACGAAGTGTTGTCATTCCTAAAGAACAAGTTAATAACGAAGCATATAAAGAAATAGAGAAGACTCACTCCGATGGCCAAAAACACATGTCCCCCGCTTTCAAGCAGGAGGTGCAATCCTCCTTCCCCTGCTCGTAACTCGCAGGCATATCCTTGAAAACCCCCTGCAGCCGGACCTTCTTCACCTCCACATTCGCCGCATCCGCATCTGCACCCGCAACCGGTTCCTTCGCCTTCGCTTTCTCTGCCTTCCTCTCTGCTCGTCTCCACTCTTTTGTCGCCCTTTTTGCCTCTGCGTGCTCTGCATCTTCCTTCGCGCGCTCCTCTGCCTCCTGCAGTTTCCTCTCCAACTCTTCAGTGACCTTCTTCTGGTGCTCCCTTTCAGCACGAAGAGCGGCGAGGGGCGAGTTCTCAGCAGACATAGCAGATAGGCGATGGGATAGATGTTGTGGTTGGGTGACAAGAGAGAAAAATCACACGCAAAGCTTTTCAACCAACGGTCACGTGGATTACCTCATCTGGGCCTCAGGGTTCGGCCCTAAGAGGGAAATACTGTCATAACCATACGATTCACATCCGACTTATCTGACGACTCTGACGATTCATCTGCTCCAACATCTGCTCCAACAACATTCTATTTATATTTGATTATACTTCTACTACGTAACACCTCAACCATACTTACAAGTAGACATATGTTGTTCACTTTTCATTTGCTACTCTCCGTACTCCGAATGTTCCGATGGTCAACTCCAATATCTGCACATCACTTATAGTAATGCTGATCATTCTAGTCTACTATAAATAGTGTACAAACCTGTCATAGAACCTCAGTTCAAATATCATATGTTACACCTCATTCGCATCCGTCTCTACTTGCCTTTGAGCATTCTCTCCGTCACCTCCGCTCATCCACTCATCCGCTCATTTGACATCTGCCAATCCGAAATCGAGGACCAAGTCAAAGAGTGGGGCACAATGCACAAGTTGAAGCCAGGTCCTTTCTGCCAACGTCGCACTTACCGCATTCCGCTCCTCCGCTACTCCGCTCCGACTCGTCCGACGTTTTCCGACATTGAGAAACACTCTACATGACACAGAGACCAATAGAAATGCACGAATTCGTGGCCAGTATAATGGTCAGGGTTATTTAGGAGGTACAGACTAACCATCGGTGCGCCGTACTCCATTTTTCCGCCCATGGCATTCACCATCTTCGTCATTAGCCTCCGAGCTTTGTTGCGTGCAGCCTCTGGCCCGCAGACAACAGTTGTATTGTCCTGGAAAACAGTCCTAATAACATCAAAGATCATATGCGTCTTCAATGCTGTTTTTGTGATATAGTTGGAGATGTAAAAGAGGACCGCCTTAAGTGCTGTTCCGGACCTCAAGCTGGTGACATCGGTGTTGCAAATGAAGAGATAAGGAACAAGAGCTGTGAAGGTATTGATCCACTCCTCTCCTTTCCGCATGGTAATGAATCCGGTCGCAGTGTCAACTACGGTAGCTAACACAACCAAATGTGGGAACCGCGCCTTGCATTTCTTCCAGATATTATCGAGACATCCCGAGTAATTTTGTTTTTCTTTCTCTTTCCATGTTTATCAAGAGTCGAACTACAGCTGTGCACATTAGACTGGAAAACTATGTCGTCTACAGTGTGCCGAAACCGGTCCCACCAGTTTCTCAGTGCCAAGCAACGTTTACAAGAATCACATCGTCGAGAACATGGGAGCGGTGGAGGTTCTGGCAAGTTTTCCATGGGTTTTTTATAACCAGGTAGAGTTTCATTTTCGCGAACTCGTCTTCCAACATCTTCTATGCTTCCATTGAAAAATTCGCCCATGTGCATGCTTTGTAGGTAATCGATCATTTTTTTTCGGAACGTGGAATCAGGATCCATCACAAGTCTCCTGGCTTCGTCTGGGGACAGGCTTCCCTTGATCCACAACAAGAGATGAAGATGTAGAGTTAGGCGGCCTTGTTGCTCAACTGTCCCATAGTATGCCGAAGTCTTGCCGTAGAGACCTTGGTGGTCTGTCCCAACACCGAGGACATGTGTAATGAAGTTCTGCACCATAAAATCAAAAAAGCAAGCACCCACGACGGGATTGCTTGCAATGAGCTTGTACTTCTCCTTTGCAGATCATGGCAGGTCTGGTTCGAAATTGAGGTTTGTCCCAGCCCAATATAGACAAATTGGGTGGTTGATATCGGCAGGGTTCAATGTGATATACCATACAGGTGCGCCTTCATGGATGATCAATGACCATAGCTGATTTCGCATCTGCTTCTTACTTGCCAGAGATCCATCAACCCTTGTGCCAATATGATCAAGATCCTTGATGAGTTGATAACACTCTTTTTTGGCCTCGGATGTAGGTTTGATGCATTCAGTGCCATACCCATTTGTTCCTCCCAGGATTTATTTTGAACATCTTGGGCTGTCAGACCATGCACCACAAACGGGCAGAGCCCCTCTTCAGTTCCTTCAAGTTCAGTCTCAGGCTCGGTCCCAAAAAGACTGGTTCCCTCAGGTACCTTGACTGTGTTGTTATCCTTATATTGATAAATGATTTCAACAGGCGGAATATCTTCAGGATATCTGTCTAGGTTTTGTATGGAAAATTCAACATCTGTATAGTCGCCGTGGTTCAGAATTAACCATTCTATGGCCTCTCGAACATATTGGTGCCTGACCAGCATTGGCACACGCTTGAGGTCTTCTGGTGTTGGTCTGCCTGGCCCGGTAAATAGGATGGCCAAAACGTCACTGAGGTCACCAACCAGAGGTGGGAGGGCATTATATACCTTTGGGAGTGGGGATTCAAATGCTATTACGTTGCATTTCATTTGACGCATACCAGAAGATCGAATTTGTAGCGAACAGCAATTTGTTCTAACACGGGTGACCAGCATTTTCTCCACAAAATTCAGGCATGAAAGTACAGGTGGGACTTCACCAAGCCAAAGACCATTCGCCAATGCATTGCGGGGCATCTTACCGCACATCAGGCTTTTCTGACATGAATCACATACAGTGCCTCACAAAACTGATTCAATGTTTGCTACTTTGTGAATACCTTCAAAATAACTTTGCAAATAATGCCAATCAAAAGAAGGTAATGGTACCTGGTTAAAAGCCCTGCTTCAGGACTCTCGGAATCTGCAATAATTATGTAATTCCCATAAAAAATGATCAATATATGATCAAATTACTCCAGGGACTCATTGAATCAGTTTTGTGAGTATGTACAATAAATACAGTATTTTATACTTTAGTACTTGGTATTACCCCCCTTAGCTTTGATTACTGCCTCTACCCGTCTTGGTATACTTTCTATCAGGTTTTGACACACTTCTGGCTCTATATTATTCCACACCTCTGCTGCTCTGTCCCAAATCTCCCAGACTCTCTTGGGTGGTGTTGGATATTCATTCAACTTCCTTTTAATATGAACCCAGAGGTGTTCAATAGGATTGAGGTCTGGGGACTATGCAGGCCAATCCAGCAGAGCAATATTCTTGCTGTCCATCCATTTTTTGGCCTTCTTGGAGGTGTGCTTGGGGTCATTGTTCTGCTGAAAAATGATCTCCTCTTCAGAGATTCCACTCTCCTCCATGCTGGGCAGCAAATTGTCCTCCAAAATGGACACATACTGATCAGCATCCATCCTCCCCTCAACCTCTGCAAGTCTCCCCACACCTTCCCAACCCATACAACCCCAAACCATAATATTTCCTCCCCCAAACTTGACTGTGCCCTGAACCTCTCTTTCAATAAGCCTCTCACCCTTCTTTTTCCAGACCCATTCCTTGCCATCTGACCCAAACCTGTTGATTTTGGTCTCATCTGACCAAATGACCCTCTTCCAGTCCTCCACTGTCCATTCCCTGTGCTTCATAGCAAATGCCAACCGCCTCTTCCGATGTATGGCCTTTAAGAAAGGTCTTTTCTTCTTTGTTACAGCCTTGAATTCATGTTTTCTGAGAACCCTTCTCACAGTTTCTGGGGAGACAGGATTGGAGATGACAGTGTTGATGTGTTTGGTAGCCTGCACAGCATTGGAGGCTCTCCCTGAGGTGATTTGTGAAAGTATGTTTCATGTGTTGGTGGGAGAAAGCTTGGATGGACGACCACCAGAAGAGAGATTGCAATGAGGAAGATTCTGAAGCACTCTGGAGACAGTTGGTTGGCTGACACCCAGGTTAGAGGCAATATGACGAGTGGAGTGACCATTGGAGGCCAGAGAAAGAATGTTTTTCTTGTGGGAAGAGGAGATAGGGCACACGATTAATTATGGAGGCTGTTGAGGTTGGATTCTTCTTATACAACTTTCCTTGACAACCCATCAGGGTTCTATTCAAGTTCCATCAGTAAGTCATGACAACTGGTTACCATACAACCAGTGAAGTATTTGATTCTGATAATTGCCATAGGTACTCACAAAACTGATTCAATGAGTTGCTGATTTAATTTAATCATATCTCCATGGATTCTGATCTAAATTATACTGTATGATTCCTTTATACTGTATTCTGAAAGCCCTGAAGTAGGGCTTTCAATTATATACCAAAGGTTTAATTCAATTGGTATTCTTTGCAGAGTTATCTTGAAGGTATTCAAAAAGCAACAAACATTGAATCAGTTTTGTGAGGCACTGTACCTTATTACAGCTAGTATCCAAGACAGGACCACAGATGTCTATGATGCTATCTTTCTTGGCTCGCCTCTGTCTGCGGGTGACCCCAGTGACATTCAGGATATTAAAGAAACCTTTCACGGTTTTCCAAGGCACAAGGTCTTTGAGTGGACATAACAACCCTCGTTTCCGGTAACTCACCAAACACCTCTTCACTGGAGGCTGCCTTCGCCTCGCGTTGACTTCTTTTCATCTGAGTTGACGATTTAATGACCTCAAAGACACAACAATATAAACCACAATTAACACAGCTGTGGTCGCGGAACTTGTCATCAATCTTGTCCAAGCAGCGGTCATAACCAAGCACAATGCCATGTATGCGAGTGATTTTCTTCAAAATCTGGAGGTGTGTATGACTTGGGAGTGTATCGATCAGGTTTTGAGAGTGAACAAAACCTTTGTTAGTTGGGTATTTTCCTAACATACCACGCTCAACATGGTCAACAAGTCGAAGTCTACCACAAGCCGCAACATTCTCAGCACCAGCAATGATATATTCATCAATTAGGTCGGGCGGGAATGAATAGGCCTTCCCCCCACCTTTGGGACGAATGGGTGGGGATTTGAGGGGGGTTTGAGGGAAAATTGGTTGACCTGTGTACGATAGGCACGTCCAGCACTTCGCAAGTCCATAGATGACAACAAAACAAACAGTAGCAATTCCTACAGCCATCTCTGGTGTAAGGATATACCCTCTCATTGACTTGTAAACATATGTGGAAAAACGGTTCCAGATGCCCATCGATAAATACTCAGCGGGATAGCATGATGAATTATTTTGGCACTTGGGACATGATTGTCTGGTGCAGACGCGGTTAAATACGCGATTTAGGTTTGGAGCGATAGGAAGCTTATTGAAACAGTGGGTGTTATTCAAAATATTGTCATGGACAGTGCATTCAAGGCGGCTGAAATCAGAACGACCATTGTCCCTGAGAAAGATGGCAAGTTGAAACGGTACAAACTGGTGCTCTACAAAATGCACGAACAGCAAGATATTGAGATAAAGAAAGACAGGAGGGGGAGGAGGGGGCAACTCACAAGCATTAACGGACCCAGTGCAAACACCTTCAGAGCGCGTGGTATGTGACTGTGGAGTGTCCTGGGTGTCACAGTGTAAATATCCACGATGAAAAGCCTTGGGTCAAGAGGAAGCATACCCAAGAAAATACGTGTCCAGAGAATCCAAGAGGCAGAGGTAGTGTCATATCATGCCATCCGTTGTTCGCACTGAGGAAAATCAGATTCGCAACCTCAGAAAATAAGCCCTGAAACATACCACTCCCCGCTGCCATGCGGCTTCACACACATTATCTGCGGAGGGCTTGTCCGTGGATGGCTGAGTGCTGCAAGCAGCAGAATCTTGGCGAGGTTCATGGTGGGGTGGAGAAAAAATCCAGATGCAATCATGATTCAACGAACATGCACGTGCAATTAAAGAACTTTAATTAAATAGACGGAGATCAAAAAAGCGTCCTAAGCAGCGAGTACGCATGCATGTTAAAGAATCATGAACCAACCATCTTCGCCACTGTTTGGTGGGGATGGGCAAGCAATGGGAAGGACAGTGGACAGTTAAACAAGGAACCCAACATGTTACAAGCATTGACAAGTCTTCAAATTCAAAATGTAATACAAGATTACAGACCAAGAACAACTCATAGCAGGCAGACGATACAACGGGTGTAACAACACAGCAGGACAAGATATGTAAAAGTCCAAAAAAATGTAAGGCCCTATCATCACTCTGGAATGGCGAGAAGGATGACAAAAATTAGGTTAGTTGCAAGATGCTTTGATGCTAGGTCCGCTTTAGAAGCGTAAGTGTGGAGGGTATAACCTACAGCAACAACAGCATCTTGGGGCAAATCAGCTGGCTGGCCGTTAGAACCCATATAATGTGGGAGGGTATGGAGGCGGTCAAAATTGTCGGTTGTAAATGCAAATGCTGGTAACTTGTCACCCGCGGCCCTTCCATCATAAATGGGAACTAAGGAGGTCATGTCAATAAACGTAAAAAAAAACGGCTGCATAGAAACATACTATCATCCTTGAAGTTTCTCTGCACAGGGAACGTCAATGTGGTTGGGAGGTTGAACTTTACTGTGGATTTGACGGTACCAGCAAACCGCGACTTGGGGTGTTGTGGGGTGGAGGGAGCGACACTACCTATTGAGTGAAGAGTGGGTGAGATGCTTTGTCACAGTACTTAAAAAGCGACAACCGAACCTGAATTGCCCCCAGGAATACCCTTGCCTGCAGGAAGGCTCTGAAAACAAACTCCTTTCTCAGAGACAGTGCCCTGGATGGTTTCAAAACCAATAACTTCGCCCCATACCGTAAAGTCGTGGCAGACCTCCTGAGGGAAGGGGAGAATCATGACGAATTTTGCCATGTAAGGGAAACGAGGGTTTCCAGCCATATCAGGGGTGATGATATTGCACTCAGAGATCACCCCAACCATGATCCCGATTGCGCATTGGTTCTGATTGGCCCATTTGACTTTCTCATTGTCATATTTCAGGAGAGAGGGCGCCACACGAGCCATATTGATGAATTGACCAGATTTTGAGAAACCAAGTGCAACAATCATGGCGCTGCACACAAGGTCAGGAGCTTGTTGAGTGGACAAAGCTAAGCAATGTACAGTTGTTCCACCTCTGCCAAATGCTCGGTGATTTCCTTGAAGTACGTGACGGTCTGCTCAACTGCGGAACCGGATTGGACAGCCATCTGGAACCCCAGGATGACACGCGCAGGCCTACATGGCAACATTGGTAAGTGAAAGTTGGGAGAGGAAAAAAAGGCCCTACCCAAGGGGCGGTAAATCTTCATAATGACCCACTTCTGCTAAGATTGAGTCCTGAAGATTGGTCTGCATGACGGCATGAGGGTCCACAATTTTTTCCTCCAGGGCCAGGCCAGAACCTGTGCGGTTGCTGAAGCGCATCAGACAGCATGAATCAAAAAGTGGGAACAAAGCAACAACCCACTCAGGCATTTCGTCAAGCTTATCGTTCACCGATTGTAGCCCGCACTCAGGAGTATCGGGGTTTGTTAACCTATGAGAGACATGGTGAAGGCAGGTGGGGATGCGAACGTGACAACCTACTCAAGTGTATCATCTACTTTGGCATCCGGCTCCTGAATACGGGTGTGGGGAACATGGGGATATGAGAGCCTCAGGTTGGAAGTTGCAGTCAGCATGAAGGTAAGCGGTTGACAGGGTAACATACTCGGAGATGGGGGGCAAAGACTCATCAGATGAGATCACACGCAACTTGCGAGTGCGGTGCACAGGCGTGGACAGGGCCATGAGCCCAGAGGTGGCGATATTCCAGTCAGGGGAGAAACGTCTGGGAGCTGGCTGCGCTGCCACACTTTGATGTTCTAAGATGGCTTTCGCCTTTTCGGTGGGCACCCGCTTCTGGCCATTTGATTGAGGCCCACTAACCCTTGGGTGAAACATCAGCAGATCGACAGAGAAACGGTAGATTGGAGCTACATTGACAATATTGCATTTGTCGCCTCTGAGTCGGTGTCTTCAGGATCTTCCCTGTAGAAAGGAAAACATCGGTTAGAGGCAGTACACAGAGCAAGGAAAAAGGAGACAGACTTTACAACCTTGGGCTTCTTTGTCGCGGGTTTTAACCCACACGGTTTAACCTCAATAATTTCGCTGCAGAGAAAAATCAATCAACAACAACACGCAGATGAAAGGACAAAACAAACATTGACCCAGCGTCAGAAAGTTCTGGAGACGCAGCCTTGCGTTTGGGAGCAGATGTAGAGGGGCCCTCGCATTTTGTACCAGCTGCGGGGGACCCAACAGGGCCAGCAGCATTGACCTGAGCATGAGCAGCTTTTGCAATAGCTATGATCCTATGTGTCGAACATCAGAAGCCAGACATAGGATACTAGCTTTTCTGTACTCTTGGAGAGATAGACAACGTGATCTTGTGAAAAAGTCAATTTTAAGGACTGAAAACGTGGAAATGAAACATACACTACAGGGGCTGGGAGAGGAGGGGCAGAGGAGCCGGTATTCGCTTTCCTGGGTGACCTACAGACCATGGGTGTCGCATCAGAATACTGAGCAACAGGCATGTGCAGAACAAAGACAAACTTGGAGCCTTTGGGTGGCATGGTATTGTGCAAATGCGAGATGGTAGCGGGAGGAAGGAATAGGTGGACCGTCAATTGAATGTGTGGATGGGCAACGTACTTATGCTAGAAAAGAATGACGATGTCCCAGGATCATGCCCAAACCTGATCAGCGGGCCTCGGGGGAAGAGCAGACATGTGGACTGGTGGACAAGAGTGGAACTTGGATAGCCAGATGCAGCGATGCACGTTCAAGGCAAGCCAAAATAAAAAACTGGACACTTGTCAGTGATTGCGGTCTCCAAGGGGAATAGACGTGGAGCAATCGAAGAAGTGGATCACCGGATTATCAAAGGGGGTGAGATGTTGTCTAAGGCCGAGGATTTAATAAACTGAATATTCGCAGATCACAGGGGATGGTACTAAAGAGAAAGTCGCATCGACACCAAAGAGGTAGTCACTCACCATGGAGAACAAGATGCACCCCAAATTCGATGAGGTGAACGCAAGTAAGGCAGTCTTCAATCACCAACAAAGCAACTATTGATCAGTCATTGCAGAGAATACGCTCAAGCAACTGGCATGTGAGGAGTTGGACGTTGACGCGAACTGCAAGCTTGCTGCGTTTTGTAAGGTGAGACGATTGCGAATACTTCAGAGTCATCGCAAAATTTGACACCAACTGGTTAGGATTCAAGCTGGGAAAACCAAGTGCAGGTCGTGGAATGTACAACTTGGCGCTTGATGCAGGTCGATGACCAGGGCCAAAAGACCGAATGGGAGTTAGTCTTGAAGGTTCTAGGCACCGTTAATCAAGTCAATTTACCACCGTATATGGGGCCCATGCCGCGAGACGAGCGTAAATGGTTAGTCGCATTCCTCGCTGTAATCGCAAAAGAGCTGAATATGGTATTGTGACAGGAGACAGAAATACTTAAGGCAGGGTCTCAGAATCGATGGGCTATACACCCTGACCTTCAGTGTGTCTGTAGACGCAGTAGGGCACCTCCACGGACTCTTCGACGAACACTTTCCGGCCAACTGCATGCAGCTATTAGAGACGAATGAATGCCCGGTTATCGACGCCTCCAACAGATACTTTACGCAATGAAGAGACTGGGGTGGGGCGGAGGCCATTCCCTTCAGCGAAGGTGTCGACCCGAAAGGGTTATTGCAGGCATACGCACAAAAACCAGGTTTTATATTTCAAACGGTTGACTTCCTTGGGCGGGACAAAATTGTATGTTATGGCATTCTCAAGGGTCGTTTCCTATCTAACAGGTAGGTCCGAGTCAGTCATGTTGTGATAGCTCCACAGAGCATCAGAATTGGGGATATAGTGGAGTTGGAAGTGTCGTTCGTTGCTGTCCCTCTCGCCAGAGCAGGGGAGAGGGTCAAGATGCTCACCATCCTGCGCTCCGTCACCCTTCTGGACAAGACGTTCCACATAAGGGTTTCCATCAAAAGTTCAACAGGTGCTAACATGCTTGCAGATCAATGAGGCGACGCCAGCGCAAAACGCAGCGAGTGAAGGGCCAGAAGGGGGTGCAATTAAGCGAAAGATCGGGTATGCCACTGAGGGAAGTCATAAGATTCAAGTAGACGTGCTGGATTAGCCAAATCGGTGTTCCATTCGGACCATTCTCGAGGTAGTTATTGAAATTAACCAGAAATGGTGATAACTGTCGGACGTCAATGTCTTCTGCCATGACTCCAAAACTGAGGTGAGTAAAACTGAGGAAAATGCGCACCTCCGAAGTCAGATGGGTTCATCGCAGCGATAAACAGAGAAAAGGGTCACGTGGCTTGCGTGCCTGTTCAGTTTTCGGGACACTCGGCCGACGGGCAACGGCTCTGAAAACCTCGTTCTATAAAAATAGAACTCGGAATACATCTTGCCTGACACTCCAACTGATGTCCAATGTGATGGGACTTCGTCAGAACTACATAACTAAGTTTCTGTGAGGTATTGTGCTATGGACACTACAGAACTAGCAGTCTAGGCACACTGTGATACTGTCGACACTATGGGTGCTATGTGTTGCTGTCGGCTAAAGTGGGTTGCAGGTGCTCTCGGCTAGATCAGGGTGCTATGACAGGCTATGGGAAAAATCAGGGTTTGCTGATGTAGCCCTGGGTCTTCTTTTTTTTTTGAATCATGGGTGCTGAGTACTGAGTCATGACAAGCCTGAGTCACGTAGTATATAGTTCTCTCTTGCTATTTCAGGGAGTAGGTTAGTAGTTCTTTCCCTCGCAACACACATACGATCCCTGTTCGGATCCTCTTTTCATCCAGAGATGGGAATACGGTGCGTTGCGAGAACATCGGCTCTGCTCTCAAGTTTCTTTCTTAGCAGATCATCCAATCTCTCCGCATCCGCCGAAAACTTGTCCAAGCCTTCGGGCACTTTATCCAGGACTATCCTCTCCTGCTCCAGATTTTCTTGATAAGCGACCTCAAACTGCGACGATAGCTGGCCTGTGCGATCGACATAACGCGTTTCCACCTCCACTTTGGGTTTCTTCTCTGCGGCGGCAGGAGAGTTAGCTTCAAGGAGACCCGCCCGACTCCTTAGGCCCTCCAAAAGGTCAGGTGGCAAAGTCACCATATCCGGCCCGCTTTCCCGTCCACCTCTTCCCAACTCCACAATCTCCTCGACGGTCCTAAAACCAGCCGCCAGAATCTCCGTATCATACCCATGCAACGAGTAAGCAGACCGGATGTTGCGGACCAAGAGTATTCCTGGATGCTGTGACAAAGGCAAAGGCTGCGGGATTCCCAGTCCGCCGTTGAGCTTTGCCTCGTGTGCGACCCACCAGTCCTTCACACGTCCGATGAAGGGCGAAATCACTGAAATCCCAGCTTGTGCACATGCTAGGGCTTGCACGAGACTGAAGATCAGGGTGGCGTTGGTGTGGATCGGAGGTGACTCGTGCTCGAGTGTTTGCGCTGCGAGGATGCCTGGATACGTCGCGGGTATTTTGACCAGGACGCGTTTGCGCGGGATGCCTAGCTCCTCGAAGATGGAGATGAGGTTGCGACCCTGATTTTGGTTCAACGATACTCCGGGGGGGGGTGCAAGTGCATAGGGCTGCCGTTTAACGCACCTTTGTTACGATTGCATCGTGATCGTACGCCAACCTTGGGTCGACGGACACAGATACTCTCCCAGGGATTATTTCCAAGATTTGTACCCCAAATTGCACGAGCTGATCATCAGCTCTGATCAGGGCTCCGGAAAATCAAGGGAGAATGGGAAACGTGACAATACCAGGTAATCAGCAGCGAGGTTCACCTGAGCATCCGTAGTTGTTCGTCGTGCTATGGCATAGTGAAGCGCCCCTTCGACCAAGTGCTCATACTCTGGTTTCGTTGCAGCCACGAAAACCAACGATGGGTTTGTGGTTGCATCTTGAGCGCCAAAATGCCGAATGTCTGTTTTGTCGGTAACATTTATGATCAGGAGATACCATCTGAGGAACAACGGACAGCCTTAACTGAGATATTCTGGGGTATCGCATGCGATTCCGACGCCAGACTTGCGGAGAATTTCCAGAGCATTCAAAGGCATTCTTTTCAGGCTTGGTCGTTCAAAGCTTCGAGGACGCAGGAGACCACCGACTCGAAGCTTCCTTAAAAATTTTCTTCACGCCGCCCCCCTCGGCCCGTCGCTCAAGCTCGCGAACCCCACTGAAAGCCAAAAGTGACGAATCCATGAGGAATGACGAGTACATAATCACCGCATCGGGCGTCGAAGGAACAGATAAGACGTAATTCCAACGTAAGGCTCTCAAAGATCCCAACTCTATCCGACGGGGAAAAAGCCCCACATCCAATGATGATCCAATATACAATCTCGCCCGAATTGTGTAAGGGGAAAAAGTTAAAAAACACATGCGTCGGAACCCGGACGCTTCTCAAACGATGAGTACACTATCATATGCATTTCTACCGCTCTCTCTCAGGGTGGGGATCGTTGAATTCCCTCAGGCTCTAGACAGGAGAATGGATCTTGTCCCCTACGCCTGTGTCATCACTGTTGTAATCTCTAACCGGATACTTTTTCGGCGAGATGGCAGGTTGGAAAAAATGACTAGGGCTTCAATCGGGACCACTCACTATGTTATGATCAACTACCTGCTGCAGTTTCTCTCCCCTCACTTGTCCGGAATAGACTGTGACACTCAAGGGTGACAGCGGAATGGCATTCTGAGATCAGGGCGCGTCAAAGAGACGGAAAGAATTGACAGAGAGAGAGAGAGAGGAGACATACGTCGGCATCGGTTGCCCCATGTGATGATGATGTTCCAGTGGCACGAACATTGAATTTCCCGAGGCTCACCGAGTGCCCTGTCGATGTGTCCTTGTTGCAAACGCTCTGGCGAGCGTTGAGCCTGCATTCGATAGGGTGAGCCATCAAGGCGTCAAGGCGGATAGCTGAGGCACGAACATCGCGAGGAAACTGTTGATGTAGAGCTTGGTGAGAAGAAACTCGATGCCGAGATAGACGAGATTGTTCGGCATCGTCGCAAACTGTTACGGAGAGATTAGAGAAAAAAATTGTATGGTTGGCGTCAAAGCACGAGGCGCACAGTGATAAGACATGCGAGGGAGCATGCGCTGCAAGAGGCGAGAAACGTGTTGTTGAGTTGGCAGTCGCCACGAGAAGAAACGGTGAGAGGTCACCTGGTCAAACACCCGGTTGTTAAGGTCATCTTGATGATCGCCACAATCTTGTTATTGGTACTGTGAAATATGCTGAGCAAAAATCAAAGGAAAGGAATGCGCGTTTCCGCAGCTACCTTGAGAACCCAGACTTGCTGTTCATGAGGTAGAAGCACATGACGCCGGCGATCACGAAATCGGAGAAGGTCGTCGAGACAAAGGACGAGTATATGACCCACTATTGGAAAGAACGAAGGAGGTCTGTTATGATGCAGGAATAGGTATCATAAGTATCTTACCGACACTCGGGGCGTCTCGTCAAATCGGTCCAGGGTGTAACTAAGAAATGTCGTTAAGTCAAGAGAAAGTGTATGTGCGTCTTGGCGGAACGTACGCTTTGACGATTAGGGCTAAGATAAAAGAACATGAGGACGTAAGTGATGGATTTCCTTAAAAACGGCTTACCAAAGCCTATGGCTGCAAGAAGTAGATTGTAAGGAAGCATCTGGGGAAAAAAACCGCAGAACCTACCATAGACACCCGCGAGAACTATGAGCTTTTTTTCTCTGTTTATTCAAAATGGTCGGGCGATATGGAGTGACGAACTTACCACAAGGACAGGCAAGATACGACGACGATGGCGTCCGACTGTACATGAGATGGGATGAGCATGAGCACTGTTTGTTCGCAAAAAAAAAAGCACTCACGCCGCCATACTCGTGCAGCATACAGTGTTTGCACGATGAGGACAATTATGACCTACTCGGGGTCAGACAGGGTAGGAATTCGGAAGGGGCACGACACACATTTATAGCTATTTGGAGCTGCGAATACAAATGAGTTTCAGCGGCCTAGAATATCTGCTGAGTTGACAGGAGCAACTCCCACCTTGAAAGCCCTAAAAAGCAAGCATTTAGTTCCTTCTCAAGGAGCCAGTGTGATAAAAAGCCGACCAAGTAACAACATGCAACTCAGCGAGACGGCCGAAAGATGTGATTAAGTAGTGGTAGGTAGCGGCGACTGTAAGGGAGAGGTGGATGGTGTCTAATATCCAAAGGAGTGCGACCTGTGCGGGGCGCCACGATCAGAACGCATGTTAGGTTAGTTGAGCGACGCAGACACGTACAGCGAGCTTGTGAACGAGACGGTCGTTCTGATAAGTACTATAGTACATATACACCTGAATATTGGTCGCGCCATAAAGCCTGAACACAGGAGGGTTAGCTGTGTATGAGGAGGAGATGACAGCGTCAGGATCTAACTCACACCGCAGCGCAGATCGTGCCTATGAAGGCTGCACCGATGGTGTTGTCCAAAGTTGGCAGCAACATTTTGCAGAGACCGTGATGGAGAGAGAGAGGGGGGGGTTCAAGTTGTCATGCAAAGATGACACTTTCGAGGGGACCAGATGTTGTTATAGTAAACATCTATCTTGGGGAAGAATCCAGGGAAATTACTTGGCCGATCCTCCCCGTGCCAGGTGGAGTCGTTGCAAGTGGAAGTTAAGATCGAAAATCATCTGCAAGATTATGATATTCGGTGAATTCCGGTCATCTTTTTCTCTCTATTTATGTTACCATATGGTTCCATACCGATCCGCACGACGTGATAAGTATCTCATAAATTTAGGACTTGAAAGTTGACCGCTGAGCGCCGAGCGCTGAACGCCGATCACCTCTTGAGGGTTTTTCTGGGACAGTGGGACTTGTGTGTCGGTACTGGCATACGCCGATACAGCATTCCAAGAGTACTGTATGGGCAGTGTATTGGCCAAGCCGTTGCCATGAGTGTTCTTTTCCTTCCACATGTTGCAATTCGCAGGCTTGGATGACAATAATAGTGCTTGAACCTCTGTTGACACCAGTAACTAGTAACTGACCAAGTGACACATGCTGCATCTCGCGATCGAAAGAAATTGAGATTTGGTTGATCGTGAAGTGGAACCCTCTGTACCTGACAATTAGCAGTCGCCTGCAATCGCCCATCTCGAAGAGCTAGTTCTTCATGTTGTGATACTTGAACCTGCATCTGCCCGAGCTTCAAAGATCAAGCGCAACAAGATATCAAAGGAAGCTTGAGGTGAAGATAAGTTACTGCAAGACTTTCACTTACATAGGACATCACGTTCGGGCCCTCATCACGGGTCCGACATTTTAATAGAGAGGCACCGATCCCATTTTCAAATTTAGGCGCTCGAAGCTATGTATTTCAAAGGGAATAAAATAACGGAGAGTGTATAACAGACATCGGTGATATCTGTGCCTTAATCGCAAACATGGACAGGGGAAGACGGAGAAGAGGACTCACCGAGACGTCAAGAGAGAGCTCCGAGACTTCGATTCGATCTGCTGTTCCATGGTAATCCAGCATAAGTCCAAATTATGTTTGCCAGGCGATTTTTTTCTGATTGAAGCACTTGAGTGCATAGTAATAGCTTCACAACTATAAAAAGGCGGCGGTCGGCGGTGCCCAGTCTAGTTTTGGCAGTGTTTCAGCACGGCGAAGAGGCGCAAGTCCAGATTTCGGGGTGTTCATCGTGGGGGTTAGTGACGAGACTGGTTGAAAGGCAACTGGTGCATTTCATTCCAGAGTCATGTGACACGCGTCGTTCACCCTTCGCCTCTTATTTTTCACAAGAATCGATGGTTGAAATAACCATTCGCAAGCGGCCCAAAACAGAAGCGGTCGTAACGCAGCGCAAATTTTTCAAAAAGACAGCACGAGGAAAAGTCATCAAAGGTCCGTCTTAAATCACCATCATTCATAGAAACTCCCTCAATCATGATAGTTCTCCGCGAAAGGTACCTCCGGGACGACGTCGGGTGTGGAATCGAGGGATGTAGAGCTTGTCTTGGCCCCTCTGGCGATGTCTTGCCCATCTCCGGCGACAAGCGTCACCAACTCTTTCCAGAGGGCCATTTCGTCCTTCCAGATACCAACGTCTTTCTGTCTCAGGTATTTCTGATGGAATAACTCTTATATTTCCCTTTTTAATATAAAGATGCAGATGGACCTCATAGAATCAAGTCTTTTCACTTCGCCTATCATCCTTCTACAAACCGTACTCGAGGAAGTGCGGCACCGATCATTGCCTCTCTACAATCGTCTCAAAGCCTTGACAAGGATGGACGATAAGCGGGTATGGGTATTCTATAACGAGTACCGGTCGTGAGTTCGTTGTTTGGCCTTTTCTCAGCTACGTCCTTCATTGTCTTTTTCAGGGAGACGGCGATCATCAGAGATGAAAACGAGACACCCAACGATCGCAATGATCGAGGTTCGTCAAAACCTCAAACCATTTCCCCCCTCAACCCTTAGCTCTCGACATAGGTATTAGGAAAGCTACGGCGTGGTACAACGACCATCTACGTGTTACTCGGCCACCGATCCGTGGTCAAGCTCCACCGAAATTGCCATCCGTCGTACTTGTGACAGAAGATGCTGCGAACCGCCAGAAAGCTGAGAAGGATGGACTAGTATGCATTTCTGGTACGTTTACATTTTTTTTTCCCCAGTCCGTGTTGTGATTCTCATTTCACAGTCCGCCAATATGTCAAGGGAATGCAGGATCCGAGTCTGCTTCTTGATTTGCTTGCGGCTGAGGGATCGGGCGAGATAGAAGCAACGAGAGCAGCGGCTGGTAAACAAGCACTTTACCCTGATGTAAGTCACCCTGATTGTTTTGTTTGAGCAATAACTGACTGAAGTAATGGCAGTATATACCTACTGCGAATCTTATGGCCGGTGTAAAGGCCGGAGAGTTACACCAAGGTCACTTCAACGCCAACCAATATAACTATCTTGAGGTATGCTATTTGATTGCAATGTTCCAGCGAAGTCTTGACAAGAGTTTAGGGTAGCGTAAATGTCCCGGCTTTCACGAAACCTGTCTTACTCGTTGGTCGTGAAAACATGAATCGAGCGGTTCATGGTGACATCGTCGTTGTTGAAGTCTTTGATGAGAAGGATTGGAAAGCCCCGGCGGACGACGTTATTGACCAAGATTGTATGTTACTTCTCCCATCTATTTTTCTCCATCATGACATGTCCCCTTAGCCACACTCAAAAATGATGACGCAGAAGATACAGGAGATGAGGACGAGGACGACGATGAACTCCTGCGCCGAGAACGTCAAGTCCTTCAAGCAGAAAATGTCAAGCGGACCTCTGAGAGGCAACCGACTGGCCGGATTGTGGGCGTCATAAAACGCAATTGGCGAGCGTGCGTCTCTCGTCATGTTGGCGTCTTCTTCTCAGCCTCACCTGTTATTTTACCCTCGCTAGTTATGTATGCCACATCGACAGCACATCTCTGACATCCTCCAACGCCACCTCCCTCTCGCAACAAACCGTCTTCGCCACCCCCGTCTCTCGCCTCCTTCCGCGAATCCGGCTACGAACACGCCAAGCGCCCACCCTCATCGGGCAGAAAATCCTCGTCACCATCGACCGATGGGACGCGACCTCGCGGTACCCCGAGGGTCACTTTGTCCGTGCGCTGGGTAAAGTCGAAAGCAAGGAAGCGGAGCAGGAGAGTCTGCTGCTGGAGTTTGACGTTCCTTATCGACCGTTTGGCAAGGCTGTACTTGGTTGCCTGCCGGTGGAAGGGGACAAGTGGGTCGTACCCCAGAAGAACGCGACCAGTCTGGAATGGAGAGATCGACAAGACCTGCGGGATCTGATTATTTGTAGCATTGACCCTCCCGGTGAGTTTCAATGATGATGCATGTAAAGCGGCCTTGAATTCATGCAGTTTTTACTTCTCCTTTTAGGTTGTCAAGATATCGACGACGCATTGCATGCTCGGTATTTACCGAATGGTAATATTGAAGCTGGCGTTCGTAAGTATTCAAAATCCCCGATGCATGCGCTTTTGAATGAAATCCCTTTCTAGATATCGCTGATGTTTCGCATTTCGTGCATCCTGATACACCGATGGACAACGAAGCTGCGGCACGCGGGACGACGGTCTACCTCGTTGACAAGAGGATTGACATGCTTCCAAGCCTTCTAGGAACGAACCTCTGTTCTCTTCGGCCCTTTGTTGAACGTTTGGCTTTTTCAGCTATTTGGGTATAAACTCATTCACTTCCTATTACTTTTGATCAGAAAGTTGACGTTTTGCTCCACAGGAAATGACTCCAGAGGCCCAAATCGTCAACGTTCGCTTCACAAAATCAGTGATTGCATCCAAAGCTGCGTTCACCTATGAAGAGGCACAAATCCGGAAAGATGACCCGTATGTCCCACAACCGATCTCGGCTTCACGTGATAAGACCCTGATGATCATGACAGGCACATGCAGGACGAGCTCACCACAAGCATTCGGCTGCTCAACAAGTTGGCACAGAAGCTCAAGGCAGGCAGGATGGCTGCTGGTGCGCTGAATCTGGCGTCACCCGAGGTCAAGATATATATGGACAGCACTGAATCTTCCGATCCTATTGATGTGGAGCAGAAGGAGATGCGGGAGACGAATAGCCTCGTTGAGGAGTTTATGTTGTTAGCGAATATCAGCGTGGCACAGAAGATCCAGGAGACGTTCCCTCAAACATCGGTGCTTAGGTGTGTTGCCTCAACTATTCGGTAATTCAAATTATTCAATAATTCGTAGACGACATATGCCTCCGCCTCGGACGAACTTTGACAAGCTGCAGGATATTTTGCGCAAACGGAAGGGTTTAGTCCTGGATGTGTCTAGTTCTGGAGCGCTGGCGGCATCTCTTGACAACTGTATAGTGCGTGTTACTTTTCTTCCATTCTGTTGAAGAAGGTATGATGACGACGATACACTGTCAGGATCCCAAGGAGCCAGCATTCAACACCCTCGTCCGCATCATGGCCACGAGGTGTATGTTATCGGCTGAATATTTCTGCTCAGGAAGTGTCGGGCGTGATACTTTTGGTCACTATGGGCTCGCAAGCTTCATCTACACCCACTTCACGAGCCCCATTAGGCGATATGCTGGTGAGCACTTTCTGTCCTAATTCATATGATCGGAACCTTGATTGAACGTGTTCGATCAGATGTTCTTGCACATCGACAGCTTGCCGCAGCCATAGGCTACATGCCTCTTCATGCAACGCTGCACTCCAAGGCTCATGTAGAGCGGGTGCTAGACGTGGTGAATCGCCGTCATCGTATGGCACAGATGGCTGGAAGGGCGAGCGTCGAGTTCTATGTTGGTCTCGCGCTGAAGGGACGAAACGACAGAGAGAAAGGACAGGTGCGGGAGGAGGCGTTTGTGATTCGGACGTTCAGAAACGGCTTAGGGGTGTTTGTGTCCAAGTGCGTTTCATTCCGTCACCCACTTTATTGGTTGAGGGCAATGTGCTGACGTGTCACCCCCCCCCCCCCCCCTGCAGACTTGGGATCGAGGGACTCGTCATGTTCAAACGGGATATCAAGTTCGACGCGGACAATTATACAATAACGGTTCCTGGGCCCGAAGAGGAAGTCACGATCGCCGTCTTTGACAAAGTTACTGTGCATATCGAGGTGGAGAAGGACAAGAATACGCAGAGGGGGCGTGTCAAAATGACATTGGTGCATCCTGTTGATTCGTCACTGATGTGATGTCACTTGGAGCTATCGCAGGTGCATGTTTATGCAGAAGTTGTTTACTCCTCGCTGCAAGTGCGTCCTGGGTTGTATTCGCAAATTTTAAGGGGCTTGAGGCTGGGCAATTCTAAATCATTTCCTTGAGATAGGGAGGACCAGAGCGCTGGGTTTCTTGAGCCTAGAAGGTTCACACCTTTTGGGCTCCAATGGGCCTGGGTGACTCGTGAACATAATCCAACATGATGATAGCCCAAAGTTGCCCAGGTCTAGAATTCACCTTCACCGTCTTCCTCACAATATAGGCTATCAACGTGCCGAAATGTTAGGAGCCCGTGTTCTTCACTAACGAGATGAGCTTCCCAATGGCTCTCTACTTGATCACTTCCCAGACTCCTTATATGCAACGTAGCTGTACATCCTATCTGGTGTTCAGGACACGGTTCGAGCCGCCCCTCGACCTGAAGCGTTTCCAACCTTGGACATCTCGCAACGAAACTCCCGATCAAGCGGGCATCGCGAGCTCCTCGAATTGAGAGGCGCAGGATCCTTTTGAACGGAGAACCGGTCGAGGTGTGCCATGAATGCGTGTGTCGAGGAAGCGTGAGGTTCCGGCTGCGGCGATGGCCCATCTCCCAATGTAGGTTCAGATCCGTCACCTGCGCCGGGATTCTGCCCCATGACAGTCCAGCAGGAACAACGTTTATGCCTGTGTACCCAGGGTAGCGCACCAAGACGTTCACGGTGCGCAGATTGGGAAGGAAGTTTCCCATCCCACCCAAAAGGAAAGCCGTGGATGCTTCCGTCGGGCCTGGTTTATTGGACAGCAGTATTTTGATGGTGTACTCTTCGTCGACCATCAGACTCACGGATTGGCAGGGATTCGATGCGGCCTTGATGGACTTGGGATGGTGGATGAAGGACTTTTTGGAAGTGAGCGTTCCAAGGAGATGGCGGTAGTAAGAAACGCAGGGAATCTGGATGTGCTTGGAGGAGATGTGATAGAAGATGAGCGCCCATTCTCTGTTAACGAGCGGGAGGGCCGTCATCATGTGGATCCGCTCCTGGATGGAAAGCGGGAAAGACCAAGCCTGGGCGATAATGATATAGGTAATTTCCGTGGGGACGCGCGAGGTATATGCCGCTATTTCCCTGGTGTGAGCTGAGGGTCGGAGAGGCAGACAGCCACATGAGAGGAGCCTGAGGTTTTGCATGAGGTTCCAGCAGCGCATTTTGACCTGAATTTGACGATTGTTTGAAGGGGAACAGAGAACACTTCTATCGACGAGGAGTTGGAAATATATAATGTAAAGAGATAGCAAGGACGGTCTTCTCAAGCCTACGAATGAGCACTGGATGGCCACAGTGTACTGAATTGGATGTTCAGCGGCGAGTCGCCCATGTCGGCGTAGCCACACCGTGACCGCCCCACGGGCCCACCCTAACTTACATGAGGCGATAAGCACTTCGCATCCGATCAGAGATGCAGGCGAAAACGTTCTGATATATAGCAAAGTTTGTCAGAATCGTCACATTAAATGAGGAAGCCACGCACACCATAGTATGCAAACCCATACCGTTGTATCGCCTCGCGCTCGGTATTCGTGTACATTATATCACGGTGGGCCTACAAGCATTGTCGAACCCATCCTTGCATTCGCCCCCAAGTAAAGAATCGTCTCTCTGCAAAAACTACAACCTGCCAAGATAGACTCGCAAAGCTGCGCTCCTACGGACAGGTACTTGAACTATCCAGTTCCTGGCTGAGTTTGCGCTTTAACACATTGGATGGAACTAGAAACATGCATAAGAGCGCTCAACCCCCATACGCTAACCGCTCGACACCTTATGGACGGACGGTCAGAGGGCCGACGGACGACTTCAGAAATTCTGTCCCGCCTACTACGTCCAGTAGCATTGCTTTTGCACGACAGGAAGGCCAATTCCTAAAACCTCCGGACGGCTCCACCATAGTCGCACCCAAACCGATGCCTATCTCCCGTGTTATACAGTCCAGGAAGCGTTCCGGGAGCACCATTGCATCAATATCATCCACGCAGCATACGACATCGGATCTAGCGAACTCCATCTCCAACGCCTCTTCTGAGACGCTTGCCACGAGGCTGACTCCACAGCCTGAAAAGGTCTACGTCCCCAATATCCTAGTTTTCGGCGAGACGGGTGTGGGGAAGAGCTCCGTCATCAACATGATCGCAGGCAGCGACGTCGCAGGGGTCTCCAGTAGTGCAGTTGGGTGCACTTTGAAAAACCAGTGTTACGTCGTATCACTTGCTGGGCAGCAAGTCAGGTTGTGGGACACGGCCGGTTTGAACGAGGGAGATCGCGGAAATGTGCCTGCCGAGCAGGCGATGCAACATCTGCGAGATCTTGTTGGCACCCTGAGCGAAGGGATCAGCCTCCTGCTCTACTGCGTTCGCGGAACCTCGAGGTTCAGAGACGTCCTCAAAACCAACTACGACCTTTTCTGGGGAACCATTTGCGATAAGCGCGTCCCCATCGTTATCGTCGTCACTGGGTTGGAACATCAAGTACCGATGGAGTCATGGTGGGACCAGAATGTGGAGCAGTTTGACCGGAACGGCATGACGTTCGAGGGGCATGCATGCATCACGGCGACGAGAGGCAAGCCGACTGACAGGGGCGTACACATGTACGAGGCAGAGTTTGAGGAATCCAAGGTCACCGCTAGAAATTTAGTATCGGATCACTTCGCAAGGTCTCCTGCGCGTTGGATATCGGACAGAGAGGCGTGGCTATCGGATATTTCGCTGAAGCTCGCAAAATATTATGGCACAGCGGAAGGTGCCAGACCCGTGGCTGTGGAGTTGAACGGGCCTCAATGGGGGTGGACACAGACACGTTTATGGTGCATGGCTTTCGTCGTTTGTCTCCTGTTGGGCACCATCTTCGCTTTGGTGAAGGTGCTGAATGGCCGATGAATGGATGCCATTTCCGCATGTACTCTGTTTAGTGTTCTGTGATGTACAACTGTGATATCTATATTGACGAAGAAACGTACGAGTTGATAGGATTTCGCGTGGAGAAGAAGTAATCCAGACAATGCTCGAAATGCCGGGGTCACCAGCGAATTCCCGCATGTAAAGTTCCCATCTGTGAAGTTTAATTTCACTGATAGGTCACCGTGAAAGTGGAAGGGTGGTACCCTAATTTCACCCCGACATCCAACTCCAATCCAACTCATTCTAACCCATGCGGATCGTAACCTGCGCGCAAAGCACCGTGACGAGGGTGGCTGAAATTATTTGTGAGTACTATACCACCACATGAACTTATCAGCCAGAAAGCCCTCAACAAAAGCACAGGGAGGAATTCGCACCAGAAGCATTTGAATGTGGCGTGGAAACTCTCCTCCACCGACACTGCACCGACAACCAACGTCAACGATCCAACATCACAGCACACCCAAACTCAACCCAACTCTCCAGTTCCTATCGCTCAATATATATTCGATAGCTCACGCATCAGAACGGGCGGCAGTACTCATTGCGGTCGTTGAGGCGGATTGGGTTGGGATGACCAGTTTCGAACGCCAGTCTGCAGTGCCGGACGTGTTGGGCGTTGTGCTGATGGGCCGTTTGTACCCTAGAATTGTGAGTCTGCATAAGGCTTAATCGTGACAAGGCAGAAATCATTCATTATTACAGGCCAAGTCGTCCACAAGTCGCGATCGTGGGTTCATATGGGCATTCCAGAGAATGTCCTAAGTCTTTCCTAGTACCAAAGCTCTTTACGACACGGTGTTTATCGCGTCAACGCTTGGATAAGGCAGCACGCATCTAGTGTATAGGGGTTGCCTCTGCATTGTCTTTTCCCTGGTATGATTCCCGCTTCCTGAAGTGTAGCATTTCACGCAATCTGTCATGGGTGCGACGCATGCCTCTCAAATGAGGATTTCGTTGTCCTCCATAAGCATCATATCAGGCTCACATAAGTATCCAATTACATGATGATATATATATGTTAACCGTCTGTTTATTCAAGCTCTAGGTGTACCATGCCAGCCTTACATTCGCATCATCGAACTCGTTCACTTGCTGTGCATGAAATACTCAATCAATGAGGATTAGATGTGCTAAGGTCGAATATACATATAAATTAAGCTTTGGACAACATCTGACCCAATGCCTTGGCGTCTTTCTTATTCATCCCGCATCGCTTTGCCAGTTCCTTCACCTTAGGACCTTCCACCGACCACCCAAGCAACCACCACCACCGGCTACTTTCTGCGACGATGGTTGAAAACCATTCGATGGGCTCTATTCTCCAAGCAGTTTTGAGATAGGACTTCTCCAAGAGATCCGCCATCTTTCGTTTCGATTCTCTGTATTCCTGGTCCAATTGATACACCCCCGGCGCCGTCTCGTTCCCTCTGATCGCAGTGATGCAAGCGACACCCTGTGCAAACATCTCCTGTCTCTCAAACGAGCCTCTGTTCTCATGCCACCAACCGTCCATTGAGTCTACCAGCTCGAGATTGGTGATTGCGATGACGATAGGGACCTTCCTATCGCAGATGACTTCGTGGAACAGACGCCAGTTCATCGGAGCGACGTCCTGTATTCTCGGTCCCCGCATGCAGAAGACGAGAAGATTCACGCCTGCATCGAGGTTCTTCAAGAGGCGGAAGAGGGAAACAGTAGCCTTCGTGTCTGGCACTTTTCCTGTAATAGCTTCGTTCAATCCCGCCGTATCCCAGAGGTTGAACGTCGAGCCATTGATAGCGACTGGATAACAAGCGGACTCGAACGTGCAGCCCTGCAGCCCGCCTTTGACGGCCGCCACCTCTTGTCCAGCGATCATGTTAATGATGGAGCTCTTCCCGGAACCCGCAGCCCCAAAAAAGACTATGTTTGGAAGCGGAGGCATGGCTTTGCAATGGCGACTATGAAATGTTTAAATCAAGTTAGAACGAACTCTTAGGATGGGATATGGTCAGGGACAAGACACTCACGTGAAGGAGGTTGAAAAAGTAACAATGGTGATAAGTTTTCTAGTTGACCTCAAACCCAACTATCTTTCGATATTTAGAGCGAGTCGATATGCATCGTGGAATCTGCCTGCCAGCCATACGCAGCTTAAGTTCCCACCACGCGCATCAGAAACATTGATCATAATAAGGGCGGACAATGTGGAGTACGTCTGGGGCAGCCATCTTCGACAGCCATACCGTTGCCTGCATCGTGGTCAAAGCATGGCACAAGGGATTCCGTTCCAAGTACATATCAGGTTTCAACCTGTGATTCCCGACAGTTCTCGAAAGTGATGCGATCACGATCAGAATCAGGATTGCGGTCGAGATCGTGGATCGCGCAAGGCAGATCAAGGCATGTTTGGGACGCCTTGCTTCTTGTTCGTTTTGACAGTGTCGGAGTGAGATCGAAGATGGGAGAACAGAAAACGTGTTTTCTGCACGTTGCATGCTAGTGACTCAAGCCTCGGGGCCCCCCACGCGCTACGCGTCCCAACCCCCGAATTTGGTTGGTTAAAATCATGACATTTAATTCAACCCAAAGACATAAACAAAGACCGCAGCTCACCACCACCACCTTTCCCAACTCTTTGCCAGTCCTATTACTACCCTCTCCATTGTAAGTGTCCTCCGAATATATGTCGCTGTCGTCGAGATTGACCACTCAAGAACCTAGAAATATGGCCGGCTGGACATCGTTTCCATTCCGCAGAAGCAAGGACAAGAGTCCATCCCCAGAGGATGGAAGCAAGCCTGTACGAGCCATGACGGTGCTGCAGAATGTTCTGAAGCGTCAAGGTAGTACTGCGACTTTGCAGAAGTCACGGAGCAATTCGGTACCGACACCCACTCCCCCGACTGTTTCCACAACCCGCGCGTTCCAATCGAACGGCCAATCCATCCCTCGGACTGCATCTCCCCAACCATCCTCGACGAATAACGGACGAACTGCATCTCCGTCATCATCCGACGACGATGTGACCCTCGGATCATCCACGCTACCGAATGCTGGTGATGCCAAAAACCGGCACTCATCTGAGAGCAGTGCTCCACTCTCCAAAGACATCTCCTTAATGACGAATGGTTCTGGAGAAGGTTTAGAACAGGTTGCTGTCGGCCAGACCACGGAGGAAATTCAAGCGACATTCACTGAATCCGCGCTTCAGCCTAAGCACCCTACGAGCGTCGACGCTTCATCACCACCAACGGAACCAAGCCCCTCTGTGACGCCAAGCGCTCTTATTACCGAATCCAGACACACTCCGGACATTGGCTCGCTGAGAGCAATGCCCTCTGCAGAAAGTTCCGCATCTAATGCCATCGGGACGGTGTCTGAAGAGCTTGTCGTAGAATCGTCTAACGTCCCATCACCCGCCGCTCCCGTAATCCTTTCCAACGACTCTCCTACTTCTACCACTGTGCTGCCACTTTCGTCATTGGAGGACTCTGGGAGAGTCACCGAGCTCCCCATGGCTTCCGACCCGGAACCTGAAGATGTCCCTGTTGCGCATTTGATATCCGACGACTCAAGAGAGGAACCGACCAGTATGGCTCAAAACTCTCCCGCAAGCCCTCCAGGATTCGTATGCGATCAGCCACCTAACGCCCAAAATATCGACGAAAAGAGCCTCCCGATGTGCGATCAAGCTACCCCCCTAGTACCCGATTCAACGCGGTCTTCATGGACCGTCGTCAGCCCATCCCCTCAGCAACCGCCGGAGTCCGCACACGGAGAGATCACAGGAGCTGCTCTCGGCGGAATAGAAGGGAATCTCGGCCCAGAGCACCCCTCCATTTCGACCTGTGACACCCAGCCGAGCGAGGAATCGGAAAGCTGTATGGCCGTTGCGCTGGTGTCACAAACAGAAGAAACTCCAGATACTATGCGCAAGAGCGGGACAGGCAGTGACATCACTCCAACAATCTCGACACAGGATAGCCGCCAGACGCCGAACATCTTATTCTTCGGAGAGACAGGGGCGGGGAAGAGTTCGGTAATCAACATGTTGATCGACAGTGACATCGTGGAGGTATCAAATACGGCGGACGGGGAGACGTTGGGCTGTCAATCCTATATCACTTCCATCGATGGGCAGCGCGTCAAATTGTGGGACACGGCGGGGTTGAACGAAGCGGAGGGGGGAACGGTCGCTGCAAAGGCAGCCATGGGAAACATCCGAGATCTTGTAGGGCAGGTGAAGGATGGAATATCCCTCCTCGTCTATTGCATTCGCGCAACACGATTCAGACCGAACCTCAAGGACAATTACGATTTTGTCCAGGGAACGATCTGCCAGGCCAAGATTCCCATCGTCATTATAGTCACTGGTCTTGAACATGAAGTGCCGATGGACGCATGGTGGGGGCAGAATGTGAAGGAGTTCGACCAGAACGGCATGGTATTTGCCGAACACGCTTGCGTCACGTCCACCAAAGGAAAGCGAACGAAGACCGGTGGTTATCTGTACGAGAAGGAGTTCGAGGAGTCCCAAAGAGTGGTGAGGAACTTGATAAAAAACTATTTTGCGACGACTCGGCCGAGTTGGACCATAAATGACAAGGAAGCGTGGGCGCTTGAGACTTCGTCAAAACTCGACAACTATTATGATGTAAGGAAGCAAGGCACTGGCCCTCACGAAACCAAAAACGAGCGTTCAAAGGTTCCACAGACACAGACTTGGTGGGAGATGTTGCAAAGTTACTTTTACGACACTAATGTATGATTTCGAGATGGGAGCGGCTATGTATAAGTAATTGTTTTAGTCATTCAATACTGCTTCATTGAGGTACCGGTTTACCTTATGCATTCAGTAGCCTCCTTGTAATCTGGGTTCTCTTGTGGCGGCGCATCCAACTTGCATACCGTGCTTCTCTGTGGGATTCTGCCAACACTTTCAGATTGCAACGATGGGCACAAGATCTATCGGAGGGACGTAAGGATGTTACTAACATTAATCGAGGGAGGATTCAACTGAAACCCACCAGCCTGTGACATATTTGAGGCTCACGTCAAATCATGGGCGGTGGCATTGGGGTAACGGTTGACAATCCGACGTGGTGCCACATGCGGTCGATTTTTACAACCAGTCCAGCCTGAGGATGAAGCAGGAGCACTCAAGCTCGCATCGCCTTCGCCCCGAAGATACCCAGTGCAAGAACTTGACAGCGTTTGTGTGGTCCCCGTGTATGTCATGGTGGTGTGGTGGAAGGAAGTTGTTTGGCATTGTTTTTGTATAAGCCCTCTGAGTTCAAAGGTCGACAAGGACGTCGCCAATGTTTTCACTGTTCGGGGACAAGGGCCCTAGGGTTTAGCGGACCAGACGGGTTGAATTGTTTCCAAAGGTGAAGAAATATGAGTAGTAACTAATCAGAGAGATCCGTTGTATCCCCAAGCCAAATTGTCACTATAATCAGTATCCAAGAGCGCACATTCAGTAGTCACTATTATTTCGAGAACAATATGAAAGAAAGGAGAGTCACCCTCGTCATGCCGGTGCCTTCCTCGCCCTCGCCATAAAATCACGCGCAGCCTCCCACCCAACTCTGCTAGCCTCAACGCCCTGCAGCGGATGACTCTCCCCATCAAAGATAAGCAGCTCCACCTCCCCCTGAGTCGCCCCCGTCCCAGCCGCCAGCGCCGCGTTCCTCCTGCCCTTCAACGAATGATAGTACTCAATCCCCTGCCTCGGCGCCACCCTCAGATCGTCCGCTCCGACCATCAGCAGCACAGCCGCGCGCACATTCTGAACGTGAGCGATGGGCGAGGCCTGGTGTACCTTGGCGAAGGCGCCGGGGGACATAATCGGGGGCGGTACACGAGCGGAAGGCGGAGACTCGGTGTGGGAAGGCGAGGAGAAGAGCGGGTAGGGGAGTCCGAACTCGACGTAGGACCAGTCTGGGATGTCCGTGGACGACATTTCACCGGCGGAAATGACGGGGTTGCGCATGATGGCTGCGGTGAATACATCTGGGTATTGGCCGATGACTGGAGAATGTATTGAGTATAATCTCAACAATTGAGATGATCAAAGCAGGACTCACGATGTGCGGCGAGGAATCCGCCGTGGCTTCCTCCGTAAATGAATTGTTTTCCTGGGCCTTCGGTTGCTAGGCCGAGCTTGACGAGCTGTCGGACCGAAGCGATACAGTCTTCTACATCCAGAGTTCCGCAGTTCCCGGGAAGCGCACGGACAGCGGTCTCGCCAAACCCAAGGGAACCAGTGTAATTTGGCGAGGAGATCGTATCTAGTAAGGTTAAGTCAAACTTTCTTTTGCGCTGAATTGATCAGGGTTTATGACAACTTACATCCCTCCAGCGCAAATGCCAACGTAGCAGGAGAGAACGCAGTGATCGTCGTCCCATGCGGACCGCCATGAGGATTTGTGATGCACGGCGGGATTTCTCCGGAGTTGGCCTCTTTCGATGACTTGATCACAATAGTCTCTGTAGGCGAACGCCCAGGAATCGGAATAACCGAAGTGTTCAGACTGGATAATGCTTGTCGCACTAAATATCGTGTTAGCATCAGGGAACCACTTAGACCAAATTGATACGAACCATCAGCAGGAAGTACAGGCTTCTGTATGACTCTCCAGTGGACTTCTCCCGAACTATCTACTTCACCCAAAAGAAGCTCAGGAGGACTCGTGGGTGCACTTCTCGTGCAGACCACACGCGTTCCTCCATCTGTGTTGAGCACCTTCCAGCTGTAAAGATGTCCATCATCGGGTGTCAGATTCTTCACCTTCCCGTCAGCAGTGGATATGAGAAGAACCGTGGATCTGGAGCCCCAGATGGAGTGGGTGATAATACAAGGAGCTGCCGAGCCCGACGGGCGGAGGAAAGGTGACAGAGGGAGGTTGTACTCAGGGTATAAACCCGGGAACGCGCTCTGAGCCGGGTTGAATACGAGGTCTACAAGCGGCGACTCGACCTTTCTAGCATCCGATGCGCTGGTTATGTCGAGCGAGTACAGGAGCGAGGTCGCGGCGTGGGGTCCTCCCGTCATCCCGGAAAGCCAAAGGAGAGTATGTTTTCCATTATCGGAAAGAATACGAGGGGAACGACAGGAAATGTTGGACGGTGTGAGTTTCCTTGCCGAACATATCACAGAAGCGGTCTTCTCCTTGGAGGTGTCCTCTGTGAATGAAGGCAGCGTGATTTCCCAGATACCAGAAGGACGATTATAGCAGTATATTATTCCCAGGAGGCGATGATCAAGGGTATACTCGTATCCAGTAGCATATATTGTCTTGCCATCTGGAGAGAAAACAGGCTGTGCGAAAAGAGCTGGTGCAGATATAGAGAGCCACGTGAGTTTACAGACTGGTTCATTGTCTGATAGATTAGACCATGAAAACAGAAAGATGGTAGGGTCCTTCTTCCCGACAATGCCTTCTCCAAAGTGCGGTTTGAAGCGGAATTTGTGGTAGGAGTCCTCGCCGTCTTTAGGAGGGTTTGCTTCGGCGACGTATAGGACGGAGGTTTCGGTAGATGAGAACGACAATGACGCGAAATGTTCTGTTTCAAACATTACCCGTTGAACAAACGTATTTGCTATTGAACATGTGGAAGACCTCACCATCCGCGTAAAACGCGTCATGCGCATCTGTGACATCCATCATGGCCTCCAATGTATTATGTTTCCAGATTTCTACGTATCGTTTTTGTTTGGAATCTTCTTTGATTTCGCGCAACACCGCGGACCGCGTGCGGGAAGGTGAAAGAACATGGCCCACGACTGTAGTGTCGTGTTGTTGTGGAAGTGCAGTGACGGACGCATCAGTCACGATAAAGGTAGTGTCGACCGATCGTTTGATGTTCCTCGTGTGGTCATGGAAGCCTGAGGTGACTTGGATTGCTGTTTAGAGTATCGAGCTGAACATTTGACTCGGAGTCGCGTGAATATTTTGAATGATGCCCACCTTCGGATCCGGAGAAATAAGCAGAAGAAGGGACAGGAATTTCTGTTAGGCGTTTGTAGTACGTCGACATCGTATCCGCCAATCCCTTGGACGTTGAATGAAATTGTCGTGATGAACCTCTTCTGAGGGCGAATTTGAGGGGTATATCTTGTGGTCGACTCGCCCTGCGCGCAAGAAGTAGATTAAAGGTTCCCTTGCGGATGGATAATGAAAGATCAGAACTTGAAGCTGATAATCTTCCACCGAGCACGCCGATGTGCATCGTCGCGTGATGGTTTAACGTTCAGCGGAAGTCAAATCATAGCAATCAAAAGTGTTGCAGCTGAATTGCATCGTTGCAAAAGGCCATGTAGATTTTCTCTCTAATCTACTCAGCAGGGGTGACGAGGTTGACACCTCCTCGCACCCAGAAGATCTTCATCCTCCCCACGTTCAAGCATTTCATATTCTTCACCGCGCTCGAACTGCCCGTATTCCTCCTCTGCACGCCCAAAGAGTTCCTCAACATCCTCAGCAACATCCCGCGCATACCCAGCAGCGTCCTCGTGTTCGAAAGCACTAGCCCGAGCGTAGATATCGTACTCGTCCTCCCCACGGCCGAAATGTTCTCCGGCATCATAAAGGTCCTGCGTATGCTCCGCAATGTGCCTGTCTGCAACAGGACCGCCTCTGGCATCGAGTGCGCCCGAAGTTGGGGTGGGCGCAGCGTGCGCTCCGGTGCTCAGCATGAAGAGCGCCGCAAGGATAAGAGTGAGTTTCATGAGGCGGGAGGGTAGTGTTGAGAGATATGAAGTTTGGTCTTCAGTACCTGAGAAACAACGGCGGGTCGACCAGCGATAGGGAGTCAGATGCTGTATGGGGGGCTTATATAGATATTATCGTGTTTTCGGTGTCAAGGCGATTGTCAGATTGTTGGTATGGTTACGGCCTAGCACTTTGTATGCTCAGAACCTCATGTTGACACCGCAACACGAATGGTGTTGCATTAATTTCTCATCTTCGTGAGGAGTTGGGAGATCATCAGGTTTCGTTGTATTCCTGGAGATGTATTGATAATACTTAGTCTGTCTACGGGAGACTATTTGAGATGGTGTGTTGACGCCTTGGGTATCCTTAGCAATCATAATTCCGTTCGTTAGTGCCTGCTCTACTCGACTTGCCTCTGCAGAACCCTTCCGCGGTCCAACATAGCATCTGCTTCCAAATAACACCCTTTCAACCACCTATTCGTCTCTCCCTCCACCACGTGTCCCTCAATATCGCTGAACGAAGTCCTCGCATGCAATACTCGCCGGTTATCAAAGAACACCGCATCCCCCTCCTTCAGCGTATAGCTATACGTATTCTCAGGATCATTCAACAGCGTCGTGAACTTCTGCAACGCCGGATAGAACTCACGCGGCGTCGAAAGCGGCAGCGGCGCCTGGAACGGGGGGGAATAGTTGATGTGGCCGATCTCCCCCTGGGAAGAGCACTCGATCGTCGGGTGCTCGCGGTGGAGGTGGTGCCCGTCGTTGATATAGTGGAACGCTACGGGCGTTTCAGCGAGGATCTCGAAGTCGAATGGATGTGTTTCCTGAAGGCGTTTCGCGGCGTATACGGCGTCCACGAACACGGAGGTGCCTCCGGTGACGCGGTTGCGCAGACAGTGCAGGATTTGGTATCGTGGAGGGTGCTCGAAATACCTGAGCGGCAGATTGAATGATGCAGGCCCATGGAATGGTTCGAGAGGAACGGAACATGACGCACAGGAGGTCCATGTGAAGACCAAGGTCGAGATTGGTATAGGCGATGTTTTTGCTGTTTTGCACGTTCATAACGTCCCACAGGCGGCCGTAAAAAGTTGGGCGAATGTCACCGAATAGCTGCGCCAGGGTGGACAGCTCGCAGGTATCATTTGAAGTCTCTTTATTTGGCACACCAGAGACGAATACAAGGCCGTACTTGGAGATCTGGGTAATAGCAGCCATCAAACCGGTAGGCGTGTGGAGGGATTCGTAGGTGAGGAAAAGATCATTGCTTTTCGACTGGATATCACGATTATTCCAAGGCTCCTCGCGAATATCCCTGTGAAACGCAGATAATTTATTTCTCGAAGAGTGACGTTCCAAGAACGATCTGGAAAACAAGGATTCGTGACCGTCTGTCCAGATGATACGCATCCCATTCGCGGTTAGTTGAACACCATCTCGGACAGGCTTGACATCGAGTGGGATATCCGAGGTGCGGTGAAGTTTTTGGCAAGTCGACGGATGGACACATTCCGGAGACTGGCAAGAGTCGCGTAGCCACACATAGGGGAATGTAGCTGCAAGTGAGTCTACGGTGAGGGAGGAATCATGGGTGGAGATCGTAGACCAGGTTCTCCGTCGTGAGGAAGTGGAGAATGAGGTTTTGAGGTATCTGGGTTTCACGGGCAAATGCCTCAGGGAATGGCCCGCGGATAGCATGAGAAGGCGCGATATTCGGGAGTCCCGGACTTGGTCCCCCGATCTCTGTCCAACAAACAGTGCATGATTTTATCAAAGCACAGCCGCCGGGTTTTTCGGGTTCCCATTGGTACCCGGTCAATCCCGATGATCAAGTTTTCAAATTCCAGATCCACTCCTATTAGAGTCTGTAGTTGGTCTACTATAGAAGATATCTGATTTCATGAAAGAGCGTTCGAGGTGCGATAGACCGTAGCACCCCACGATGGTACATACGCGGTTGCCGACCTTGCCATTTCTATTGGTCATCGTTTTTATTCCTGATCAACTGGCACCGAAGCCAGCCTGAGGCTTCAAGTCAGTTGAGTCCTGTCCGACCTTCGCCGGCTCATCACTATACCAGTCCTTAAAGAAGTAAAAAATACCAACGAATGTATTTAAAGATAGCCCTGCGTATCGCATTTTCCAGGCAAGAAGCTGCTAAGCATGCAGGGTATGCTGGGTGCTGCCAAAGTGACTTCCGGCAACCAAGGTGGTAGATTGACCCGTCGCAAGAAGCCCCAGGCCACCTTCGGAACTTCCTCGACTTGATGATGAACGAAATTTGAGTCTGGACATCACCTCCCGCGACGTGTGTTCAGTCCACGCCGTTCCCCTTGCGACTCGGAATATGATGAGGAGCGTGGACAAAACCTGTGGGTTTGGAATCCGTTCAGTGGAATTTTTTGATTTTTATTTCGAAAAACTAAAGATTGTTGTTTCTTACCTGCGTCTGACCAAGTAGATTGACATTGAAAATGAGATTCATCCCTCTGGGGTAGAACACCGAGATCAATGCCAACGATTGGAAGACGACGTTTATGCTGGCAGATTCGACGATCATCGCGGCGATAGTTGTATACTGAAAAGCGCCGTATTTACCGCCGCCCAACATTTTTTTCAGACGTCGTTGGTGGAAAAGCAGGCGGCCAACGGCCAAAGAAGTGAAAATGACGTTGGTGGCGAGAACAGATGTAGGGTGCCCGATCGTCACCCATGACCATCTGCTGATTTTGCCTTTGAAGACAAGGAGTACTCCAAACACTGGTGAGGAATATCAAGATACGCCGGAAAAATCCCTTGTAGTTGAGGATATACCTATCAAGGACAAGGAGAGAATGAGGAACAGGGTCCATGTGATCCAACGAACAGCCCCGCTGCAGCCAGCGTAAAGCACCCAACACCGCCAAAGCTAGAAAATGAATTCAGCTTGTGCAACTCGAAGAGAATAAGCGATTGCATCGACACACCAAAAGTGCGTCCGTTAGTAAAGTCAGGATGACGTATGGAACAGCGACAGCGAGACCTTCAAGGAACGTAATCCGTAATCTACCCTGCAAGGTGCCAGCGCCCTGTGATCGATCGACGAGCGCAGCCAATGAGTGACCTTCTGCCATACAGCTCATGACCCAATGTAGCGTGCACAAAGCGGAAACGAGGACAATATATCCGCTCATGAAGATGGACCGTTTCTGATCCTCCCCTTTTCGACGGTTCCACAGGAGGCCCAGCGTCATGATGACCAAAGTCGAGTTTATGCCATAGACGAGGCTGGGGAGAATCGAGCTGCCCACGAGAAAAGCGACGTATTCGGAGGCGCCGGAGCTTATGACAGTCATGACAGTCACAAGAGGGATCTTGGGCGTTCCCAAGGCGTTTAAAGTGGAGAATTCGATTAGGCCCAAGGAAATCTTAAGTACGTGGGGTCCATCGATGGGAAAAATGGGTACATAGGCTGAGAAGGAATATGCTGATGGGTAACGAAGCTCCTTCGTAAACCCTCCGACTGGTCGAGACCACCATCACAGCCGAAACGGGTCGAGATGACACAAACGGCCGAGCTTCTTCTACGCATATTCTTGGCTACCCTTGGCCGGATCAGGCTGCCGAAGTGGCGACCCTCCACTGATGAGCCTATCTTTGTGAAGTTGGTGGTACAGCCTAGCCCGTCAAGGCGAATGCTGGGGTGAGAGGGACAAAGGCGTTGAAGCGACAGCCTGTGAATAAAGAACAGATCATGACGAAGCGACTCGGGTCCTCGAGGCCTCCTGGGTCGACGGGGTCATTATAATGCGAAGAAGATCATTGTGCACGGGGTAGTTTCAGACTTGTCGTAATCGTTCGCTCCATCCACACCTTCCCTGGGCGACGTGGAAGATCATTAGCAGCGTCGTCAACACCCCTCACTTGGAAGTGTTAATAGTGAATTCTTGCGGAACTGAGCCCTATATGCAGTTTCCATAAATCAGACACCTGAGTCCTAACTTGTCAACAGCAGGGCCCTGGACGAAATCCAGTGTGGGGATCTGAAGGACTCAAGGCTGGAGGGACACATTTCTACAATGGCGAGAGATGTTACCCGGTGGCTTGCATGGGCAAGATTTACTCACATAGCAGCGCTGCAAGGCCTGGGATGATCGGAATTTTCTGAGGTTGTTCTCCCGCCGCTTTCGATTCCGACAAGACTAGTCAGTACTGCTACCGGATCTTGGGCTCTGGGTCCAATGACAAGGCAGGTCGAAAAATGGACCTTTTCAGGCTGATGAATTTTGTCATTTTCCGAGACAAAAGACTCGTGAGGTACTCAAAATGATGGCGTCCGAATATTGGGTCCCTGAGCCCGGCGCAGAAGCCCACAGGTAACCCAAAATGTGGCTCAAATGTAATCTTCAGATATCGCAGCTATCATTTCACTTGTAGATCGTTCGAAAGCGATCCATTCACGCTGTGAATTACGTGCCCAAAGCGAATATACATAGACTAACGGTCGTGCATTAGCAACCACCAACTCATGCTTAGAGTACTGAAAGACGTACCTTTTGTGATCGACTGCCCTGTCCTCGTCATACCCTGATGTTCTCCCGCTCCACAACCCTTTCTGCTTCCACACCCACACCAGACGAGCTCGAGCCCGCGCCAGCCACGCCCACACGTTTCCCGGCCTCCTTGGCTGGAGGCGGTAAAACTTCAAGTTCTCTTCGTCCCGGCGCACTTGGTTTCAATTCGACGTCCCACCCCGCGTGTCTCCGCGCAACCTTGAGGAAATATTCAGGCGTCAGACCGCGTGGACCAGGGAAGCGGCCGAATACGCCGCGAGATTCAGACTGGGTGAGGCGGACACCGATGCCGACGTATGGCTTGAGCTGAGGAATTTGATAAGCATGTGTCGGGCAGGTTTTGGGGTGGGATATGAGCGGGGTAGAGGAGAAGGATGGGCGGGGCGTTAGGACGAGGTTGGGACTCGATGAGTGAAAGGTACGCACGGGAGAGGATACGATTTTCTCTAGAGGAGGCGCGACGAAGACACGGACTTTCTCGTCTATTAGCCTGTACTTTGCCTTGCCACCCACGACGTGTTTTCCAGGTGCACCGGTGCGCAGACCACCCGGTAGGAAAGCCTGTCGGGTGCCTATATGTTCAGGCCATTGAATCCGCGACCTTTGCAAGAGATACATACAGTCAAAGCGCACCTTTATAATAGTCCTTATTCCCCCTCTTCGGCGTTAGCGGTCGCCGCGACGCTTTCGACAACCGTGCAACAGTCGGGAACATTATTCTTTGCTGGTGGAGGTTCCAACAGCGTCGGGGTTCGGAGAGGGACAAATATTGGCTGGATTTGAATTGTTTGGCGTTCGCGTGGGAGCCATGTGGTGCAGATTTGGGAGTTGTTTCTCACAGGCAGAATCACCAAAAGCCATCCCCTAAGCTCATCGTCGCCCATCGCCCCCTCGACCTTTTCATCTGTCCAAATGGTGAGGATCAGGCTTTGTGTGGTATCCTGCATCCCTCCAAGCAGTTTTTATTGGCCCATAATCTAGTTGCTGGGATGGATGCGGGATTGCATTTTCGGATGATGTGTAGCTAACGACGTCTCCAATTTCTCATCTAGGCCTCTGTAGAACTCGCATCGACATACGCCGCCCTTATCCTCGCCGACGATGGCGTTGAAATCACCGTATGTCATCCCCACAACCGTATCCCCCGTAAAAATCTGACTCTCATAATAACCAGGCCGATAAAGTGGTCACACTAACAAACGCCGCCAACATCGAGGTGGAGGCTATCTGGGCAACTCTCCTCGCGAAAGCGCTAGAAGGCAAGAACGTGAAAGACCTCCTCTCGAACGTCGGATCGGGTGGAGGTGCACCTGCAGCTGGTGCTGCGCCTGCTGCCGTCGCCGGCGGTGCTGCTGTTGAGGCACCGAAGGAGGAAGAGAAGCCGGAGAAGGAGGAGGAGTCGGATGATGATATGGTTCGTGTGGATTCTTTCTATAAGTTATCAGCTGAATGCTAACGGTTGACTGGTTGTGTCTTGCAGGGCTTCGGTCTCTTCGATTAATCATATTCTTGTTCATCTTTTACCACCACCGTTTCTCGTCCTTGCCTTTGCTGTACGATATACGGCGCCCCCTCTAAAATACATGTTCAAAAAAAGGCTAACCCTGCGTGGTCGATGGAGTCTTCCGTGAACATGAACAGTCTCGTTCCTTGATACTCGCCAAGCTCAATCCCATCCCTGATCTGAGATCTTACTTTCTCTGTGTATAACAGTTCCTCAACACCCTCGACTACTGCTAAACCTGGTCAACGAAGAAACCCAACGCCCGTAAGCTTTAATACTATTACATGCTCATGCACCTTGATAGGTTTATCCTTGGGCCGGTTGCGCTTTGCGTGAGGGGGGGAATTGAGGTGGTCATGATTTAAATACGGAGTGGCGAATAAACGGTGGAGGTGCTATTTTGAGGTCAATTCTAAGCCATATTTTCTGATGTTCGACGTGACAGCATACCGTTGACAGTGGTGAAAACCATGGGAACTCCCTTGAAGATTAAAGCACGATAAAGATGCGACGAAAAAATTGGCGGGGCCGTCTGGAAAAACCGAGTTCTCGGAAACACTTCGGCACAGCGGACCCAGCCGCTGTCCCCCGGATCAATCAATTATAACGGAATCAATTGAGTCCTCAGCTCAAACTGGGCACTGCCTGTTGAAGCTAAAACGCACTCGATGCTGTGGCAGCTCCTTGATGTCGATGGACGTTATAAGGCCACGTCAAACCCTTGAGAAAACCCCCATCGCTGGTCTGATCACCTCCCACTTCTCAGCTGGTCTGGAAGACATTTTTATTCGAATTCTTATCATCAAAGCCGTACAAAAAAAACAGCCATGAATCTTATGCTGCGTTCGCTCATCTTCTACGGGCTTTTGGTTCTCGTTGTCGGGGTCAGCGCTGCTCCGATCTTGGGCGCTGGGGCCGCAGAGTCTCTCGATCTCGGTGTCCGTGCTGATGGATTTGGAGAGGGGGGGAGGATGGTTAGGTGGCGGCAGTGGCGGCGGCGGCTGTTGCATGATCATGATACTACTATTGGGGCCAGGATGGGAGACATAACAGACGATGAACTCTACGATCGTTCGGAGGACTACCGCCACCCACCGCACAGTCACAGTCGTTCCCAGCATTGTCATGAGGTCCTCAAGGCTCCCGCGGCCGACCGTCATCACGATGACGTCCCGCATGACCATCCGGTCAACGATTCCGCGGGACCGGTGCACCTCGCAAAGCGAGGAATCAAAAATTTCTTCAAGAAGGTCTGGGGGGGCATCAAGAAGGCTGCTAAAGTAGTTGGGAGTCTTGTCCGGAGGGACGTCGGGGAGGACGAGTTGTATGAGAGATCCAAGCTGTGCAGTCGCGAGGGAAAATCGGGGGTGAAGATGCGAAGGCTGGAACCGAGCTTTGGACAGTGACTTAGAGTCATTAGACCTTTTCTGGATTGTATGTATGTATTTTAAGACGGGGGAACTTGTCAACTTCACGGATCTCTAACTCGTTGGACCTGGTGGCCTACTAACGATCGTCTCTATGAATCTCATCAGGCGATGCAAGGCAGTGAAATATATTTATTAAGTCTTACAAAGTAGATCCTTGGCCAGTGCAAAGACCAGCGTTTACTATCATCACATCTGACGTGATCGTCGGTTTCCCATTGAATGACACACAGCCTCGATTTCTCCTTCGTTTCCAATGTGCTGCCTGATGCCGATCTATAAACGCCTCAAGACTCGGCCCCAAGTCGATGGGTTCCCCTTCGTCGTCCGAGTGCCGCCGGTGTTGGGGAGGGACAGCCTGATCGACCTTGACGAAACGTTCCATCTGTGCAAGGGCACAGTCCCGGGCGCGGGAGCCGCAGGCACAGGTGGTGAAGGTGGAGGTGAGAGGATATTGTTCATTTGAGCACGGAGGTGGGCGTAGTGTGCTGGGCTGGGGCGGTGGGGATGTCATCGCACTGGACGGTAATAATAGATTCATCAGGTTTGCATCGGAGTTGTAATCTTGAAGGTACTATCACGCATCGTTCGGAACCTTGCTTTCTTTTTTTTTTTTCCCCCCCCGTTACTATGGGTGACCGGGTGTTGCAAAATCACCTAGTTATGCAAAATTTCTCCGATGGGCGCATTCCCGCATCTTGAGCAACTGATGTCTCATAGATCGGGAATCTTTAGGCACTTTAGGAGACCACTGTAACTTCGAAACATGACATTCCTGTCCCTCAATGAAATCAGAGCTGAAAAACCATGAAAAACCACGATTTTCGAGCTTGTTCTATCTTGGTAAAATTGATGTTTGAGCGGGCACCTTCATCCTTCGGGATATGATATGTTTTATTGTTATCCATCCTTAAAACAATTTCTCCGGGACAGAAACATGAGGTATACAAGACGTGGACACTCGTCGAATCTTGAGCGTGACAACAAAACTCATCGAGCGTCGTATGGTTCGAACTCCGACAGGACCTCCCCCAAAGAGGCAGGAGGCTCTGCAGGGCGGAGACGTAAATTGTGATGTGACCCGAGTGTGACATATTTTGCACAACCTAGTGAAAATGGTGTGCCAATTTCCTCCCGCTCCAGTTATTTTTCCTTGCCACATATCCTCAAGATCAAGTGGAGACAATTAAAGCCAGAAAGCCAGGCTGTACGACGGTAAAAGAATCAAGTCATTTGAGGCAGTGGATGTAGCACGATAAGCCCTCTTTAAAAAGTTTTGCAACACCCGGTCACCCATAGTACTAACATCAGCCCACACATCGGTCAGGGCCACCTTTCGGTCACCTCCAATATCTCCCTCAAACTAGGGTAAAGTAAGCTCAAACTTTTTCTATGGCCTAAAGTACATTCCTTTAGTCCATTCTGCATGTAATTTGTGTCTAGAACAGAGCCTCCAACGAGGTCGAATTGAGGCCACTTGTCACGCTGGCCGACAGATGCCGCATCGGAGCTTGAAACAGATCCTGAGTGTGTTGCGTCGATTAACCCATGTTGCTATTGCACAGTTCCGACAGCCTTATAATTTCCATCAGCCAAATTGACCCCCTCGTAATTCAGCAAGCTGCCTTGCATTCTATCAACTATATAATCCATATCTATATATTCTCCGTTATATCACCATTCTAATCTAGTAATGTACAGACATAGCCGCGAATCGAATACTTGGTTGTCGTTGCGCCAAAGCTTGCGTCGTTTGGGCACTGCGGAATTCGAATTTTGACCTTTTCGGGAGTGTGACATACTGTGACTGACCGAAAGGTGGCCTGACCGATGTGTGGGCTGATGTTAGTACCTTGGCTCAACGAGAATGCGCGCGCAATTGGTGTGATTGGAGGTGTGGTGACGGCAGTATTCACGGGAACTTTGCCTTGATTATAAATGTCCGAACCGCAAACTGGCCCTGTCTGAAGGTCCCAGATTTGTCCGAACCGTGATCTAGCCTCCAAAAAAACGCCAATTCTTGTGGCGCTGCCGCGCAAATGCCATTTTCGCATCCCAGGATGCTTCTAGGTGATGTACTACATCCTAAAATGATACTAGGTACTTTTTTTTTTCGCGAACAATACCATAGCCTCCCGAAACCGTTTATGCCCTTCACACTTTATAAAGAGCTCCTTGAAGCTCTGGTAATCGGTATTGGATATCTTCACATCATTGGTATTTGTGGATGCTTCAACTGTTGAAGTTCCACCTGGGCGCTAGCCACAGATGTACTGAGCAACATAGCTACAGTGGAAGTACTCTACGATACCGCTATGGTCACTTACATGGTTTGGAGGGGGTAAGGCTAGTGAGAGCGGTTGAGGCTGGTGAGAGCGATGGAGCTGGTTAAGAGTCAAGAGACAACTTGTTGATATTGACAGTTTCCTGGTCTTATATACCGTACTACTGTTTGTACCAACCAAACAAGTATGTAATGAAGATATGTAAAGGTCACGTGATGTAATCTAATCTAATCTAATCTACGTGATGGGAAAAGTTTCAACACCCCCCCATATTTAGTACATACTTCTAAATACATCTTACTTTTTCCCACATATATATATAGGTACTTTGTTTCGCCTAGTTTTTTATCAATCCGAAGTACGGGATAAACTTGGAAAAGAGGATTTTTCCCAGATTCTTAGTTAAAAGGTCTGCGGGGTTGTTCACTCCTTCAATGAATTCGACCGTAATTATTCCTTCGGAGACTTTTTCTCTGACGAAGTGGAATCGTACGTCAATGTGCTTGGATCGCTTCTCAGTCACAGGGTTGGATGCGATAAAGACGGAGCCGTTGTTATCTCCATAGATCGGTACTGATCCGATCTGCATTCCAAGTTCGGCAAGCATGCTTCTCAGCCATGTTGCTGCGCGACTGCAATCTGATAGCACCATATACTCTGCTTCTGTAGAAGAGAGGGTGATGGTTTTTTGCGCCGATGATACCCATGTTATCGCTCCAGACGCCAGTGATATGAAGAAGCCGGTGGTAGACCTCCTCGTGTTTTCATCTGACGCCCAGTCGGAGTCTGTGAATGCATAGATCCCTTTCCCTGAGTCCCCATCATACATTATTGCGTAATTTTTTGTTGCCTTTAAATATCTGCAAATATCCCTAGCCACCTCTAAATGGCGTTTTGTGGGATTTGCGGAAAATTGGGACATTTTGATTACTGCAAAGCAGATGTCAGGCCTCGTTCCAATCATCAGATATAGGAGTGATCCGATGACGGATTGGTACTTGGATCGGAGTTCCGCATTGGGTTCATCTTCGGACGCCATGGGTTTGTAGCCCGTAGGGAGTGGGGTATGGGTGGCGTTAGATTCGCTCATCCCCATGCGTGCCAGAATTTTCTCAAGGTAAGGTACTTGATCAATGAAGATCCTCTTCCCACGTTGCCTTATTTGGATTGAGAGAAATTCCTTTGGTTCCCCATCGGGCACTAGGTGACCTAGGTCCCTGCATTCCCATGTTGTCATGAAGGCCTTCTTCTTTTCTAGCGTATATTCCCGGTTTGTGCTGAGAAAAGCAGAGTCGTCGACATAGATGACGGCGATTACAATTTCCCCGTTGGTACTTTTGTGAATGAACACTCCCGCATCGGAGTGAAGCCGGACAAAGCCGAGCTTTTTCATGGAGGAATCAAGTTCCCTCCACCAGGCTAATGCGGCCTGCTTAAGTCCATATAGAGCTTTGAATAGTTGGTACACGAGGTGTTCTTTCCCTTTTACTATGTAGCCCTCAGGCTGTCGCATGTAAATGACTTCACGGAGCGTTCCATAGAGGAAGGCTGATGAGACGTCCAAAAGAGTCATGAACCACCCTTCAAGGGCTGTCAATGCCAGTATTAATCGGACGGTTTCATATCTTACGACTGGTGAGAAGATCTGATCAAAGTCGATCCCTTCTACCTGTGAGAAGCCTTTTGCGACGAGGCGCGCTTTCAGACGCCCGTCGGACTTTTTGTTGTAAACCCATTTGTTCCTTAGAGCTTTCCTCCCTGCAGGCAGGGGTACTAGCTCCGTGATCACTCCGCGGCGTTTGAGCATGTCTAGCTCTTTACGTTCAGCCGCATACCAGTCTTCTTTATTTGGAAGAGGGTATATGTCTTTATGGGACATTTCAACGATGCCAACTTGGACTGATATTGCCTCCATCAGGAGGTCATTCATCCATGCCGTTTGACCGCCCAATCTCCGTCTTCGATCTAATTTTTCAAGATCAGACGCTGGAGTGTCTTCCCCATAGATGCTTCCTGGCATCTTCCGAACTCGTCGTTCCCTGATCGGTCGATCTGGTACTTGCTCGGGTTCCGGAGTGGGTACTCGCGGTTCGTCATCAGGCTCACTGGCAGGCAGTTCGTTGTCTGATTCAGGTTGATCCTGTTCAATGGGAACTGGGATATGAGGTGTTTCGTTGTGACTATCGTCATCATTGCTGCCGGGAATGAGATCCTCAAACTCATCAGCCGGCTCTGGGTTTTCCATTTCTGGGTGGTTTTCTGGCAACGGGTCAATGTGGCATCTAGGGTACTTGCTTTCATCAAAGATAGCTTTCCCGCCCATGAAAATCGTGTTGGTCTCAGGATCCATGAAGCGGTATCCTTTGACCCCTGGTTTCGATCCGAGATAAATCATCAATCGGGATCTTGATTCCAGGGAGTTCCTACGTTTCTCCTTTGGGATATATACATATGCCTGACATCCGAATACTCTGACACTAGACATGTCGGGGATCTCATTGGTCACCCTGAAGTAAGGGGTTTTCCATTCAAGACGCTGCATGGGGGTTCTGTTGTAGAGAAATGCTGCATGTTCCAAACAGAATTCCCACCACATCGGCGGTAGACATGCGTCGAAACGCAATGCCTGAGATTTTTCCCACAGAGTTCGATTTATTCGTTCTGCTCTACCATTCTGCTGATGCTGATATGGGAGTGTGATGTCGATCAGAATTCCATGATCGGCAAGTACGTCCTTGTATTCATCGAATTCTCCACCTCCATCAACCCGCCATTTTTTAGGGGTGGCGGCGAATTGATTCTGGATCATCGCAAGGAATTGTTTCAGCGCCGTGATGGCGCCTGACTTTTTCCTAAGCAAGACGACCCAGACATGGGAGGAAAAATCATCCAAAAAGGTAAGGAAATATTTGTACTTGTGGTACGATGCCGTGGATATCTGTTTCAAGTCCGAATGAATCAAATCAAAGGGTTTGACAGCCCTTGTCACTGAGTTAGGGTAAGATTGATTCGGCATTTTCCCTTTTAGACACCCCGTGCAGCTTTCCTGTGATTTCTCACGTACTAACGTTTTGGGTACTCCTTTGGTACTGGTGGGAATCTTATTGAGCGCCTGGTCATTTGGGTGGCCAAGGCGTTTATGCCAGGTTTCGACAGTGATTTCGCTAGAAATCGCGTGGATTTGGTCATAGCGTATTTCAGTGTCTAACCAATAAATGGTTTGTCCGATGAAATGGGGCGAAAACTGTATTTTGTTCAGCCCTTTAGAGATATTAATTTCTCCACGCATTCCATCAACTTTGTAACCATGGTTAAGGAAGACGCCTAGGGACAGTAGACGTGTGTCCATATCCGGAATATAAAATACCGGTCGTAGGAGATGGGTTTTAGTTTCCCCATTTAGGGTATGCCATACTGGAACGGCCCCAACTCCGAGAATTTCCAGTTTCTTTCCCTTTGCAGCTGTTTGGACAAATCGCTTAGCTTTGAGAGGCCTGTAATACGCGAAGTCTTTGAACTCATGGGTAAAGTGTAATGATGCGCCGGAATCTAAGATCCACTGAGCGCGTTCTCTCTCTTTGCAGTGTGTGCAGGATGCGGAATGTTTGATATATTTTTTGTACAGATCATCGCTAAAGAGATCTATACTATCTGCATCGGTACTAGCTAATGTGTATTCAAACGTCTGTGCGTGATTATTAGCGTTTCCCATTTGGTCAAGTTTGAGAGAAGGATGTGACGAACCGTCAAGTTCGATCAGCCCATCCTCGAATTGTTCCGGCCCCATTCGCTCGTTTTGATGGTCTATGTCCATCATCTCCAGCGATTCTTCTATTGACGGGGCTACGCGACGCTGTTTAGCCGGCCTTTCGTCGATGTCAGGAATGATGGTGTCTAGGATGCGAAGATTCGATCCTGAGGGGCGAGCACCAATGCCGCGCGCGAGTTTGCGGACATGGTCGTTCTTTTTCCACACGGATGGTTTTCCAGAAGGAAGTCCGGTGTACTGTGACGGGGGGGGGTTCATTCGTTGCAGGAGCGACTGCATCTTTGCGGAATCGGGCTGTGCGGTACTTGTCGTTTTCCCGCGACCAGTGACGGTGGTGAAGGACGGTGTCGGAAGAGGAGGGAAGTGAATGGCGGGAGCAACGAACTCAACCGTTTCTTCCACATGGTCGGACGCGTTGTCCGCAGTGTTGGCGTTTTTCTTCTGATTGCGCCAGCGTCCTTTTCCCTTCTTCTTTTCAGAAGCGGTACTATGGTCAGTCGAGTTAGGCTGCTCGTCAGCGTCGTTCTGCGAGGTACTCGGCTTTTGCTGCTTTTCCCATTTGGGGTCCTGCCCCTTGCGCTTTGTCCCAGAGATTTTCCGGGCCTGCTCGTTGGACGTACGAGTGGACCCAATCGAATACTTGCGCCGGTACTCTGATATGATGCTTTCCGCGACAGCTTTGTATGTGAAGTCGTCGGCGTCATAGACCTGAAAGAGGGTGGTGGAGAGTGACGACCAGGCGTCGGGAATCGCATTTGCCAGGATCATTGCCTGCATCAGATCGGGGACGTCAAAGTTCGAATCGGCGAGCCAAGCAAAAAGAGACCCCAAGCGTTCAATTTCAGGGACGGGGTCGCGTCCAGAGAGCTTGTAGGTGGCGGCAGCTTTGAAGTCGCCGAAGATGACGGCCGGGGATACCTTGGAGTAGGCATCCTTTAATGACTTCCAGGCGTCTTTTGAGGAAGTGGCGTCCTTGATGTGGCGTCTGATCGCCTCGGAGACCTTCAGGCGTATCGCCCCAAGGGCTACGTCGTCGTCCCTGATCCAGGCTTTTTCTTCCTTGCGGAAGCCGGGCTGGTCGACCGTGGTAGCCAGCACAGGGGGAGCAGTAGCAGTGGCGCCAGGGGTGGAGACTGTGGTGGTGAAGTCGGCGATGACAGGGCGGGGGATGTCGCCAGAAACAAGGCGCCAGACTCCTTGATGGAGGAGGTAGGACTTCATTTTCTCGGCCCAGCTCCGGTAGTCGATGCCATCAAAGGCAGTGATTGTGTCGAGGGCAGAACGAGAGGTAGACATTTTGAATGAATCTAAAAAGGGTTCTCAATCAGTGATGTGTTATGAATATGATTCGAGAAAACAATTGAATGATTCCACATGACATATTCCCTTCAGGAATAGCGGTCATGGGAAAACCCTTTATATGTCAGAAACATATAAGGTGCGATCAACGTTTCCACATGGAGTGTACTAGGTCAATCCCCTTTAGGGACGTCTCATGACAGGTACTTGTCGTAATGACGTTCCCAGGTTCATATGTGAAGAAGTAAGACTCAGAACCTAGATCTTTCGATCGGTTCTTTGCCAACCAGGGTAGAGTGGGCAGGTACTCGCTGTTGCCAGTGTTTCCCAGGTCCCTCTGCTATCCGGGGCCCATAACCTGTTGAAGTTCCACCTGGGCGCTAGCCACAGATGTACTGAGCAACATAGCTACAGTGGAAGTACTCTACGATACCACTATGGTCACTTACATGGTTTGGAGGGGATAAGGCTAGTGAGAGCGGTTGAGGCTGGTGAGAGCGATGGAGCTGGTTAAGAGTCAAGAGACAACTTGTTGATATTGACAGTTTCCTGGTCTTATATACCGTACTACTGTTTGTACCAACCAAACAAGTATGTAATGAAGATATGTAAAGGTCACATGATGTAATCTAATCTAATCTAATCTACGTGATGGGAAAAGTTTCAACATCAACGTGGTCGGAAAGAGCCAAAAGAAAATGGTGAGGCTAGAGATGTTTATTGTGCTCATGTTGGGCCGCACCTGGCGCCGTCAGGCGTCGTCGTGTCCGAACTTTTGATCTGGGCTCCGCCTGCGGCGGGCCATTTGTCCGAACCACAAACCGGGTACCCACCCATTTGGGGCCGGTTCGTGTCCGAACTCAAACTGGCCTTCCCACCCATTAAGGTCCTGATCAGAATCGCGCGTGCGTCATTTTTAATTGTGTCTCACCGTCCAGTGACAAATGGGACTGGTCCATAATTGGAGAAATCGGCAGGCTAGCGGAAAAATTGGACGGGCGGTTTGCTGGGCGAATTGACGTGAGTCATTACAGCTAACTAAGTATCGATAGACCCGATTTCACTTTTTTACTGCTCAGGATTTGTGTTTACTTGTGGAGCTGGGACAAATAACATATCTCCATATGTTCACCATCGATGTACGCCATATTTCAGCAATCTCAGGGATGAATGTAAAGAAATATACTGAAACAAAAGTGAGCTTGATCAACGATTCACAAAGGTTAGTTCAAAATGGAGAGAAACAATAAATTCAGTAGTTCGGAATGCAGTACCACTGTAGCCGGCAGGGTTAGTGCGTCGGAACAATAATGGCTTTGGCGCCCATGCTCAATTGATAGCGAGACCACGAAATAGGCTACACGGAGCCTATAGATGCTACTCGATTTGACAACTCATGGCGGAATACTCCCTCTCACCATCGCAATCTATGGTCTTCAGGTCAGTCGCTGACTCGCTGAGTTTTATCTGTTGCAGCAAGTTGAAATTCTCTATGATCCGTTACCCAAACAATACATGGCGGGGTTGGGGGTCATCAAGGCTGAAATATTGAGGAACGATGAGAGCATAGGGAAGGCTCCTGGAGGGTGTATAAAAACATTCCAGTCTAAACTTGGTGAGTTGTCTTGTACCCCATGTTGAATGTGAATAACAGTCGAGATTCCATCCAAAGTTGAGCACCGAGGATGGCATATTGGCTGCGTATGAGCGATACTCATCCAAATATTCACCCTGTTTTGGATGCCTTACAAGGCCCCCCACCACCTTATTCCTGCGACGATCCAGACTCCGCAATGCCCCTACCTTGCGTAGTCACACCTCCACCAGTCCAACTTCTTGTGAATCCTACTGTTACAGCACATGCCCAGCCCCAAGCCCAGCCTACACCGGGGAGACTTGAAACAAACGGTAAGTTACCCTCCATAATTCAACTCTCATTTGTTGAGATGCTTATTCTTTATCTAGATATCTGTCAGATTACCTTATCTATTCCCCTCAATACCGGAGTTGTTGGAGGAATTATTTCACGTGTCGATCTCCGCCTCCCAGTCGACCTTTCTTTCAAAGATTTCTTCTCTCGTGTTTGCGCGCGGATGGACCTTGACCCCGGTAATGCCATCATTGGATACAAGTTCTCTGGTGATCGAGCTCGCGATCCCCCTTTCCGGCTCACTTCTGAAGAGGATTTGCGGGCTGCAATGATCAAAGGAGTTGAAAAGATTAGAAGAGCAAGATCTAGGGCCGTGATGATGGAAATTTCGAACCTCGTATGTGTTCTGTTTCATTCAAGTCTATTATTATGCCTTATTCTCATATTATTTGCAGCAACCTCCTCACGAAGTAGCCGCTGCGCGTACACAAAGGCGTGGTCATGCCGCCGCGGCTGCCACTCCTCACACCGTGAATAACGAGCCAGATACTTCTGTGAGCTTTGCTCCTGAGCTGCGTGAGCTCAAACAACGACTTCAATGCCAGTGTCATGATGGTCGATATTGCTACATTAACCCCTTTGATGGGACCCATGCCTTCCAAGACATCTATATGCTTACTTATTGGGCGAAAATGGTGGTAAGTCTTACATGTCGAACCTGAATACCCTCACCAGTCCCTCATCGAGCACCCCAGATGCTTGGAGATGCAACATACGAGAGGCCGCCCGCTTCCCGTACCTTTGACGCAGACCAAGTGCCCAAGCGACGCCGTATCGATCGCCGTGACCCTCCCAATACCCCTTCCATCCATGTTCACGTTCCCCCTTGTCACATCAGTGCCGCTCAGGCCACACATTCCGATGAGCCATTGACCAATCATGTGGGCCAGCGCCGTGCCAACACAGAATTGTCATTTTGTGCTGCCATCAATGCTCCTGCACCGTCCACCGATGATGAGGCTCCCCTTGTTTCTTATCCACCCATCTATGCTCTTCTCGATGAGCTTCATGAAGCCCTACCCCTCCATTGCTATCCTCAGTATGAAGCCGCCCTCATCTCCCATGGGATTGTGTATGTCCACAATATTCCTTTGGTCGCCCCAGACTTTTTTGTCGACATTGTCGGTTTGCCATGAGGAGCTGTTGGAGATTTGATCGATGGCGCGCAAAGGTTGATGAGACGCGCAGAGAAGCGAAAAGCCCGCAACGTCAATAAGAACAAAGAGAACAGGCCATATGCAACTTGAAGACTGACTACAAATAAGCGGTAAGTTGTACAAGTACTGTATATGAATAACGGGCGACAAGTCAGATATTGTAATGTTTAAGATAGTGTATACTAGTATATACAGAGAAATACTCGAGGAGATGCTAGTACTAGTTACTCGAGTAGCAGAGAACATACAGGAATTACTTGATAATCAAGTAGAATTGAATTGTACGTAGCCTTATTGAAGAATTACACGTATTTTTGATGTGCTTACACGAAGTAGCCACAATGATGAAACCAACCCTCTGTTTTCTCGATGGTTACAGTCCCAAAAACTGCCTCCCATAGAAGTCTATATGGCTCACATGTGATCTCACCGGAAAGCTCCCCACGAGCATAGTCACGATTTGCAAGAATCCAGGCTTTAATGGCAGAGAACGCCTCTTCGATTGGGTTGAAGACGGGAGAATATGGAGGCAAATAGAGAATTCGCATCCCACTGCAGAGTCAACTTTTAGAATGTATAAAAAAAAGTATTTTGTATCATACCAGGCCAGTACCATCTGTTCCAGAGCAATAGATTTATGGATACTCGCATTATCCATCACAAGAACAGAGTTTCGACCAGGAAATGGATTCATGTTATCGAGAAGGCCATCAACAAATCCATTGAATAATTGAGATGTGTAGGCACGATCTTGTACATCCAGATGTAGAATACCATCGAGAGAGAGGGCTGGAAGAATAGAATATCCAGAAGGTGAGTCGAATTCAGAATCTCTAGCAAGAGTCATTGAATGGAACCTGCCGTTTGCCTTGAACAAAGTAGTCGCGCCGTCTCGCCCGTCCATTGATTGGTGCCCAGCCATATTGACGCTTCGTCATATTCCGATTACATGCAGACTCATCAAGAAAAACTAATTGCTCAGGTTGGTAATTCTCTGCAACCGTGATCTGATATTCAGCTTGCCGATCCTCGTTGCGCTCGAGAGCAGGTCGAGAGATCTTCTTGTGAGAAAGCCCGCGATGGCATAGAGCCTTTGAAATAGTGGGTTCGGAAACTCTAATCCCCCGGTTGACCTCCAACTCATGCTGTAGTTCTGAAAGGTAAATGTCTGGTGTTCGCTCGATAAGGCCTTCTAAATACTAAAGTCACTGTTGAATAGCTTGCAAGAAACCATGAAATAGACACCTACAGCAATATCCAAGGCATTTAATATTCGTGGTCGTCCATTTTGCAAAGGTCTGCTGACGACACATCCTGTGCGTTGATGGAGGCTGAGAACGCGATTGACCGTTCGCTTATCAATACAAGTTACAGCCTGAATTTGGCTTGGTTTCATGTGCACTGAAATCCCAACAAGCATCTGCTTCACGGCAGGAGGTATGTGTCGACGATTACCGATGACCATTATTCGAGAGGGTGCGTGAGTGCGTGGTCCAAGCGTGGTCGGACAAAAGCTGGGGTTCTGGCTGTGTCCTCTAACCCCTTCTGAATTCGCCCAAGGCACCGATATTATTACCCGATACATTGTTTGTCTCAGCCACAAGTAAACACAAATCCTGAGCAGTAAAAAAGTGAAATCGGGTCTATCGATACTTAGTTAGCTGTATTTGTTTGGTTGAATTTTCAAGCTTATTCAGAGTCGAACAGGATGTCGCCACGATGCGAAATGATATAGGTACAACACAAAAGGATACGGCGGCGATGCAAAAGGATACAGCAGTGATGCAAAAGGATACAGCGGCGATGCAAAAGGATACGGCGGCGATGCAGAAACATATCGAGGGTATACAAAATGATATCCAACTCCTCCTTCACCTTCATAAGGTCGAGAATCGACAAGTTGATATGTGACACCATCATAGACACGTGCAATTAAGGCAGATCCCAGCTCAAAAAAACCCTACCTCATATACTTATCTTCTCGACGACCTTACACAGTCTCAATTTGCGACTGTCGAAATTGATGGCATACACCCTAAATTCTGGACTACTCACCAGGTATGGTTCCTTATCCAATTATTTGGAGGGAGTCAAATTAATCATGTATTTCGTTCGAGGCGCTTTGCAATGTCGTGCTTGTTTACGGTTCGTGCTACTTTATATGCTTGGCATCGGAGGTGAACAACATCCCTTTAACTCCCCCCATCACCTGCCTCCCACGCGTCTGCCCTCCTCCCCATCTTCCTCGTTGACCACGGCCTTCTCTCGCCTCGAACGGTCATCGCCCCAAACGGCTGCCTCTCGTCCCCTACGGCTTCGTCGTGCAGTGTTGTACAAGTCAACTTGACTCGGGGTCAAAGCAGTCACGTCACCGTGGTCACGCCAAGTCAATCGACTTAGTCAAAGTCAAAGTGAGGGTCAGGCCTATTTTGGACATGAGCACTGATTCATACCTAACGTTGATCGCCTCACACAGAACACGCATTCTCAAGTATATAGCCATGTAGCGGTTTGTTGGTCCCCTCGCCCAGCCCTCTCCCATTCTACTATGTCTAAACACTGGTCTTGGGAATACTACATGACTGATGGCAATTTTTTTCGAAACAATAACTATTACAAGAACACATGGTGTCTCGCATGCCTCAATCGACACCGCAACGAGCTTCGGGAGTCGGATATCATCGCTGCAGCACTTAACGGCATGGGCTGTGGCCGCACAGATGTGGAGCGGGAAGCACAAGGTGACTAATAGATCTCTCTTTTGCCTCCAAGGCCGTTTATGAAATTTATATAGCATGCGTAAACTCTCCGCCAATCTCAGGAAAACCAGGCCAGTTGATGGTACCACACTTGGCCAAGTGCGTCCTTGTCGCACCGGATGTCAGAGCTCGTGCCATGGCAGAAATCCACGGGAAGAAAGGCCGCCGCGAAAATCTTAATCCTCCCTTGCTCGGACGTTCTGCAAGTCTACCCCTGCCTGCTCTTGTGACGGGACCAGGTTATATTGCTTATACAACCACCGGCCCAATACTAGCCTCAGCGACACCATCCCCACTCCCGAGCCCGCTCCTACTGTCTGCCCCATTACTAAGTTTTGAACGGCCGCCAAAACGTCTGAGAATGTCGAGCTTCACGGCTCCAGATGGCTCGCCGAGCTCAGTTGGAAGAATATGGAACCCACCACTACAGCACGAATTCGGGGACGACTTTTGTAAACTTCTCATTGCAACTCGCTCATCGTGGAACATCACACACAATCCACAGATGCGGTTATTTGTTGAGAAGTGGATTCCAGGGGCAATCATACCCGATCGTCGAATGCTATTGGGTCCTATACTCGATCGAGAAGCAGGGAAGGTTGAGGAAAAGCTGAAGTTGAAACTCAAAGGGCGGAAGGCAACATTTCAGACTGACGGATGGAAGAACAAAGCTAAGCAGGCAATCGTTGCAACAATGGTTAGCATAGACTTTGAGGTAAGCATGTGGCTTCTGCTTCGGGCCGTTACACACTAAACCAAGATATCCATAGCCATATCTAATGCAAACTCATGATGTTTCCGCACAACCAAAGACCGGTGAGGCTCTTCTAAAACTTGTTACAGAGGACATCAGATGGAGCGAAGTGACATATGGCCTCACGGTTATCGCTGCATGCTCTGACAATGGTGGCGATGCACGCAAAATGCGGCAGTTACTTCTCACGTTAATGCCATGGCTTATTATCGTTCTTTGCTGGGCTCACCAAATCAACCTTATCGTTGGTGATTACCTAGCTCTCAAGCTTCCATTTCTAGATTGTGTCTCAGAAGCATTGGAGGTGATAAAGTGGATGAATAACCACAGTCGCGCATTGGGGTTATTTCGTCAGGAACAATTATTCACATACCACAAAGTCTTGGCCCTGATCCTCCCCGTACTCACTCGATGGACTGCACATTATCTTTCACTTCAGTGACTTCTGACTGTCGAAAAACCTCTGAAAGCTTGCTGGGTCAAACATGGTGATGAAATGATGCGAGTGCTGGCAATTTGAAGGCAAAGGCTATAAAGGTCCAGATGACAATCGAGGATCGAGCATTCTGGTTCCATGTCAAGAAGTAAGTGTTGCCAAATTTGTTGCACGCAGAGTTGATACTTATTGTCAAAAAGAACGTGCAGTCATCTCGAGCCACTCGCAATTGCGGCTAACATCACTCAAGCATCAAATACGCGTCTCTACCATGTCCTGACAACACTCGCAAATCTCTACCGCATTTATTCTAATCTTGATCTGGATCAAGATGTGCGCGATCGAGTGCTTGGAAGCCTCGAGAAGCGCTGGGCAGCTGCTGATCAGGATCCTTTCATCGCAGCTGTCATCCTCAATCCATTCCTCCATGCAAGTTGCCTTGGACGACATATAGCATTAACCCCAGTTGGGTTATGTAACATGCTCAAGCGCTTGCAGTCCCGTGTATTCAGAATTGACGGGGATGTGGATTTCCAAGCTGCATTCATGGATTATTATAACAAGCGCAATGAATTTTCTCCAGACGCCATGGCTCTAACGGACTGGGCTGCGATGGCGAAACAAACAGCAAGTTGCGATGCATCACCGCTGTTGATTATTGACATAAAATGCTCCTAGGGACACACAGTGGGACCAGACCAATGTACCCCTCAAAAACATTGTAAACAAATAACAATCTAATATATAATTTATTTGCTGACCACATTGTGGGAACACAAGTAAAATCCATTTTTAATAATTATTTAATGTGCTCTGCATGTTTCCACTGAGCAAATGCAAAAGAAAATGCAAAATGTGATTGTAATGTGGCCCCGATATTTCCTTCTCTCAAATGGAGATCCCATTCAAAAATCAAACCACTTGTTTATCCTTTATGAAAATCCCAGCTTACATAGCAGGAACATGCTGAACAAATTATTTATTTGATCCCTATGTTCTACTCTTGTGCATGGAATTCCCATTGACAAAGAACATTTTAAAAGAAATCACAGTGAAGTCATCATGAGATTGACAATCACACCATTTGTATATTTTAATCTTCTTCTTTGTTTGAGGAAAGATTTTAAAGACTACAAAGGATGTGATGGGTACATTTTAAACATAGCAGCAGTGTGGTTGTCAATCACATCATGGACTCAGTGTGATTTCTTTTAAAATGTTCCTTGTCAATGGGAATTTCGTGCATGAGGGTAGAACATAGGGATCAAATAAACAATTTGTTCAGCATGTTCCTGCTATATAAGCTGGGATCAAACTCAGTTCTCATAAAGGATAAACAAGTGGTTTGATTTTTGAATGGGATCTCCATTTGAGAGAAGGAAATATCGGGGCCACATCACAATCACATTTTGCATTTTCTTTTGCATTTGCTCAGTGGAAACATGCAGAGCACATTAAATAATTATTAAAAATGGATTTTACTTGTGTTCCCACAATGTGGTCAGCAAATAAATTATATATTAGATTGTTATTTGTTTACAATGTTTTTGAGGTATACATTGGTCCGGTCCCACTGTGACAGGAGGTGAATCCTATCGATGTATGGGAAGGAATAGATACTCAAGAAGAGACTGGTCGCAACCGTCTTACAAAATTGGTGATCCACGTTCTCAGTGTGGTTGCAAACTCCGCTGGTTGCGAACATGCATTTAGCCACATGGGCCTCATCCAAACAGGAATCCGCAGCAAATTAGGTGTCGAGAAAGTTCGGAAAATGACCATGGTGGGAATGGATATCAAACAGATGCACCATGAAGCTGGTTTGCTTCATTCTCAAAGTAAATGACACTTCACCTCCAGCGAACAAGATCCCAACAATGAGTCCAACCTACTGGCAATCAATCCAAATCTTGACATTGATGTTGATGATGATCTCCTCAATTTCGATCGATTATCTGAGTCCCTTATTGCGGGCACAGCAGCTGCAAATGGCGATTGGGATGTAGGCGATGACGATGATGATGATGCCAATGAGCTCTGTCTGGCTCCCGCTCCATGTTTGACAATTACTATTCCATGTTTAGATTCAGCAACACCGTCACATCAAGCTATACAAGTGAAAAAAACCTCTATACCCCTCGAAACCCTCTTCAAATATCCAATTGACATAAACCCACCTTCAGACAGAATTAACTTGTTCTGGAGAGGAGGTATTCAGAACTTGGAAAAAGAGATGGAAGCTTACAAGGTGCTGAGCTCATGTGGAGACAATGTTCTCTGAAATTCATTATATTCTACACGACACTTCAATTGATTAAGCAATACATACTTGGAAGTTAGTGTAATCGTGCGGGCCGTTGGCTGTCACCCTAGTATACGGAAATCTCTCACACCCTCCCTTGACCCATCAATCAAAGTCAAGTCACTCGACGACAGGTCAGGCTGTGACCTCGTCAGACCCAGGTCATGACAACGCTGTCGTCGTGGGCTGCCTCTTGCACCCAACGGCCGCCTCTCGTGCCCAACGGCTGTCTACGGTCCCAACAGCCATCTCTCATCTCCAATGGCTCCCACTCATCCCCTACAGTCTCCTCGCGTGCCCAACAGCTGCCTGTTGCCCCCTACGGCTTCCTCACGCGCCCAATGGCTGCCTCTCGCACCCAACGGCTGCCTCTCACGCCGAACGGCCATCTCCCATTCCCAACAGCCATCTCCCGTCTCGAATGGCTCCCACTCATCCCCTATGGTCTCGGCCTCCTCTCACCCTCAACGGCTGCCTCTCGTCCCCTAGGGCTTCCTCGCGTGCCCAACGGCCGTCTCTGGTCTCCAATGGCTGCCTCTCGCCTCCAACGGCCTCCTCTCACCTCCAATGACCGCCTCTCGTCTCCAACGGCTGCCTCTCGTTCCCTACGGCTCCCCCTCATGCCTATGGCCGCCTCTTCTCTCCCTCAGCTCCCTCTCACTCCCAACGGCTCCCACTCATGCCCTACGGCCGTCTCTCGTCTCCCTTGGCTCCCTCTCACCTCCAACAGCTCCCACTCGTGTCCTACGGCCGCCTCTCCTCTCTGTTGGCTTTCTCTCACCCCAACAGCTCCCACTCATGTCCTACGGCTGTCTCTCGCCTCCAACGGCCACCTCTCGCCAACGGCCACCTCTCGCTCACGGCTGTCTCTTGTCCCCTGCAGCCATATCTTGTCTCCAGCGGCACCCTCTCGCCCCGTGCGGCCTCCTTGCCACCTTTTTTTTCGCATCTTTTCATGTTGAACCGAACCTCCCAAACCTGAACCTCCTGATCCGCGGCCTCTCTACATGTGAGGTGGGTGATTTGTCTCTAGCAGAACCTGGGCAAAGGGGGAGATGTGCAGACAGGGCACCAGAGGACACCCAGGGCCAATCAGGGTGCTGATGCGCCCATTTTCACCAATTTCAACTATAACTTTGGAACCCCTTTGCATGGAACTTCTGAGTTTGGCTGTTGACTCAAAATTGGATCATGGTTCCAGATGGGGAAATCAGATGAGGTTGGTGATTTTCCCAGACAAGAACCTGCTACTCCGAAAAAATGTGTGTTTAAATTGAATGTTAGTACTACATAGTTGTGTTTTGTTTTGTTTTTTTGTTTATTTTTGATTTTAATTATTTATTTACAAAGTACTATAACATACTAGTATTTGTTTGTCTAAAAGTTGAACCTCTAAATCTGAATAAATCTGTTAAAGATAATATTAACAGAATTAATAATGAACCAAATATTGCTACTACTCCTAATAATTCAACAGGTATTGATCCTAATATTGCATAAAATATTTACACAAGTCTAGACCAGGCCAACATGTGCATGAGCTCTCTATAGCAGTCACCTGCCCAGCTGTGCGACCAGCATGATTCACTTACTGTTACGGACACTGCTACATGGACAATATCATTTTCACTTTTACTCATTGGCCTGCCTCGGCACCCTCTTACTTATCCACTATGACACAGCATCTCCTTTCTCTCACTTCGCTCCCACGCTAACTCACCTTCCACAGTAGTATTACTCATTCCGCAGCCAGCTTACTCATTGTACATAGCCTTCTGCAGTTGCCTTACTCATGTGCACTGCCCTCCACAGTACTGACTCATCCGCTACCGCCTATAGTCAGTACCTATATAAACCTCTTGTACTATAGCTAGATTCCTTAGATTTAGCAATAACATTGCTCCTCACCTTTCCACTTCTTGCATACTCTGCCCGAACCTTGGAACGGCTTGTTAAGCATAACAAGTTGCTAAATCTTGTTAGGTTCATCCAGAGCGAAGAGAGCAACTACCAGACAAGTCAAGACATTGTGCTTCTTTGAAGACTTCACCAGTAACCCGTTCACCACACCAGAAGCCCGACAGGAGGAGCTGAGTCCTCGAGACAGTATTGATTTTACGCTTATCCAGCAGTACATCAAATCAGTGATCCATTGCATCCTACAGCAGGTGCTTGACAAAGAACTAGACAATGATGAGCATTGCCCCCAGGGCGAGATAGCAGAGAGCATCCATCTTGCTTGACAACACCAGATCACATGTTACAATGCCCAACAGAATGCACAGTTCAGGTCTCACTGATTCTGAGCTCAACCAGTCTCCAGTCTCTCCAATTTGGAAAAGAATTAGACTGATTCACCCCCAGTTCTAATTTTGGATCTGAAAAATATGAACTGGTTCCAGCTTTTGACCATATATTCATTCAAAAACTGTACTTTTATAGGCAAAGATGTTCTTTTATACAGTTTTCAATCATTTTTACAAGAGTTTATATTCAAAATGCATGAAAAACATGTTATTGATAACAAATTGAGTATATTTTCAAGTTGTTGATTGAAAAAACAGGCTTTTGATAGGTTTATAAATGGCTGAGAATTTTACTAGTTTAAACTGGTTTAAACCAGTCTTTACCAGTCCAGTCCAGTCTTTTCAGACTTTGAGAAAAAAAAGTGAACTGCCAGTCTGCAGTTCATCAATTTTTTGATCAGAAAACTGGACTGGACTGAACCTTCAAACACTAAATGCACTTGAAAGCTTTTGCAAGAAGGACCTCAGACAGGTTGGATCACAGAGATCAGAGAGTTTATCAGTGTCCAGACAACCATTATCAGAAGATTAATTAGGATGTTCACATCGAGACGTCCCAGAGTCACATCATCATGTCCTACTCAAAGCAGCAGATCTATGCCCACTTCACCACCACTGAGCAACAGACTAAGTACAACCATTGGGCACAAAATGAGAGACTTGACCACTTCACACAACTGACAGATGTGCAGGAACAGAGGATCTACAGAGGAAATACCCCGAATGTTTTGCCACTGATTCCGCCAACAAGTCCCCTGATGAATTTGCCTTTGACTCTGCACAGTCAGATACCGAACAGATGCCTAGAACAGAGACTTATTTCCAACCCCTACCTATATCCCAAACCACATCTTCATCCCAACTACCCGACCCCTCTCCTCCTCTGGAGACTCTAAACATGGCAGAAGCCCCGGCAGTACAGACAATGGATACATCCAAGATCATCAAAGATCCTGGGATGTTCAAGGACAGACACACCTTTGACAAGTGGTGGAAAGCCACCAAACTATACATCAGATTCCAAAAGAGCCTAACAGATAATCAGAAGATTCTTGTGGTGCTATCCCGCATGATGTAAGGGTCCAGCAAACACTGGGCCAGTAACAAGCTAGATGTTCTTGCCATTGACAATGAGAACATTATCTGGCTAGGCTTCTCAGAGGATATTGCAACATGATTCTCTGTCGCCAACAAGTCAGTTGCTGCCAAAGCAAGACTCAAAATCCTGAGACAGGAGAAATGCACCGTCAATGAATTCTTGGACAAATTCAAAGAGCTCTTGAAGCTGTCAAATCTTGATGAAGAAACTGGGATATACATCCTAGAAAGGAATGTCAACCACAGAATCTCTGAACAAGTTGCGAGCAACAACAAGATATACTCTGAGTATGCAAAGGAGATCCAAAACAAGGGACAGCAGATGGAGGGACACACACTTGTCATCTGAGGAGGCAGCAATACACGCACCAGATTGGGAACCCCAGGGCAAGGCCATGGAAATTGACAAAGCAGGAGTAGCCCATTGCTACAACTGTCAACATTTTGGTCACTTTGCCAAGGACTGCAGCACTCCAAAGAAGAAGAATGGTCACAAGTGTTTCAACTGCGACCAAGAAGGCCATATTGCGTGCAATTGCCGCAAGCCAAAGAAGAACTCTGGAAGGATCAGAAAGGTGTCTGATGAAGATGCCGAGAATGATGAAACCACAATTGTAGAAGCCAATGAGAAGGATTTTCCTTAAGGGTCAGATTAAATGACGCTAAGCCTTTGTGACCCTTATTTATTGAATGAACTCGCTTGTCCCATATGACTGCAGACAATAGAACCTATGTTATCCCTGCCAAGCGAGCCATTGCATCAACTAAGATTGTGAAAGGAGACAAACCCCCAAAATGATGAGAGATCAGGCTGCTAGCCCAGCACAAGACACAACAAGGACCAAAGGTTATTCGACCTGAGGTTGATAGCAGATGTGAATGCACATGCATTCATCCCAGAATACTACACGAACAGATAGTGTTCAAGGGTTCAGTCCAGTCGGGTTTTTTGACCAAAAAATTGATGAACTGGAGACTGGCAGTTCATTTTTTTTTCTCAAAGTCTGAAAAAACTGTACTGGACTGGTAAAGACTGGTTTAAACCAGTTTAAACTGGTAAAATCCTCAACCATTTATAAACAAACCTACCAAAAGCCTGTTTTTTCAATCAAAAACTTGAAAATATACTCAATTTGTTATCAATAACATGTTTCTCAAGCATTTTGGATATAAACTCTTGTAAAAATAATTGAAAACTGTATAAAAGAACATCTTTGCCCATAAAAGTACAGTTTTTGAATGAATATATGGTCAAAAACTGGAACCACTTCATATTTTCAGATCCAAAATTAGAACTGGGGCTGAACCAGTCCAATTTTTGTCCAAATTTGGAGAGACTGGAGACTGGTTGAGCTCAAAATCAGTGAGACCTGAACTGCCAGTTCAGGTCTCTTCCAGTCCAGTCCAGTCCAGTTCAGGTTCATTTTCCAGTTCATAAGACTAAACCCCCGAACACTACGAACAGAACCTCCCCACATGAGGGATAGTGCCCATAGCAATCCTAAATGCTGATGGATCGCCAAATCAGCAACACAAAGCAAACCAGCTTGCCGAAATCAAGCTGGACTTGGGAGCACATCAGAAAACCATGGAAGTAATGGTACTGGACATTGGAAGAACAGACATGTTGTTGGGACATGACTGGTTGGTACACCACAACCCTATGATCAATTGGACAACTGGCACTGTAATGTTCAACTGATGCCCATCAACATGCCAAACCAAGCATTTGGATTTCAGGGTTAACCTTGATGGTTACAATGGGTTCACATGATTGAAGTGTGCGACAAAGATGCACCCAAGAAGTCGGATCAGAAATGGAAACCTGGAGATCCTATCTTGGAAGCTTTCACTCCCACACCACCTCCCACAACCAAATGACCCTCATACATTTATTGGTTTGCTCATCTCTTGAGAAGGAGAACCTTGACAAGATCCCGAAGGAAGAGTTCTTCGCACTCCCCCACATCCTCTGGTGGAATCTGATTGGAATTTTTGATTTCAACAGGAATCCAATCAGATTCCTATCAGAATTTTAGCCATATATTTGAGAGGAAATGGCTGTAAAATTCTGACAGGAATCCGAGAGGAATCCAATTGGATTCTGAGCAGAATGAAATTCTGATAGGAATTGCCTTTCGGAATGCTCAAATTCCTCTCGGATTTCCTATGGAATTCCATAGGAATGCTATCGGAATGCACCCACCTCTCGGGAATTCCCGAGGGCCATCACAAATAACAAACAAACAACACACCACCCCTTCTGCTCTCATCCACCACCTCACCATTAGTGTTTAAAGGTCCAGTTTTTTTTTGCTTTTGTGAATATCTCAACAACTACTGGATGGAATTTTATCATCCAAGAGATGACCCCCATTTATTTTAGCTGCCATTTGCTTTTATGACATGTTGAAATATCTCAACAATGGCTGGGCAGAATCTTTTCATCCAAGAGAAGACCCCCCGGTTTTCTATGTTCTCCATCTGCCCAAATATTTCGGTAATTTTAGTAATTTTATCTGGATTTCTGAAGCCATTCTTTAAAAAGGATAAACTGCAAAAAACCAAGAACTGGACCAGACTTTTAAACACTACTCACCATACATCCAGGCTGACAACTGCCAACCGCCATGCCCGGCGTTGTTGGCTGTGACAGGTAAGCCCACCTCAACCCTTATTACCCATGCACTGACAGACCAGATGACAAGCGCCAACGGCCGGCATGTCGCCTCCTGACCTTGCTCACCTGCCCTCGCCATTCCACGTCACCACAACCCAATGAGCAAGGCCACCCCCCGCGTGCAGCCCCCTTCTGACCTCACCCCAGCTGCCATGTACTTCCCCATGGATTCCACACTGGACTTTGAATTCCACATGGAATCATAGATTCCATGTGGATTCCAGGTGGAATTGGATGAAATATATTTTCCATGATATATCTTATACATAGCTATAAATTCCACATGGAATCCACATGAAATCCATATGAAATATATATGTCTGGACTTCTATTATATGTTAAAAATCCTTATATATTCCACATGGATTTATGTGGAATAGAGACAGAATTTAGTGGTTACAAGAGGCTCTGAATTTCAAACATTCGGACATTATTATTTTAAACATTATTGATCACAAAATTGAACAGAAAATAAAAATATAATTAATTAGGGGGACACAGATACAAAAGAGTAACTAATTAATAACCCCCCCCCCGCGGAGGGACGAATGTGGGGTATGACAGGGACGGGAGGCTGCGAATGTGGGAGTGGTCCCCTGTTCACTGGGCGGCATCAGGGTGTGGACTGGCAGCGATGGGAGGCCGCCGATGTGGTGGGTGGTCCCCGTTCATAGTGTTTGAAAGTCCAGTCTGGTCCGGTTTTTGACTTTAAAAAAGTCGAACTGTGGACCAGACCGGTGTCACTGGTCTCTCAAGTCAGTTGAAAATGAGACCAAACCGGTGCAAGACCGGTCATACCAGTTTCTCTTAGCTGACACTCACAAACCGGGACCAGTTTGAACTGGTCTCGACTGTCTTATTTATGGTAAAATAATACAAAGACTACCAGACGTGCGCACGCTCCAGCGTATGTGTCATACAAATCCTTTCCTGTGTGAGTGGACGCCATTAGGCACGAAGGGTGCACTGAGTGCATGTTGTGGGCACGTGAGGGGGCCGTTGGGCGTGAAGGGGGGCCATTGGGAATTTATGGTTTGACTGTCGGCCATTGCCAAGAGTGCTTGGCATTTGATGCTGAGGGATGGATGTCGTTGAAACTTGCGCCCTCAATGCCCAAACGGTGGCACCACGAGCCCCAAAAATAGTACTTGATTTGTATAGAGATATTTAGCAACTGATAGTAAATATTTATAAAGTTAGATACATGACATACAGCGCCTCAAAAAACTGATTCAATGTTTGTTGCTTTTTGAATACCTTCAAGATAACTCTGCAAAGAATACCAATTGAATTAAACCTTTGGTATATAATTGAAAGCCCTACTTCAGGGCTTTCAGAATATAAAGGAATCATATGATTTAGATCAGAATCCATGGAGATATGATTAAATTAAATCAGCAACTCATTGAATCAGTTTTGTGAGTACCTATGGCAATTATCAGAATCAAATGCTTCACTGGTTGTATGGTAACCAGTTGTCATGACTTACTGATGGAACTTGAATAGAACCCTGATGGGTTGTCAAGGAAAGTTGTATAAGAAGAATCCAACCTCAACAGCCTCCATAATTAATTGTGCGCCCTATCTCCTCTTCCCACAAGAAAAACATTCTTTCTCTGGCCTCCAATGGTCACTCCACTCGTCATATTGCCTCTAACCTGGGTGTCAGCCAACCAACTGTCTCCAGAGTGCTTCAGAATCTTCCTCATTGCAATCTCTCTTCTGGTGGTCGTCCATCCAAGCTTTCTCCCACCAACACATGAAACATACTTTCCCAAATCACCTCAGGGAGAGCCTCCAATGCTGTGCAGGCTACCAAACACATCAACACTGTCATCTCCAATCCTGTCTCCCCAGAAACTGTGAGAAGGGTTCTCAGAAAACATGAATTCAAGGCTGTAACAAAGAAGAAAAGACCTTTCTTAAAGGCCATACATCGGAAGAGGCGGTTGGCATTTGCTATGAAGCACAGGGAATGGACAGTGGAGGACTGGAAGAGGGTCATTTGGTCAGATGAGACCAAAATCAACAGGTTTGGGTCAGATGGCAAGGAATGGGTCTGGAAAAAGAAGGGTGAGAGGCTTATTGAAAGAGAGGTTCAGGGCACAGTCAAGTTTGGGGGAGGAAATATTATGGTTTGGGGTTGTATGGGTTGGGAAGGTGTGGGGAGACTTGCAGAGGTTGAGGGGAGGATGGATGCTGATCAGTATGTGTCCATTTTGGAGGACAATTTGCTGCCCAGCATGGAGGAGAGTGGAATCTCTGAAGAGGAGATCATTTTTCAGCAGGACAATGACCCCAAGCACACCTCCAAGAAGGCCAAAAAATGGATGGACAGCAAGAATATTGCTCTGCTGGATTGGCCTGCATAGTCCCCAGACCTCAATCCTATTGAACACCTCTGGGTTCATATTAAAAGGAAGTTGAATGAATATCCAACACCACCCAAGGGAGTCTGGGAGATTTGGGACAGAGCAGCAGAGGTGTGGAATAATATAGAGCCAGAAGTGTGTCAAAACCTGATAGAAAGTATACCAAGACGGGTAGAGGCAGTAATCAAAGCTAAGGGGGGTAATACCAAGTACTAAAGTATAAAATACTGTATTTATTGTACATACTCACAAAACTGATTCAATGAGTCCCTGGAGTAATTTGATCATATATTGATCATTTTTTTTATGGGAATTACATAATTATTGCAGATTCCGAGAGTCCTGAAGCAGGGCTTTTAACCAGGTACCAATACCTTCTTTTGATTGGCATTATTTGCAAAGTTATTTTGAAGGTATTCACAAAGTAGCAAACATTGAATCAGTTTTGTGAGGCACTGTATGTTTGGTGAAGGAGTCGAAGGGGAGGATCGGAGTCCTGGCGACGCAATGCACCTTGTACAGGATGCAGGCTGAAGAAGAAAACTTCAATATGGTCGCACATGTCTCAAAACTGCGCCGGCTGCAGGAGGAACTTCATCTAATGGAAAACAAGGTTAGCGACGAAGATTTTGTGATGATACTCAGCCCGAAAGCTGGGACCTGTACACATCATCCTACCTGGGAGCAAGTGGCAACAAACCAACCATCAAATCTCACGAACTTATTGCAATACTATATGAAGAATCAAACCGGCAAAAAGAACGTACCTCAGGCTTCGACTCGGCATCAGGATTGGCTTTCCAGGCTCGCAATTTCTCCAAAGGAAAAGGAGGGAAGCAGGCGGGCAAAAAGTCGGACAAGGAGTGCTACAATTGCCACAAGAAAGGTCACATCAAGAGTGCTTGTTGGGCCAAAGGTGGTGGAGCTGAGGGAAAGGGGCCGAAAGGGAAGAAGGACCGGGTGAATCAAGCCATGGAGGACCCAAACCGGCTGCTGAGTGATACGGCTTACATGGGAAAAGAGGTTGGACATAACTTCTCAAAGTTCGATTGGCTTTACAATTCAGGGACAACTTCCCATATCTGCACGATCAAAGAAGCATTTGTTGATTATGAACCACTTACGGACGTCGGGGTAAAGGGCATAGGAAAGGGGGAGGCAGTGGTACGAGGATGAGGGAAGGTAGTGGTGAATTTCATTGTTGATGGGCAGCCAGTTGAAAACCTGCTCCACAATGTGCTCCACATTCCTGAAGCCGACAACTGTCTACTCTCTGCAAGCCGACTTGACGAAGCTGGGGGGCGGGGAGAGCTTGAGGGTGGGAAGTGTACCCTATACAACAAAAACTGCAAGGTCATTGCACAAGGCAGGAAAATCGGCCGACTTTACCTTCTGAATGGACGAGCCGAACTCCATGGATGAGAATGGGCAAACCTTGCAAGAGGGAAGGAAATCAGCTGGGATGAATGGCACCGAAGGATGGGCCATATATCAATCAGTTCCCTGGAATGACTCAAACAGGAAGGACTTGTCAACAGTCTCGAAATCAATGAATCTACGATCCCATCAAATACCTGTGAAGCCTGTATTCAAGCCAAACAGGCACATTGACCGTTTCCACAGGAGGCCAAAAATCGAGCTGATGAGCCAGGCCAGCACATCGTTGGCGACGTCTGGGGACCAGCTCGGATCCAGTCTATTGGAGGCTGGCAGTACTACATCTCGTTCCTGGATGACAATACAAGCCTTAGCTCCATGTTATTCCTGAAGAACAAGGGCAAATCATTTGATTGTATCCAGGAGTATGTTGCCGTGATTGAAAGGAGGTTCGGAAAGCCTCCGATGTACATGCATTTTGATGGGGCAAAGGAATTAGTTGGGAAGGAGGTGCAGGCATGGGCCATGAAAAAGGGAATCACCATTGAAGTAACAGCACCATACTCACCATTGCAAAACGGCATCGCGGAACGCTTTAATCGGACCATTTTGGAATTGGTCAGGGCAATGCTGATCGAACAAAAACTCCCAACATTCCTATGGGATGAGGCTGTGACTTATGCAGTCTATATCTGAAATCGATCACCTACACGGGCACTCAAAGAAATGATGCCATTGGAGGGGTGGACTGGGAAGAAGCCAGATGTGTCGCACATGAGGGAATTCAGGTGTGACGTCTGGATCTTGGATGAAAATAAAAACAAGTCAAAGTTGGAGCCGAAATCGAAGAAGATGATCTTTACCAGATTCAAGGATGGGCCGAAGGTGGTTCGTTACTATGATGCTACCACACGCAAGATTAAAGTGTTGAGGAATTTCGTCTTCAACAAAAATGAAGAGCCAAAAAAGGAAGAAGTGGTGGAAGTCCCAGGTTTGACTGTCGAGGGGGAGATTACCACTCCAGCTGAAAATTCCGCCAGCCCAAACCCAGAACACTCTGACAAATCGACAACAAAAGCGACACCAACCACTCATGAACTGAAAGGACTGGCTAACAAAATGACTCCAAGGGCGACGGGGCCATCCCAGGGGCCGCAGTTATGAACATGGAAGCCCAATATTGATTAATGGAAAATGAACAACCCTCAGGCGCGCCCAGCCCAACGAAGCCAGCAAACAATGCCTAAATGTTACGGACTAACGACTACGGACGTATACGCTTACCTCTTCACTTTTACTCATCGGCCCCCGCTTACACATATCGTATTATACTTTATTCCCTTTAGTATACTTCGCTCCCGCGCTGACTCGCTTTCCGCAGCTGTCTGACTCATTCCGCAGTCAGCTTACTCATTAGTGCATAGCCTTCCGCAGTCGCCTTACTCATGTGCACTGCCTTCCGCAGTTACTGACTCATTCGCTACCGCTCATAGTCAGTACTATATAAACCTCATGTACCATAGCTACATTCCTTAGATTTAGCAATCACATTGCTCTTCGGCTTTCCATCTTCCTGCATACTCTGCCCGAACCTTGGAACGGTTTGTTACGCATAACAAGTTGCTAAATCTTGTTAGGTTCGCCCAGAGCAAAGAGAGCAACTACCAGACGAGTCAAGACGTCGCGCTTCTTTGAAGACTTCACCAGTAACCCATTCAGCACGCCAGAAGCCCGACAGGAGGAGCTAAGTCCTCGAGACAGTATCGATTTTACGCTTATCCAGCAGTACATCGAATCGGAGATCCGTCGCATCCTACAGCAGGTGCTTGACGAAGAACTAGACAACGACGAGCATCGCCCCCACGGCGAGATAGCAGAGAGCATCCATCTTGCTCGGCAACACCAGATCGCGCGTTACAACGCCCGACAGAACGAACTCGAAAGCTTTCGCGTTCAAGAAGGACCTCAGACAGGTCGGATCACAGAGATCAGAGAGTTTATCGGTGTCCAGACAACCGTTATCAGAAGATTGATTAGGACGCTCACATCAAGACGTCCCAGAGCCACATCATCATGTCCTACTCGAAGCAGCAGATCTACGCCCACTTCACCATCAAAGAACAACAAACCGAGTACAACCGTTGGGCACGAAACGAGAGACTTGACCCCTTCTCGCGACCAACAGACGCGCAGCAACAGAGATTCCTTAGAGATCTACAGAGGAAATACCCTGAACGTTTTGCCACCGATTCCGCCGACGAGTCCCCTGACGAATTTACTTTTGACTCCGCGCAGTCAGATACCGAACAGACGCCTAGAACAGGGACTGATTTTCAACCCCTACCTATATCCCGAACCCCATCTTCATCCCAACAATCCGACACCTCTCCTACTCCGCAGGTTCTAGACATGGCAGAAGCACCGACAATACAAACAATGGATACATCCAAGATCATCAAAGATCCTGGGATGTTCAAAGACAGACACACCTTCGACGAGTGGTGGAAAGCCACCAAATTATACATCAGGTTCCAGAAGGGCCTGTCCGACGATCAGAAGATTCTTGCAGTGTTATCCCGCATGATGGAAGGGTCCGGTAAACACTGGGCCAGCAACAAGTTAGACGACCTTGCCACCGATGGCGAGAACATCACCTGGTTAGGGTTCTCAGATGACATCGCTACGCGATTCTCTATTGCCAACAAGTCGGCAGCGGCCAAGGCGAGACTCGAAGTCCTGAAACAGGAGAAACGCACCATCGACGAATTCTTGGACGAATTCGAAGAGCTCTTGAAGCTGTCAAACCTTGGCGAAGAAACTGGGAAATACATCCTGGAAAAGAACGTCAACCGCAGAATTTCTGAACAAGTGGCTAGCGATGGCAAGATGTACACTGATTACGCAAAGGAGATCCGAAACAAGGGACAACAGATGGAGGGACATGCATTAGTCATCCGAGGGGGTGGCGACACACGCACCGGATCGGGTACCACTTATGGTGGTCAAGGCAAAGCCATTGAGATCGACAAAGCAGGAGTAGCCCGTTGCTACAACTGTCAGCGCTTTGGTCACCTTGCCAAAGACTGCAAAGCCCCAAAGAAGAAAGATGGTCGTAAGTGTTTCAACTGCGACCAAGAAGGACATATCGCGCGCAACTGCCGCAAGCCGAAGAAGAACTCTGGAAAGATTAGGAAGGTGTCTGATGGAGATACCGATGATGATGATGAAACCATCACCATAGAGACCGATGAGAAGGATTTTCCCGAAGGGTCCGATTAAACGACGCTAAGTCGCGACCCTTATCCATTAAACAAACTCGCTTGCCTGGTGCAACTACAGACAATATAACTTATGTTATCCCTGCAAAGCGAGCCGTTGCGTCAACTAAGATTGTCAAGGGAGATAAACCTCCGAAACGACGAGAGATCAAGCTGCAAGCTCAGATCAAAACACGACGAGGACCAAAGGCCATTCGACCCGAGGTTGATAGCGGATGTGAACGCACATGTATCCATCCCAGAATAGTACGCGAACAGAACCTTCCCACATGTGGAATAAAGCCCATATCAATCCTAAATGCGGATGGATCGCCGAACCGACAACAGAAAGCAGAAAAACTTGCCGAAGTCAAGCTGGACTTAGGAACACACCAGGAAACCATGGAAGCAACACGTCCAACGGCCCCTCACGCCGCTCTATCGTTGTTGTCGTGGATGCAAAGGATACTATGGTAGACCTTCTCCCACTGGCCACATGCATCTCTCGCCATGTCGACTCATTCCAGAGCTCAATCATGGTTGAATCCTTCCGCCTGGCTTACAGTGGGCTCTGCCTCACCACAACCAGCGTCCCTTCCCCTGTTATGCTTAACAAACCATTCCAAGGTTCGGGCAGAGTATGCAGGAAGTGGAAAGGCGAAGAGCAATGTGATTGCTAAATCTAAGGAATCTACTACAGTACACGAGGTTTATATAGGTACTGACTATAGGCGGTAGCAGATGAGTCAGTACTGCGGAAGGCAGTGCGCATGAGTAAGGCGACTGCGGAAGGCTATGTACAGTGAGTAAGCTGAATGCGGAAACCGAGTCAGCGCAGGAGCCAAGTATACTAAAGGGGATGACGAAGTAATGTAAATGAGTCAGACTGGGAACCGAAGGTTGCGAAAGTAGATATTAGACATAGTAAGTTCGTAAGAGGGCGCCGAGTCGGGCCGATAAGTAAAAGATATGATGTGGTCCTCATACCTTAGAGTCCGTAACATGTTCCCCTCTCCAAGCTCTGTGTCCTCACAGAGTCACTGTCCCCATCCCTCGTTGTTGCTGGGATTGGACCAGTTTGGACTCTCCTTGAGGCTCCAATCATATATCAACTCCTCGTTGATGGCTACGGCGAGTTCGAGGCCTTTGATAGCCAGTCGAATACGTTGATCCTCGATCACAAGGGTGCTGGTGTAATTTCCGAGAATTTGTTTTTCCTCAGGAGTCGGGGCGACGGGGAGATTGGACAGCGAGTGAAGCCGGATATGCATCTGGCGATGAAGGAGGTCGGCGAGGGAAGTTTCGAGGGCATGGATTTGGTCTCTCATGGAGAGCGCTTCGTTCATAAGGGCGGCGATGGCGGGGTTGATGTCGGTGGTGGAGGTGGAGGTAACGGTGGTGTTGGACATGGCGGCGAGGATGGTTGAGAGATAGAAGAAGAAGGGGGAGGCTATATTGGGCAGGGAGAAGACTAGAGCGGGGAACTCGGTGTGTGGTTGACTGATGAGGTCGATACTTGTCATGGATTCTGAGAGCTGTCTTTTATCGTGGGCGAGACGGGTTCTGCCGATGGAAATCACGGATCAAATCTTGAGCATTCTGAACATTAGCTCGAGGTTCCCATGTGTTCTCTTCTGGACCATATCCTTCCCACTGGACGAGGTACTGGATCTTTCCGCGGAACTTTCGAGAGTCTAGGATCGCAGACACATGGTACTCTTCTCATCCTTCGACGATGATCGGATCAGGGGCTGGTTTCTTTTTCTGGATGGCGTACTTCGGAGTTTCATATGGTGACAACAGGGTCTCATTGAACACAGGGTGAATCATCTTCCAAGGCTTCGGAAGATCAAGAAGGTATGCGCTAGCTCCTTTCTTCTCTAGGACTTTGAATGGTCCATGTCGGAGTGGCTTCCGTCTCCTGATGCGATCGCTCAGCCTGTCCGTCAGTCTGTGGGTGGTATGCGGTGGACAGGTTCCTTTTGATCCCTAGCATGCAGCAGAGTATCTCCATGAACTTCGCGGCGAACTGTGGTCCCCTATCGCTGATGATCTTCTTGGGGATCCCATGAAGCTTCCATATCTGATCCCGATAGATCTTGGCTAATCCTTCAGCTGATAGTTCCACGGTTGTCGGAATAAGGTGAAGCATCTTCGAATGTCTATCTGTGATGACCAGAATTGCGTTTTTTCCATCAGACTCTGGTATCGGTCCCACGACGTCGATTCCTATGTCTTCCCATGGGTGACTTGGTGCTGCATGCGGATGTAGCGGAGCATGTCGCTTTTGTCGGTTAATCTTGTTGCATTGACAAGTGTCACAGCCCTTCACATACTTCTTCATCATGCAGTATGGTAGGCCACCAGTAGGTGCGAGTGAGGAGTTCATGTGTCCGGTACTGTCCTGGATGTCCAGCCACTGGTGCATCGTGTGATTCGAACATCAATTCTTGTCGTAGTTGTGGATCTGGCGGGACATAGACTCGTTCTCCTGCGTATGTGATCCCATTCTCCTGTTGATACCAATGAGGATTCTTTTTTAGGCCCTGCGCTACTTCTGTCTCCATGCGGTTCGAAGCCTTGATGCATGCGATCCATGGGTTTTCGATGGTTGTGATGTTTCCAATTTTGATGGAATCAGATGTCTCACCCCCTTCAAAGAATTGTTCCTCTGTGAACATCTCCATTTGTACCACATCTTCTGATTCCAACCGTTTCAAGAATAGTCCCTCCTTGAGCATTTGGTCACTGTCCTGTGGTTTGAGTTCCGCTTCATACCAGGGTAAGCGTGACAGGATGTCCGCTTTCGCATTGGTCTTGCTGGGCACATGCCGTAATTCGAAGTCATAGTCTTGTAACTTCATTTTCCAGCGTTGCTGTCGTTGATTCAGGTCCTGAGGACGACGGAAATATTCCAGGTTCTTGTGATCGGTCAAGATCTCGAAACGTTCCCTGGCCTCAAGCAGATAGTGTCTCCAATCTTTCAATGCTTCCACGACTGCCAGGAGTTCCTTGTTGTATATCTCGTAATTCTGTTCAGCTGCGGACATGGTCCGCGACAAGAACACGATGGGGTGCCACTTGTCGTCTCGCTTCTGCGAGAGTACTGCTCCAATTGCATAGCCCGATGCATCAGTTTCAACCCTGAACTGTCCCTCTGGTTTCGGTAATGCCAAGACTGGTGCCGATGTAATTGCCCGTGTGAGACCTTCAAAAGCTTGCTGCTCTGTTGGTCCCCAAGTAAATGCCGTACCGCCTGTGAGCACGGTGAGAGGTTTTGCGATCTTTGAGTACCCTTCAATAAAACGTCGATAGAAGTTAGCAAATCCAAGGAACTTCTGAACTTCCTTTTTTGATGTGGGTGCTCGCCAGTTTCGAATTGTATCCACCTTCTCAGTTTCCATCTCAACACATCCCTCACCAACCACATATCCCAATATAGGACATTTTGTTACTTCCCATAAACACTTCTTCTCCTTTAGGAACAAATCATTGTCTGATAGGATCTGTAGGATTTCTTTAGTGTTTCACGCGAGTTCTTCCTTGGTTTTACCGATAACCACGATGTCATCCATGTAGATCACGCAGATACATCAGTGGATCTGGTCCCGGAATAGACTAGCCATCATTCAAGAGAACGTTCCCAGGGAGTTGCAAAGACCAAAAAAATCCCTCTCAGAGGCAAAAAACTGAACTGAACTGAATCCTCAAACACTACCACTAGTGCCCAATGGCCATCCCTCCATCCCTGACTCCCAACAGCTCTCCCTGGCTCCCAACGGCTGTCTCTGGCTCCCAACAACTGTCCCTCATGCACAACAACCCTCCAATGGCCTCTGAACATGCCCAACAGCTGTCCCTTGTGCCCAACGGCTGTCCCTTGCTCCCAATGGCAGAGCTCTGGGTACCCATGGAACTACCTGTGCTATTGTCTAGAGGTAATGAACAAGTTGCACATTATATTGCAGCAATTGTGGAGAGTTGGGTTATATCTCATCATTGATGAGTGTTTGATGTTGTGGAAATCTTTTTTGGCATTATTGTCTTGCAATATTGCCATTGGAAAAGCTGCGTCAGAAAATGCTGATAGCAACAATTCTTTTGAAGGCGTAGATGTCATTCTCTGTGGTGATTTTCATCAATTTTCTCCTGTCGCATGGGTGAAAAAGGAATGGTTGTTTTATCTTATGAACACATCCACCAATTCACAAGAAGCACAAATTGGACCAGCAATTTTTGAAGAATTCATGACAGTTGTTGTTTTGTGACACTGGATGCAGTCAATGATATTTAGTGCTGAACTATTCAAAAAGTATTCAAAAAATATTCCAATTTTTATTATGATTTTTTTTACATCTTTTTATTCCAAAAGATCTTGCAAGTATTCAATACAAATATCACTACAAGAGACAACAATACCTGGAGGTGACATTTGTATTCAATATTTCCAAGATTCTTTGCAAAAAAGATGTAAAGAAATTCATGATAAAAATTGGAATATTTTTTAAATACTTTTTGAATAGTTTAGCACCAAGTATCATTCACTGCATCCAGTGTGAGAACAAATATGTGTTATTGACAATGATTGGTTGAAATTCCTGCATTTGATTCAACATGGAGAAGTTTCGAAGAAGGAGCTTCCTATGGTGCGCAAATTGGACATTTCAATTTGCCACTCAAGGACATCAAAAAAATGATTTTCTGGAAGAGTTGCAATTTGCCATTGGTGTGAAAGTTTTGGTGACACAAAATTTGGATACAGAAATTGATTTAGTGAATGGCGCAAAAGGTTAATTTCCAAACATCTCAATATTGTATTAACTCCTTAATTGACTTTGAAGATGAAATCATTGACATTATTTTTCATCCAGATGAAACTATTCCATCTCATTCTGAATCTGTGGTGGTGTTACAATTTATGCCAATATATTTTTTTGTGAAATTGGAACACACCTGGGCTAAATCTTTTGACAGTCTTGAAGAAGGCATATTGCCTATCCAACCTATTGCTAGAACAATGTGAGTCAATATGAAATGATATAGCAAGTATCAACCTTTTACGGTTACTCATCATCAATGTCCAATAACACTCGCTTGGGCTTACATGAACTACTGGTCTCAAGGCATGAATATCAATCCTGTAATGCTCAATCTTGCAAGGCCATCCACAGAAAAGCTATGTTGCTTTATCACGTAGCTGTGGCTGACATTTGATTTGCTTGTTGCGCGACATAGACAAAGATGCATTGATGATCACAAACAGTATATCAAAGTAAAATGTCTGTTAATGAATAGATAGATATATGGCCAAAAAAAAAGGTGACACTAGAAGAAGAACAGAATATAACACTATAACAAATCATACCTGTTGAATGTTTTCTTTAATTTTACTTTCATTTTTTTTGCAGAGCATGGAAATGTTGAACATGTTAGATTTTTTGTGGTTATCCATTATAGCCACGGTTGCATTGATTTGTGTATTGAGTGTTTCAATGTTCCCTGTAATGTGTTGAGTTTGTAACATTTTAAATAATTAAAGGATATACCATCAATTCTGTTAATTTGGGTGTTAAGGCTCATTATATCTTGGCAAATTGCAGCCTCCAATGTAACAATGTCTGTGTCAGTTTTGTTGCAGAACAATGGATATAAACTGCTTGTAATGACTTTCTCATCAAGGTCATCCAAAGTTCAACCTTATGGTTGAGATGGCGTGCATTTATTGGAATTGAAACATGAAATGGAAACATCATGGATTGCTCACAAGCGGTAGACCAACAATGTGAGCTCAATACTATGATGATCAACTACTATCATGAAGAATTTGATGGGCTTCATGATGATTACCACAAAGCTCAACATAATAAAGAAGAACTACATGAAGAGTTGGATTCTTTCACTGAAGAAATTGACGAAGTCCAAAAAGAACTTCAGAAATTACAATGTGCTGTTTGTACTCTATATGAACATTTCAACAATCAACAGACGTCAACATTTGGAAAATTGGAAGGTCTTCTTACCAGCCACCCCTATTTCCCACTATTTTCCTTTGTCTGGATGGCCGGATGGGCCAAGCTGAGATATTTCAGTGAGTACTTAGGGTTAATATTCATACTGGGTATGCTAAAGTAACCCCCTGGTTACTGTAGTCGTTGCCACATTGCCCTTGCCCCTGGTCACTCTTATCCTCTTGGCAGTTGTTGTCACTTCCTTATTGGATGGATTATTCTTCTTTACCCTGGATTCAGGCCCCAAGGCTGACAACTTCTATATTCTATGCCATAACTTTGTGTGGGTGACAGTGTTCAGTGGTTTGCTTAAGGTGATGAGTGACTTCCTGGCAGTGGTGGGCTATGGTATGGGAAAATTAGCAAAGTTAATTCAGGCCCAGGATCAAAGCAATGAAGCAATGGTCAGTCCTTCCCCCCCTTACTCAGCAACCTAGTCAGTAAGGGTGATACACCAAATCCTAATATCGTAGCACGATCATGTTGCATCCACAGCATTAATCACAGGTAGCTGGATGATATATCAGACATGATATATTACACATCTGCCCAATCTGCTGGTCCGAGTAGGTGATACTCATGTGATTGATTAATCTCCCCATGCCTTCCAACTTTTCCTGCTCCTGCCATTGCTCAATTTAGTTCCTTTCTGCACCCATTAAAATCAATTTATTTTTGGTTTGATCTGCTGATCACATAGATCTCAGCACATCAGTTGGGTGTGGTTTACCTATGGGCATCACATGTAATGTACCAGACTGATGGAAGGGCAAACATACATAAAAAAACATATTATTTTGTAGCACTAAAATTTACACCAGGGTTCATATCCATGAACCCATTTTCATGTATGTCCCCCTTATACACTTCTCTCACTTCGTTCCATGATTTTGTGAATAGTCAAAAAAAAAACATAAAATTTTGAGATCAGAACATTGAAACATATACAATGGTTAGCATACCTTCCCCGCCCCCACCTCATATCTGTTCAAAGCCTCGCATGCCCATTCACATGCCAGCCTATACAGCCAGATTTATACATGAAACTGGGCAGTTGCCCAAAACACCTGATGCATCCAGCCTGTAAGGGCAACCTTATGATCCAACAACTCCGAAGTGCTCTGAAGCGACTCAGACAACTTGCAAGGGAAATTCAAAGTTAAATTAGACTCTACAAAGTACAATATGAGGTGTACCTTGCAAGGGAAATCCAAAGAGAAAGTTCTGAGGATTTTCTTGCAAGCTAGACAGCTATATAGACGATGAGAATTGGAAATGAGGAGAGGAATGTTGAAATACGACAAAGATCAGGAGTAGGGATGGGAACGGAATATGTAGATCGGAAGTGTGCATGTGGTGGTATAAATCATCGCTCCAACGTGCACTCCGATGCGGAGCAGTACTTTACAGTCCCCCACATCCTCCAGCGGAATCCTGGCAGAATTTCCAATTCCGACAGGATTCCGAAAGGAATCTGAAATTCTGCCAGAATTTCCATCGGAATTTAGGATTCCTGTCAGAATCCTCTGAGAATTCAAAGATTCTGATAGGAATCCTGAGGAATCAGAGGAATTCTACAATTCCTGAAAAGAATCCATTGATGATCTGATGGCAGTAATTGTTATTCTTATTCACTCCTTTCAGTAGCTTCAATTGTATTTAATTAATTTTATATAATACAAACTAAACAAACAATAACCCCCCTCATTTGTTAAGGCAAGGGGGCATGCAAAGCATTGAGAGGACAGCGAGGACCATGAGAAGTACATAAAATAAATTGATTACCCCACATAAGGCGGGTGAGACACGATATATACAAAGTAGAAAAAATAACCCCCCCACATAAGGTGGGGGGCGGTACGAGGCAAGGGGGTAAGGTAGGGTCAGGTAGGGTCGGGGACGTGCATCAACAAGACTAGGGTCCTGGCGGCATCAGGGCACAGGGCGATTGAGGATGTTGGGTGCGACTGCAGGACATTGGGGGTGGATGGTGGTCATTGGGCACGATGGGGGACTGTTGGGCACGAAGGGGGGGTGATCAGCTACTGGGACAGCTAGGGTGAGTTGGGCTTACCAGGGGGTTCCCTTTCCGAGTCATCGTGTTGTGTCCGATGTGGCACTGGTTGAGGGGGGGCGAGAGGATGTCGTGGTTGGGGGCTTCGTGCACAAGCGGTGGCTGTGGTGAAGGCAGGTGGTGACTTGGCACACAGGTGCTGGCGTCGTGGGCCCCAGTGTGGATATGGGGGGTAGTCTGTCATTGCAGGGTTGCTGGGGGGGTCTCTTTCCGCTTCGTTGGGTAGTGGTGGCGAGGGGTCGAGAGGCGGGGGCGGTGGGGCTTTGTGTACAATGGTGACCATGGTGGTGGCGAGGCGGGTGCTGACGTGGCCGCACAGGGCCGTCAGGTGGCCGTCCCAGGGTCTGGATGTGGCGCTGGGGCTAATAACGTGGCACCCCGACACCCCCGGCATGAACAGGGCAGTGGTTAGTTGTTGGTGTTCGGCTGGGGTGGGGGTGTGGCTTACTGGGTGGTGGGGGCCTGGGGGTCTCCGTTTGTCTTGATAGCAGTGGCTGCAGTGGAGGTGGCAGGGTTGTGGCAGCTGTGGAGGCGGCGAGGAGCAGGGGGTGGCAAGCGAGAGGCGAGAGTGGTGGTGGCAGGAGGACAAGATGGTCATCAGCCATCACAATGTGACAATGCTGAGCAACGTTCGGAAGTTGCCCAATGTCGACCACCTAGGTCACCTGACCCTGTTATGGTATTCCTGGGCAGGAATTCCTGCAGAATTCCTCCCAGGATTGTCACCATTCCTATCAAGGATTCTGATAGGAATTTCATTTCTTTTGGATTCCTGGAGAAATCCTAGCAGAATTTTACAGCAATTCTCACTCAAATATATGGCAAAAATTCCTGGAGGATTCCTGTCAGAATCCAAAATTCTGACAGGATTCCTACAGGATTCTGCCAGAGGACGTGGGGGAAAGTAAAGAACTCATGCGGAGTATGGTCGGAGGTCATCAGAAGTCGGAGGTGTTGAAAGAGAGATGGAAAAGAAAGGAAATGTAAAGTATAGTAATATAAATAATAGATGTACCACAGCGGTCGGAGGGTCGGAAGACCAGTCGGAGGCGTTGGAAAAGAGTCAGAGATGTCGGACTAAGGAAAATCAGATGGTTGCCCTTACACAGCCTGACAGTCCACTATCCATAGTCAACTGTCCAGGCCTCTATAATATGTACCGAACAAAAATGAACAACATGCAGAGCCAACTGATCATATAAGAAAACAAACAAAGAACAAACATTATCAATTGGCCTTCCTGTTGAGGCGACGCTAAGTCAAACGACGTCGCGAGCCCAAACTTAGGAACGAAGTGGAAAGATGATAAGAGAACTGTATTGCCAAGAGACCCAGCGGGAATCTCAAGAGAACAAGCTATCGAATACAAGTGAAAGTACCCTACTTATATATGTAAATTCCATGAGGCTGTGTTGTGGCAGCGTCATGCTGCGCAATAATGATAAGATGTCCTCATGTATGATATGATGTAGATAAGATAAGATCAAGATAAGATAAGATAGAGTAAAAAGTGAAAAGTGAAAATATGATCATAACATTACCCCCTTTCTAGATCTCGACTTTCAGGCGAGATATGATGTTGTCCGGGGTGTCCGTGAAATTCTCATATGGTTTAAATTCCAATCCTTCAAAGATGTTTGCGCGTAAGCGCCGGGGTGCATTTGGGTTTAATTTAAAGAAGTCCTCCACCGCTTCCTTGGCATGTTCTAGGTGATCCTCGGGTTCCCACATGTTGTGGTCCTGAGTCAGACCCTCCCATTGCACTAAATATTCCAACTTCCCTCTCTTCAACCTTGAGTCAATAACTTTAGCGACATTGTACTCCTCTTCGCCATTGATAACTATCGGGTTTGGTGCCTGCACCCTTTGTGATATAAATAGTGGTTCTTTAAATAATCGGACCCGTGATACATTGATGACCGGGTGGATTTTCCAAGTTTTTGGTAATTTAAGTTCTACAGCGTGTGACAAAATGATTTGGGTTATGGTATAGGGTCCAATCCATTGTTCGGCAAGTTTCTTTAAGGGTCGGTTCAACTTTAGGTCTTTAGTCGATAACCAAACTTTGTTGCCAACTTTGTAAACTGGTGCATCACCCCGTTTCAGGTTTGCATACCGTTCCATCTCTTCTTGTGCTTTTACTAGCGCTGCTTCTGCCTCCTCATGAATCTTCTTCATTCGCTCTGCGAATTCTTTTGCCGGTTCTGACTTTTCTGCCCTCTGAGGTTCTATGCCCATCCTAGGGTTAAACCCATAATTTACATAGAACGGTGAAAACTGAGTTGCCGTGTGAATTTTATTATTATAGGCGAACTCCGCGGTTGCCATCCATTCGGGCCAATCTGTTTGCCGATGGGAAATAAATGATCTTAGATATTGCTCCAACTCCTGGTTGATGTGTTCTGTCTGTCCGTCTGTTTGCGGATGATACGCCGTTGATAATTTAGTTGTGATCCCCAATATTTTATTTAGTTCCTTCATAAATATTGCCGCAAATTGTGGTCCTCGGTCTGACATTAACGATTCCGGCAGTCCATGAAGTTTCCAGACTTCGTCCCGATAGAGTTTAGCTAATCCTTCTGCTGAGACTTCATCACGTGTTTTGATAAAGTGTGATTGCTTTGTCGATCTGCAAGCCACAACTAATACTGCGTTGTACCCCTGAGCTTCTGGAAGTCCTACAATAAAATCTGCTGTAACATGTTTCCATGGTCCTGCATGTTCTGTGTTTGCTTTTAATTTACCGGCTAGCGGTTGAGGCACATTTTTTGATCATTGACATCTGTCGCAGCCCTCAACGTATGCTTTGACCATGTTTGTAATACTAGGCCACCAATAATTATGTGTAACCAATTCCAGGGTCTTCCACTGCCCTGGGTGTCCTGCAACTGGGTTGTCGTGGTGTAATTTAATTATTTCCTCCCTGAGTTCCTGACTTTTTGGAACATAAACTTTTCCTCAATGTAACCAGAGTCCCTGCTCTTCGTGCCATTCATCTGCGCGCAATGTTTTGGTATTTTTTTTTAACTCTTCCACTGCTTTCAACACTTGTTCATCAAACTCCTTGGCATCCCTGATGTGTTTTAATAGTTTACTTTCTTGTCCATCAATAAGTATGTGACCTCGATCCATTGCTTGCAAGTGGAAGTATTCGGGTTTTAATAATGTTACGTCTTCGTTGTCATTTTCCACCCCCTTTCTATGATCGACCCTTGTCGAAAGAGCATCTGCCTTTCCCATTGAGGTGCCAGCCTTGTGTATTAATTTGAAATTGAAACATGTTAGATACAACACCCAGCGTGCTTGTCTGCGATTAAGCTTTCGTCCCTTCATGAAGTACTCGAGGTTTTTATGATCGGTCCAGATCTCGACCTCATGTTTGGCTCCTTCAAGGTGGTGTCTCCATGCTTCCAGCGCTCGAATTATGCCCAGCATTTCTTTATCGTGTACGTCGTAATTTCGTTCCACGTCATTCAATCCTTTAGATAGAAAGGCACATGGCCTCCATTTCTCATCCTCGCATTCCATAGATAGAATTGCTCCTGTAGCAAAGTCCGATGCGTCTGATTCTACTCTCAACTTCCGATCCGGATCGGGAGATACTAATATAGGTGCTTTTGTAAATAATTTTTTTAGCATATCAAACGCTTCCTCCTGTTCCTCTTTCCAATTCCAGATTGTTTCGTTCCTTGTTAATTTATGTAATGGCCCTGCCACTTTAGAGAAGTCTTTGACAAATCTTCGATAGAAATTGGCCAATCCTAGAAACGACTGGACTTCTTTGACTTTCATTGGTTTTGGCCATTGTTTGATGGCGTCTACTTTTGAAGGATCCATTCGAATTCCGTCTTTCCCAATAATTAACCCTAAGAACTCTATTTCGTCTCTGTCAAAGAAACATTTTCCCGGTTTTAAGAATAAGTCATTTTCCCGTAATCTTTTTAGAATTTCCTCCACGATTTCACTGTGTCCTTTTTCTCCTTCAGTTGCTACCAATATATCGTCAATATAGATAACTACGTCTCCTTGATCAATCAAGTCTCTAAATATGTCGTTCATCATGGTTTGAAACGTGCTTGGGGAATTATTTAATCCGAAGAACATAACTGTTGGTTCGAAGGCTCCATCTGGGGTTGTAAATGCCGCTTTCCACTCATCTCCTTCTTTGATGCGTACATTGTTATACCCCCATCTGAGGTCCATTTTGGTAAACTTTTTCTTTCCCTTTAATTTATCGATCAATTCCAGAATCAACGGAAGTGGATAATTATTGCGAACGGTCCAGCTGTTAATATGTCAGTAATCCTGTACCATTCGTTTCTTTCCGTCTTTTTTGGGTATAAAGAATACTGGCAAAGTTTGTGGTGACTTGGTAGGTCGAATATATCCTTTGCATAATTGATCATTTACAAATTCAGATACTTCTTTCCTTTCATCTGGTGACAGGGGATAGACTTTGGCCTTTTTTGGTACGAAATCCGGTTTTAAGTCTATAGCGTGATCCCATGGTTTCCTGACTGGTAATCTCTCCAATGCTTTCTTTTCAAAGACTGATAGATATTTGTGATATTTCTGGGGGACAACCTGTTCCGCCGGTACTTCATCTGAGGGTTCTCCCTTAGCTGCCCTGAGCATGTGGATTACTTCCTCCTTCACTTCTTCCTCATTTCCTTCTACTACTTCTTCCATCCTTCCACTCCATCTGGTCCTTGCAGTTTTATTTAAGTAACGTGTTCGACGCATGCCACATTCTTCTGGACATCTTGATAATTTAATTTCCGCTTTTTCCCAATCGATTTCTGGATTATGATGTTTCAGCCAAGTATGTCCAATGATAATTTTAGCTTTTCCTAGGTTGCATGCTTCAAACACTGCTATCTCCACGTGTCCTTTATACCGCATAGCCATGACTGCTTTGTGTGTGATCGAACCTCCTTGGTTAAGCGTGCCATCAACGTTGTAGACCTGAATGGGGAAAGGTAGTTCCCTTAATTTAATGTTGTTCTTTTTGGCGAAGTCCAAATCTATGAACATCCCTGTCACCCCTGAGTCTAATAATGCTTCAACATCAAATGTGCGTTTGTCCTGCAACGTTTCCAGTGTGATTTTCATTATAAGCTCCTTTTCCACAGAAGCGGATTGAATAAAAGATGGTTCCCCCATAGAGTCCGTTTGCCTAGTTAAATTATCTGATTCTTCGCAACAGGGAATTAAGCATTCATCCGTAGGGGACAAACCAAGCCTCGTTGCTGAGGGCTCCCCAATGATATAGTTTACAAGTGTATCTAAGTCCGATTCATCTGTGCTATTTTTTTGGGTTTTTACCTTTTTGGGTTTGTCCAATAGTATTTTATTGTATGTAACTGCTGCGTCCGTAAGCTTTTGAAACCAAGAATTTACAGTGTCTTTATGTATGTAAGAGTCTATAGGCAATTGTTCATATCGATTTGTCAGAGCCAGCGGGGGAATTACTGGTTGACGTTTACAAAATCCTGCTGCGCTGCAGCCTGTCTGTTGTTCTGAGCCGGTTGGCCCTGCTGTCCATTATTAGCTTGGCGCGCTTGACGCCTTGCGTTGATCTGTCTCAAAATTTCCTCCTCCTCTTGTTCGTCGATCTGTTCAATCATTGCTGCTTGTACCCTGCGCTGTGGCCATCTGCAATCTCGGGCAAAATGCCCCTGTCCGCCGCAGTTATAACAATTACCAGGAGCACGTCTCTGGTTCCTATCGACATCCATTGCATTTGGATCCCGTCGTGGTTGCTGCTGTTGTTGTTGTTGACCGTTTTGTTGTTGAGGACGGTACCCCCCATTCTGTTGTTGCCCAAAGGGCCTCTGTTGCTGCTGTTGTCCATATGCGGGCCGATTGCCCCATGTGTTACGTTGTTGTCCAAAGTTATTGCCAGTCCTCATGCCTGGTCTTGCTGCGAAGGTCTCTTCCGCTCTGCCGATTGCCAAAATTTCTTCACAGGTGCCCTGCACCGTGGACTTTCTCCTCCCTTGCTGGAAGAGTTGTTGCATGATAGATTCCTTGGCGTTCCTTTCCAAAAGGGTTACACCGTGCCTTTCCTCGATCTTGCCCTTGATCACCAGGGTCCCGAATTGCATAATCCAATCATCGGTCTTCATTGAACCTTGCTTAAAGCTCTCGATTTTGGATCGGGCCCATTTGATCTCAGTGGTGGGACGAAACCTTGTTGTGATTTCACTGACTAGCTCTCGGTACGTTGGCCAATCTTCTGATTCCATACATTGATTCAAACGGGTTTCCCCGTAAACTCCTGCCATGGAACTGTCCAATCACGACCACACTGCAATGCACACTTCTTCTTCTCCATTGAATAGCTCTCGGTTGACCCTGAGCCATGCGAGCATTTAGTCCACCATACTGTGAATGTTGCTTTGGATCCATTGTATTTGCCGGGATCCGCGGCGACTTCTAATTTCCTTCCACGATTGTTGTTTTGTGGGGGGGGGTGATTGAACAGTGGTATCAGAGGTAAGGGTGATGGTGCGTGGTGTTGTTCAAATTCTTCGTTGAATTGGGCATTGGTGCCTTCGGCCATGATGGTGTGATGAGGGGGAGTGGTTGTTTTTTTTGAACAGTAGTACCTTGCGTCGGGCGCTGATAAGGCCGCGATGCGTCTAGGCCTAAAATCTGCGCATTTTGCACCCTTTCACACTATCTCTAAGGGATATAGAGAGTCCTAGATGAGCTCCGATTCTGAGGACTTAGTGGCGACGTTAGAGAGAGAGACCAGCGACCCTGGCAATGTAGGACATAGCGCTGGTCACCACTATGGGCTTAGCTATGATACTCGAGAGCTATGGGATCATCTCGCGAGATAGAAAAGACTATCGAGTGCCTCTCGCGATGAAGCGTGAAACAAGAAGATGGGTTATATTGGAGTTATCGATGACACTAGCACTGTCTACCATACATCGGGGCTTGACCGGAGACATTCTCGCGAGAGGTTTGGTCAACGTGCGCCGTGCTCCACGTCCAAATCGTCCATATCAGGAATATCGAAGTGACATCGGATGATACAGACCAAGATCGGGTTTGATACGTCGCGATCAACGTGACCTTATGGTGAACTTTGATAGGGACCGAATCTGATGGGTGGCTTATCAAGGCGACCCTTAATTGATGCAGCTGATACCTCACGGTAACTAATCGGCATCGTCCCGGGTACATCGCAAAACCAAGATATTAAAATAGTGGCCTCTCCAGTGTGGCAGAGGTTTGGATATGGAAAAGGGGTGTACCTGTGGCGTTGTCTACCACATGGGCGCATCGAAACGACTCTAGCGAAGGTCACTTGACTGGATACCATTTATCGATACCACATGCAACCTTTTTCTATATTTATTGCTGCTCATGTATAAAATCTCGTAGTTTCGTGGTAGATAGGTTAGGTTAGATTGTGCCCCAGAATTGATAGCATTTGTCTTGTGCATCTGTCGTCGTTCGCGAGTATCATTGAAGCCTCGAGATCATTTGGTTTGCATCGGAAGTCAGTCACAATTGTGTTTTGTCTGTTTGAGAACTTGTCAATCATCAAATCGTGTTATCTATCGGTCGTATTGGTCATTGTCGTGTGCGTATTTGGTCGAGATCATGTTCGCAAAGTCTTGTTGGTTCGGAAATCACAAATCTCAGTTCATTATCTATTGAGAACTATCTCTAAGTCTTGTTCGAGACCTATCGAGCCATTGCTAAATGAGTTATTCAATTGTTGTTTGGAAGAGTCGCATCCTGAGTGATCCCACTCATCACCCCGAACTATATCGATTGAGAAGTACACATCGCGAGACTTGTTCGGTCTTCGTTGTTGTGTTTGGTGTTTGTGTGTGTGATAGAGATATCGCTCGCGCTCATCCCCAGACTCACTTCCTTTGTTTCACCTGGAGCCCACCGCGAGGGGTGGTTCTAAAATAACAAATTTACTCAGTATCGGCTCGATACAGTTCCTCTCAAGGAATTAGTTATAGTTCTCGCTTGAGAGATAACCCTGTCCTCTACAAGCAAACCCACTGTTGCATCTAGCAGCAAACACGTTAAAGCAAACTCTTGGAAGCCTCCAGTTCATAAAAGAGGTCTCGCGAGTAGTCATAAACCGAAGACAACGTCTCTAAAAGCGTCATCTTCAAAAGCAACAAATTCACAATCTATTGAAACGGCTCGCGAGCACGTGACCCATAGTCTATCGAAAGCAGGAGCAGAACTAGTAGGACCTCTCGAAGAGCCCATAAAGCATACTCAAAAGAGAACACTAGAAAACCTTGAATCGGAAAGGCTACTAGCATCGCGAGAGCATTCAGTATTCATTGTGCAACCAATACAAACTCAAAATCAAAATCTTAACAGTCAATTGTCGACATATACAATGGCTACAAATACACAGAATGTTGCTGCAACTGCACCAAGGAATGGTTTGAGAATGCCGCGTCGAAGTGAACGAGGAGCACCGAGATTTGATAAAGAAAAAGCCTCCGAGCTTTTAAGATTTATTGATGAAGTCGAAATCTGCTTTGACCACGCAGGTATAACCGATATCGTGGAAAAGAAAAAGTTAATCGGAGGCTATGCAGATAGTGTCTCTGAAGAAGAATGGACAACCCTCGATTCCTACGCTACAGGCACATGGGAGGAGTATAAGAAAGAGTTAATAAACAACTACCCAGTGGTAGCGAGCGGACGCGACGGTACCTTGGCCAGATTATTGAGTATCTGCAAGGAGCACAGTCGTCTGGGACTAGGAAATCTGGATGAAATTATGTCACTAAAACGTAGTTTCAAAGCCGAAGCTAAGAAACTGACTGGTGCGAATGGTTGTATCTCCAATCGTGAGCTCGTGGGGAGGTTCTTGAGTTGTTTAAACGACGACTTCGCAGAAGCGGTCAAGTTGAGATTGTCCATGGTGGACACCGCGGCCACAGCAAATAATGCCGTGGCACCTGTGGTGAGACATCAGGATAATCTCGTAGACTTGAGTGATGTAATAGAAATTGTTGAGAAAATGGCGAGGCACCATAACGGTTTCACTGCTTCCAATAATTATACGTCACGGGCCGCTCCCTCCAATGTCGCTATTCCTATGTCCAATCCGTCATCGGCGGTAAAGATCGAGCAAATGCTTGAGTCTGTGGTGCAGAGTCAGGCATTGTTGACCGATAGAGTTGAAGGCTTCGAGAAATCTACGCAAGGAATTATGAAAACGCTTCAAGCGATGCAGGCAGGCCCTCAGCAACAGTACAAACAGGAACCGCGAGCGGCACCCAGTGGTGGGGCGCCTCCGGGATGTTGTCACTATTGCTACAAGCCGCACCATTTCCTTCGAGAGTGTACCGAACTTCAGACGCATCTAGCGCAAGGAAAAATTAAAGCCACCCCACAAGGGATCCGTTTGCCAGACGGAGGCTACATTCCTCGCGAGCCTAGTAATATTAGTCAGAAGGATTGGGTAGAGCAATTGTCGGCCAATAAGGAATTGTATCAAGGATATTTCGAAGACGAGCAAGCTCCTGGCCTACTCAACCTTGCGCAAATACAGGACAATTCAGACTACTCTCTGTTTACGAATAAGCCTCGCAATCAGCGAGACGAGAATCTGTGGTTGATGCAAGAAGGGATGGCCAAGCGCGACCAACAGATCATGGCATTGAACAATCTCATAGCGCAACAACAGGCCGGTACGGCAGTCCCACCGTTAAACCCGGTTCAGCAGCCATTTAATAATTTCAATATGTATATGCAACCATACGGTACTGCTCCGGCGGTTCCCGTACACTATACCCCAGTTCAGAATTCTTTTATGTCTGGAATATCAAACCCAGTTCCCCAGAATGTGGCACTGCAGAATCGAGTCGCGATGCCGGGAATGATGCCAGTCCAGCAACAGTTACCCATCAATGAGCCTGAGGGTACTTCGGGAAAGCCTGATATGCAGGAAGCATTCCTCACGATGACTAAAGCGATGCAGGACATCAGTCAATTTGTAGTCACCCGATCGGGGAATGCCAAGAAGGAATCGGGTTTTTAGAACGTTCGAGGAAGGCGAAGCAGATTCCAGCAAGGTCTTGGGTTGAAAAGAATCGTGCCAAATCGCCGGAGAAACGGACTGAAAACCGAGACCCAGATAGTGAAACAGAAAATGAAATAGAAAAAGATATTGAAGAAGTCGAGGAAGTAGATAGCGATGATGATGAGGCAGAACCTGAGTTAACGCCGAAGCCATCGGCCAAGACAAAGTCTGTCACCCAAAAAGATAGTGACCAAGCGTTTACCTGCGAAGAAGTCCCTAGACCAGCAGTTGATTTGCTGTTTCGTGATGTACCAGAAGTCGCTTTCGTTCCCCTTGGTAAAAATAAAAGACCCGACCGCGAGACCATCCCCGACGTTGATCGAAAGGGACCGGCGTTTCGCAGCAAGGCACCTATCGAAGAACAATCGAAGGGTGTCACGGTCTCGGCAGTGCTCGAGACTCCGATCACGATTGCATTGGGTGATTTATTGAGGGCAGATAAAGTAGTACAAGAGGAATTGCGAAAGCTATTGACTAGGAAGAGAGTACCTGCGAACGTTCGAGCGTTGAACCTGCTAGATTCAATGGACGACAGCCAGTTGTCATATTGGAAAAAGTTTGCCCAAACAAACGAACTAGAAGATATAGTTAAAGTAGATGAATTGCCAGTGGCGTCGTTCATGATCATGGAACAGACTATAAACAACCTACCTGTCGGTTCGGTGGTCGTCTCGGACCCCGTCTTACAGTATCTCGAGAGTTTGCCGCCTGGGACAGCACCTAAACCAGTATATGTCGCACAGGAATCGCAGAGTCTTCGGACAGTAAGTGCTGTGGTGAATGGAATGATGGAAGAACAGTGTATTCTTGATGGAGGCTCCCAGATCGTCTCGATGTCGAAGGCTGCAGCCGTCGCGATGAGGCTTTCGTGGGATCCAGATATATGCATCCATATGCAAAGTGCCAATAAGCAAATCGAAAAGTCGCTGGGGCTATCGCGAAATGTGCCGTTCCGTTTTGATCACATTGTAGTCTATCTGCAGGTCCATATTATAAATGAGCCAGCCTATAGAGTGCTTTTGGGGCGACCTTTCGACGCGGTAACTTGTAGTAATTATCAAAATGATAGAGATGGAGGACAACTCCTGACCATCAAGTGTCCGAATACTAGTCAGAAGATCACGATCGCGACGTCGGAACGAGGAAAGGATCCTGATCTATTGAAGAGGAAACGGCCCACCACTGAAGCAGATGGTACGGGTTTTCAATCTTCGATGAACTGGTCGGCCACCAGGGAGAGATAATTATAACCATCAATTCTAGCGATATCGAGAGACCATATATAGTGGCTTATGGCATTGCGGAAAATGGAAAATTTATGAGAGACGGAATTAGAGACCTGTATCTCGAAGCGTCGCGAGATAGTGTCGCGGACGAGAACGCACAGGTCCTTTTAGGGGCATATTGGGACGGAAAATTGAGGGAACGTCCAGAATGGCTTTGCGATGATGAACAAGAAATATTAGACCAATATCATGGTGGGATTGTACAAGTGCTAGCAGGTAAGAAATATAAACCCGTCGACAAGAAGGTGCGACCAGTATTGGGAGAGTTGTCCGAGACATTTTGCATAGTTCGCGAGATAAAAGGGGACCCCCTTGCGGAGTTACCAAAGTTGAACCCAAAACCACCGGGGTTTGCGCCCAAGGGTCGCTACACCCAGGAAAGGATGGAACACATGGACAGTATACACGACCATGATTTTCTCTGGAAAGAAGAAATGAAACTAGTACATCATTTATTGAGTGAACAGAATCAGGCATTTGCATGGGATGATTCGGAGCGTGGTAGCTTTCACGAGGATTTCTTTCCTCCGGTACAGATACCTGTGGTACCGCACACTCCGTGGGTACTAAGAAATATTCCTATTCTGCCTGGGATACATGATGAAGTGTGTAAGATAATAAGGACGAAGATGGCCGCGGGCGTGTACGAACCGTCGAATTCCTCATACAGATCCCGGTGGTTCTGTGTATTGAAAAAGGATGGCAAGAGTCTCCGTATCGTACACAGTCTAGAACCGTTGAACCAAGTCACTATAGCACATTCGGGCCTTCCCCCGGCAACAGAGGAATTAGCCAACCATTTCGCGGGACGTGCTTGTGGTGGAATGTTCAATCTCTATGTGGGATATGACGAGCGCAAGTTAGCGGTCCAGTCTCGCGACTTGACTACATTTCAGACGCCATTCGGTGCTCAAAGATTGGTCACTTTACCAATGGGTTGGACAAATTCGGTACCGATCTTTCACGATGATGTTACACATATATTGCAGGACAAAATACCAGATGTTACTATTCCCTACATCGACGATGTGGCGGTTTGCGGCTCGTCTACGCGATACGAGTTGCCTGATGGCAGATACAAAACTATAGAAGAAAATCCAGGCATTAGGCGATTTGTATGGGAACATGTACAGAATGTGAATAGAGTGTTACAGAGAATGCGGTATAGTGGAGGAACGTTCTCTGGGTATAAGTCGCTAGTATGCGCGAGCGAGATAGTGGTAGTTGGCCATCGTTGCACGTACGAAGGACGGAGACCCGAGACAGATAGGTTCGGAGTTATAAGCCGCTGGGGACCTTGCAAAGATATACATGATGTGCAGTCGTTCCTTGGAATGGCTGGCACTTGTCGAAACTTTATTAGAGACTTCGCGAAGAAGGCGGAACCTCTAGTCAAGTTGACGCCAAGTCGTGAACTCTTTGTCTGGGGATCTGAACAGGAGGAGGCCATGCAAGACATAAAGGATGCTTTAGCGGCATCCCCCGCAATCAAGCCAATAGATTATCATGGTGGAGGTGCGGTGGTCCTTTGCGTAGACTCCTCGTGGCGGGCGGTTGGATTCTATATCTGTCAAGAGGAGGAGGGTGATTCTGAGAAGAGGATGTATGCAAAGTTCGCATCTGGACCGAACGCTGCTATAAATCGGTGGATTGATTACATTTTGATGTTCCACTTCACACTAAGGCATGTGCCAGGCAAGACGTTCGCACCCGATGGTCTATCGAGGCGAGAAGCGCAACCGGGGGATGAAACCTACCATATCGAGGAGGACTGGGTGGATGAACCAGATGGACTGCCACGGTACGAGTATCCCGATAAGGAAAATGGTATCCCTAATGCGGAAAAGAATGACCCGTTAGAGTTCGACAAGTTTAAAACAAAGATAGACACACACGGTGGTTATCTTTGGGCTACGTCGGTTGAAGACTTCCGGGGAGAGCTTGCTGATGCTCGCGAGAGATCGAATATTGAACGATTATATCTTGGGCAAGTGTGTAAGGCTGGACTGCTCTCGCAATTCGTGGGGGAACCGGCGTTGCCCGACGACTCTTTGAAATGGGATGAATCGATGCGAGAACCTTATGATGAGGATCATCGCACAATAACCGCAAAGTTGCAGGATGACCGCATTCCTGACATCAAAATTTGGCTCGAGGACCCTTTTGTGAGACCAAACGGCCTGAATGACCGACAGTATAAACAGTTCGCGCAGCGGGCGAGACAATTCTTTGTCGCTGATGATGGCCGGCTCTATAGAAGAGGTAGCGAGGGAAAGCACAAACTAGTGGTCGAGAAGGGGCATTGCATGTACATGATGAGGGCGTCCCATGATAGCCTTGCGCACCGCGGCTTCTATGCAACAAAGGAGCTTATTGCGCAAAGATTCTGGTGGCCAGAATATGAGCGCGACGTTCGCCTATATGTCCAGACTTGTCATATATGTCAGCTGAGACAGAAGACATTGGTTCGCATTCCTCCTACGGTAACCCATATGCCGGGTCTGTTTCAGGTCCTGCATGCCGATACACTACACGCCGCTGTGCACTATCAACATGGATGGAAGGGCGGCCACTAAGGCAAGAAACGGGTCGGACTGTTGGGCACTGGCTCTTCGAAGACATACTATGTAGGTGGGGCGGTATGGTAATGATTGTGACCAATAACGCGGGGCCATTCAAGAAAGCTTTGGCCTGGATAGAACAGAAGTATGGAATTAAGGGGATTATGATATCGGCTTATAATTCTAGAGCAAATGGACGGATCGAGAGGCCGCATTGGGACGTTTGTCAGGCTTTGTTTAAGGCCACAGGCGGTGATATCGGCAAGTGGTTCTGGTTCTTCCACCATATGATGTGGGCAGATAGGATCACGATTCGGAAGGGTTTGGGATTTGTGCATCTGTCGTCGTTCGCGAGTATCATTGAAGCCTCGAGATCATTTGGTTTGCATCGGAAGTCAGTCACAATTGTGTTTTGTGTGTTTGAGAACTTGTCAATCATCAAATCGTGTTATCTATCGGTCGTATTGGTCATTGTCGTGTTCGTATTTGGTCGAGATCATGTTCGCAAAGTCTTGTTGGTTCGGAAATCACAAACCTCGGTTCATTATCTATTGAGAACTATCTCTAAGTCTTGTTCGAGACCTATCGAGCCATCGCTAAATGAGTTATTCAATTGTTGTTTGGAAGAGTCGCATCCTGAGTGATCCCACTCATCACCCCGAACTATATCAATTGAGAAGTACACATCGCAAGACTTGTTCAGTCTTCGTTGTTGTGTTTGGTGTTTGTGTGTGTGATAGAGATATCGCTCGCGCTCATCCCCAGACTCACTTCCTTCGTTTCAGCGCGCGACCCTGTTCTAACGCTTAGGCGAGAAAAAATCTAAAAGAAAAAAAACCCAAAGAGCGATCTGTTTACCCAGGTAGCTGATTTACCCGAGCAAAGGAAGATCTAGGAAAAATGAAGTCCACGCAGTCAGATCCCCTACGCGCGCTGGACTGGTCGATATCCTGAAATAGGGTCGGGGGTTAGAACACCTTTTGCGATCTAGACATGTACAGTCTGCTCTCTCCAACCGTCACACTCGCCAGCAGCTTTCCCGAAGGTTAGTTGCGTCGGCCTTTGGTCACCTCGACACGGGACGGGCTCAACGTTTCCCTATGTGTCTCAAACGGCAACGCTAGATATAGTGGGTGCACCAAGTGTTTCTCTTCTTATCCCTGAAGTCCGGGAGATCCCCCTTAACGCTAGGGTCCACGTGTAATAAACGAAGTGCGACTTTTAACGCAAAATTGCGAAACGGCGGGGATAGTGATGATGGAGTGGGAAGTGTGTGTTTGGGCAGGCGAGTAGAAAGAGCTTGTTCTTCTGTTGAGGCGACGCTAAGTCAAACGACGTCGCAAGCCCAAACTTAGGAACGAAGTGGAAAGATGATAAGAGAACTGTATTGCCAAGAGACCCAGCGGGAATCTCAAGAGAACAAGCTATTGAATACAAGTGAAAGTACCCTACTTATATATGTAAATTCCATGAGGCTGCATTGTGGCAGCGTCATGCTGCGCGATAATAATAAGATGTCCTCATGTATGATATGATGTAGATAAGATAAGATCAAGATAAGATAAGATTTTCAAACCCTTACTCTAACCAACTCTAACCAACCTTAACTGGACCCTCACCACCAAACCCAACTTTCCCATGGTCACATGATCTGTCCAAAGGCATGAAATACCCTTATATGAACATATTTTTTTTGAAAGGTCATGTGATCCTGAGAAAAGATCACATGACTTTGTCTCTCTCAGATTTTTCTTTTAAACATGTTTGCCTCTGGTCATGTGACTTGCTGATATTAATGATTAGTCAGCCAGTTTTCCAGTCTGATATATGAATATTGTTACGTAGGCTGGATATTGTTATGCTTAACAAACCGTTCCAAGGTTCAGGCAGAGTGGAAAGGTGAAGAGCAATGTGATTGCTAAATCTAAGGAATCTAGCTATGCTACAGAGGATTTATATAGGTACTGACTATAGGCGGTAGCGGATGAGTCAGTACTGCGGAAGGCAGTGCGCATGAGTAAGGCGACTGCGGAAGGCTATGTACAGTGAGTAAGCTGAATGCGGAAACCGAGTCAGCGCAGGAGCCAAGTATACTAAAGGGGATGACGAAGTAATGTAATGAGTCAGACTGGGAATCGAAGGTTGCGAAAGTAGACATTAGACATAGTAAGTTTGTAAGAGGGCGCCGAGTCAGGCCGATAAGTAAAAGATATGATGTGGTCCTCATACCGTAGAGTCCGTAACATGTTCCCCTCCTCAAGCTCTGTGTCCTCACAGAGTCACTGTCCCCATCCCTCATTGTTGCCAGGATTGGACCAGTTCGGACTCTCCTTGAGGCTCCAATCATATATCAGCTCTTTGTTGATGGCAACAGCAAGTTCAAGGTGTAATTTCCGAGAATTTGTTTCTCCTCAGGGCTGGGGGCGACGGGGAGGTTGGACAGTGAGTGAAGCCGGATGTGCATCTGGCAATGAAGGAGGTCAGCAAAGGAAGTTTCGAGGGCATGGATTTGGTCTCTCATGGAGAGTGCTTCATTCATGAGAGCGGCGATGGCGGGGTTAGTGTTCGAAGGTTCAGTCTACATAGACCTGGACTGGACTGAACTGAACTGAAAAATAGACCATGTTGGACTGAACTGCGGTCTAAGGTCTATACGTTTTAGAAAATTTGGACTGCAGTTCAGTCTATATTTTTTTTCTGACTTAGACCGCAAAAAGACCGGTCTAAACAGGTCTAGACCGGTCTTTTTGGCCTTTGGGATACACCTCCAACCCCCCCCCCCCCCCTAATATTCTACAATTTTTGGAGATTTTTCAGTAATCTGCATAATATTTCAGATATTTATAGTCCAATTTCATTGGTCCAAGGCTTGTTTTGAAGCTACAGCTGAGTGGAATACATTTCTAGCTTGTATATAAACTCTTGCTCAGAGTCACAAAGGTTAAGAATTGAGTGAAACATGGTGAAAACATAGCCAAAACATATGATTACAGTGTTATTTTGTTGTATCTGTACTATTATTACTGTGTTATTTTTGTTATATCTGCGTGCCTCTCATTGCTGAGCGAGCAATGGGTGGATGCGTTGATTCGACGTTGGATGATGTGCAACACGCGCGCATCAAATGTGTCAAATATATGTAAACAAACTCAAAAAACATCGCATTTCTCCTTAATATGGCTACACAGGAGGAAGTAAGCTTACAGACTATATCAATTATGTACCAGAGTATCATATGTCAATAAATATGTATTTATTTTATGAATTTTCGCCACAGATTCGAGCATATAGCGATGCAATGCTTTACACCAAACAACAGTAAACAATGTGCAAATGCATCGCGCAGGCACGCGCGGTGCCTTCCTCATGATCTAATAATATTTTAACATGATAGAACTCATCAATATATATGTATTCACCTTCTGAAACACCTTGTATAATTTTTAGATCTCTAGATAAGATAGAAATGATGAAATGTGCATATTTCAGTAAAAGTGTTATATCTCCATAACGAATGCACCAAATTTGAAAAACAGATGTGCTGTGAGGTCCCCTGAATGAGGAGAATCCAAAGCTGAAACAAAAATTTTTGGTCAAATTTTCGACCTATTTTGCCTCCACCCACCATATTAAGTCCTTGGGCTTGATTTGAATGGTCTGAGTAGATTTACATACAATGTTACAATGGTATATATACAGTACATATAGACTACTGTGATTGTGGAAGGGAGGAAGTAAGAAAAGGTTGTTTTTGTGTTTGAGAAAACCCATGATGATGCCCTGTTGATCATGATTTACATTGTGTTTTGATGCATCATTTTAGGATACAGATTCTCTAGTATACATAGCTTGAGTTCCCAACTATATATATATTTTTTATGACTCTATATACATCTATCCATAAGTTCAAAGTCATCTTGAGGCCTGTGATGCCACGGTTTGGGCATCGAGGCCTTATGTTTCATCAATGTTCATTGCTTGGCATCGACTGCCGAGCACTTTTGGCAATCGCTGAAACTCGAACCATAATTCGACAGACAGCCAACGAAACATTCCCACACTTCTTTTATCCCCCCTCCCACTCCATCTGGCCACCACTTCCACCCAACAGCCACCATTCATGCCACATGGGCCCCTCTAGCGCCCAACAGCCCCCTTTCGTGCTGAACAGCGTCCAGTTGCGCCCAACGCCCTCCATTTGAGCCCAACAGCCGCCCCTCGTGCCCAACTGCCACGACCCGTGTCTAACGCCCCATTTCATGCCCAACGGCATCCCTTCCTCTCCTGTCCAACGGCCCCCTCTAGCGCCCAACGCCCTTCCTTCGCACGCACCGCCCTTTCTTCAAGTCCAACCGCCCAAGTCCAACCGCCCCTTCTCGCGCACAACACCCTCTCACGACCTCCATTCACGCCCACTGACATTATGTATGACCTTGGTATATATTTAGATCAAATGTATTATACAAAATCGGTTCTGACCAGTGCAGACCAGTTCGGTCCACCCTCTGTGAGTCCAATGGACCGGTCCTTTGTGGTCTGGTCTGGTCTTTTGCCGTTCTGCAGTTTTGAAAGACTGGTCTCGGTCTCGGTCCACGCCTTTTGGAGGCAAAAAACCGAACCAAACCAAACCCTCAAACACTAGGCGGGGTTGATGTCAGTGGTAGAAGTGGAGGTAGCGGTGGTGTTGGACATGGCGGCAAGGATGGTTGAAAGATAGAAGAAAAATGGAGAGGCTATATTGGGCAGGGGAGTAGACTAGAGCAGGGAACTCGGTGTGTGTTTGACTGATGAGGTCGGTACTGTCACAGATTTCGATTTCGAAAAATATCTTTTATCATGGGCGAGACGGGTTCTGCCAATGGAAATCTCAGATCAGATCTTGACTGTTCTGAACATTAGCTTGAGGTTCCCATGTGTTCTCTTCTGGGCCATATCCTTCCCATTGGATGAGGTACTGGATCTTTCCGCGGAACTTCCAAGAATCCAGGATCATGGACACATGATACTCTTCTCATCCTTCGACAATGATCGGATCAGGGCTGGTTTCCTTTTCTGGATGGCGTACTTTGGGATTTCATATGGTGACAACAGGGTCTCGTTGAACACAGGGTGAATCATCTTCCAAGTCTTTGGAAGGTCAAGAAGATACTTTGAATGGTCCATGTCGGAGTGCATCAAGTTTCTTTGAGGGGCAATCAGTCCTGATGTTAGTCTCTTCTAGCCACACCTTATCTCCATTGCGGTAGTCCTGAGATGGACTTTGTCGTGTGTCAACTGTCTTCTTCATCTGATCCTGCGCTTGTTTTAGCGCTGCATTGGCTTCTTCTCATGCCTGTTTGAGTCTCTTCAAGAAGTTGTTGGCAGCCAGATTGGTATCTTCTAACACAAGTTCTCCCTTCCAAGGGTGTAAACTATAGTTGAGGTAGAATGGGGTGTGCTTTGTCGCCTGATGTTCTTTGTCATTGTACTGGAACTCTGCAATTGTGATCCACTCAGCCCCATGGGTGACTTGGTGCTGCATGGGGATATAGCGGAGCATGTTGCTTCTGTCGGTTGATCTTATTGTGTTGACAAGTGTTGCAACCTTTCACATACTTCTTCACATCATGCAGGATGGTAGGCCACCAGTAGGTGCGAGTGAGGAGTTCATGTGTTCAGTACTATCCTGGATGTCCAGCCACTGGTGCATCATGTGATTCGAACATCAACTCTTGTCATAATTGTGGATCTGGTGGGACATAGACTTGTTCTCCTGCATAGGTGATCCCATTCTCCTGCTGATACCAATGAGGATTCTTTTTTGGGCCTTGCGCTACTTCTGTCTCCATGCCGTTTGAAGCCTTGATGCGTGCTTTGCATTGGTCTTGCTGGGAGTCAATGATGCTGATGATGATGATGATGAGGAGGAGGAGGAGGAGATGGTAAGCAACCCGTCCTCTTATTTTGATCCACTTCTGAGGTAGCTCTAGGTTTTATCAATGACCAGGAGGATAATCACCCTGAGGGTATTCGGCGGTGGAACAATTACCAGGCTGGCAGACTGGACGAGCCACAGGATGAGCCAGAGGATGATATTGATTGGGACGTGGTCCACGAACATGCGCGCTACCGCGCCACCAGGGCACGGCGCCAACGCCCCACGACCCCATATGATGACGAGGCGTCTGGTGGAATTTTACCACACAATCTACTGTGTCAACCTCAAACGTCAGACAAACCTATTTGGCAGCTCCGATGCTGGGTAAGTCTCCATTCATCTTGTTTGTGGTAAGTCTCAAGGATATTCCAGCCTGGATTTGAAGAAGAAGTTGTCTACACGCTCTTCCAGCTAGTCAAGGACAGGGCAACGCCAGACGTTCTATCAGCGGCCTATACCTGTGGACCTCTCCGAGGGTCGGTTTTCATCGAGGCCGACATGAACCCAAACCTCCGTAGCTTCCTGCGCCGCATCCCCGGGGTCATGAAGAGAGGAAACCTGTTGGTTTCACAAGACCAGCTAGCAACGCCTATCGTCAAGTTCGTCCCACTGGAAGATCGACCAGTGACACTCCGTCTTCCTCAGGATCAGGAACTAAGGCTCAGGATCAGACAGTGGGTGCAGGTCTTAAGAGGTGCCTACAAAGGTGACCTTGGGTACGTCAACAAGTTAATGCCATGGGGTGGCGTACAACTCCTCCTGGTGCCTCGCCTCCAGCTTTCGACCCCTCTCTCATCAAGAAACTGGGGCAAGCGGCCACACTCCACTCCTCCTCCTCCCCAGGCTCTTTTCAATCCCTCCGTCATTGAAAAGATCTTCGGCATCCCACCAACTCTGAAAGGGAATGATACTTTCTTTTTTGATGGGTGCACTTTTGAACATGGCCTGCTGATAAAAGACTTCGACACATATTCTGTGTCGTCTGAGGCTGTCTCCATCTCCACTGAATTGCATGCCCTTTTCCTCCTCAGCCCGCACCTGGGGATCCAACGCCTGATGGGCGAGGAGTTTCCCACCCTGCTTGAATGGGCGTTCTTTCCTGGAGAGTCGGTCAAAATTGTTGATGGTTCGCACAACGGGGAATTTGGCTGGGTCAAACTTGCTCAACCAGACTTTGTTGAGGTCGAAGTCGCTGAAATGGGGGGTGAGGTTTTGAAACTTCCATGGTACCATGTCTGCAAATCCATCAGTATTAACGATTTTGTCAGAGTTGTTGGAGGTGTGCATAGAGGCTGAATGGGATTTGTAGAGCAGGTAGACTACATTGACATCTGGATCCTTGAAAAAGGTGGTGACGACACCCATCCTGCTATGGAGGTACAGCACTTCTTTTCAGGGAAGAAACATTCATCTTCTAACTTCTTTCTTAGTCATTCGTCATTCACAAAAACAGCGCCTCAATCACAGAACCGCCCATGCTGCACACTGTGTCGCTGCCCTCTTCGGATGATGTGGCACTTTCAGCGGCGTTGAAGGAGTGGCATCAAGTCCCTTGGCGGGGGGTCAAGGTCATGGTTATCAAGCGTGGACACCAGCGTAAAGGCCAGCCCGCGGTCGTTGAGAATGTTCTGCCCAATCAAGATACAGTGAGCAGCCTCAGGATTGAAGTCCGATTCATGAACTATGATCCAAATGCGCCGTTCCCAAAGGCGATCTTCGATTATGATGACATGGTTGAATTTGAGTATGAGTTCCATCCAATATACATTCATCCTCTGATGCTAATTAATGATCCTTGCTTTCAGCACCAAGCAAGAGCTATTCGAGTTCCAGTACCCACAAAGTTGCCTCTTCGACCCACTTTTCCGTGACCCACTTCCCCGTGCCTGGCCCCCCCCCCACCCATCTTAATCACAAGCACCCCCATGCCTGAGCCTGGAGGCTCATCGTCCACCCCAGCTTGGGATCCATCGTCGCGGACTCCAGGTCGCTACTCCCACCCCACAACACCCTCCACATCCGCGCCCACTCCCGATCATGATCTTCTTGATCCATGTTTCTTGGGCATCAAAGTAGAGGTGAAGGTTACTGGCGGCCAGTTCAACCTGTCGTGGGTCTATGTTTCCAGCACCATGCATGACGGACAGCCGAAAATTATTTACACGGCGAATCAAAGGATGCACATTTTGGACCCAGATTGGGTTTCTATCATCCATCCGAATGTGAAGCAGACTGATGCTCTGCTTGTTGTTCTCAAGGGGGATCATCAGGGTAGGTTTGCTCTTCGAATTTGTCATAGTCGCCGTGGCTCTGAGGAAGCAGCTCTCGTCAAAATCATTGATCCCATCGGTGCAAGTTCAACTCAGACAGGAATTGAGGTGCGGCTGCCTGCAGACCACCTTGCAATTGTCTTTGAAACAAAGGAAGAGAAACGGCGGCATGAGGAGTGCATGGTAGATCGTCGAAAGCGGGCTCGCAACTGACATTTTTTTACTATTGTTTTATTTTGATAAGAATCCCTCCCCTGCCCTACCTACATACATCATTATCGCCACGCTTAGGGCATTTTATATGACATATTTACACTTGAATCATATTGCTTGCTTGCAGAAAGAAGTCTCAGAGACGTGCGACGAAGTATTTTCTTCTACTAAATTTTTACTTATTACTTTAATTTTATACTTATTACATAGAAGTAGTACTACTTATTTATTTTTTAGTATTACTTATTACTTTAATCTACATAGTACCTATGCAATACGTAGTACTAACAAAATAGTTTTAATTAACAGTAGATGACAAATTGGCCAGTCGCTCCTTTTAAAAACGAGTGTTTTGTTTGAATTTGTGTTTGTTGTGTTTACAAGGCACCGGCTCAAGCTGGCAGCCAAACCAAAACCACTTACAACCGCAGCTTTGGAAGTCATGGCTTCGGAACATCATGGTTCGGCTCAATTTCGGCTCTGTGCAGTGCAGTTTTGGCTCAGAGCCGACTGGAGTCCAAACCGTGGCAACACTAGTCTAACTTGTAGAATCTTCTGATCATCTGTGAGGCTCTTTTGGAACCTGATGTATAGTTTGGTGGCTTTCCACCACTCGTCAAAGGTGTATCTGTCCTTGAACATCCCAGGATCCTTGATGATCTTGGATGTATCCATTGTTTGTACCGCCGGAGCTTCTGCCATGTCTAGAGTCTGCGGAGGAGAAGAGGGGTCGGGTTGTTGGGATGAAGATGGGGTTCGGGATACAGGTAAGGATTGAAAATGAGTCCCTGTTCTAGGCGTCTGTTCGATATCTGACTGCACGGAGTCAAAAGTAAATTCGTCAGGGGACTCATCGGCGGAATTGGTGGCAAAATGCTCAGGGTATTTCCTCTGTAGATCTCTAAGGAATCTCTGTTCCTGCGCGTCCGTTGATTGTGCGAAGGGGTCAGTTCCATGCCCAACGGTTGTACTTGGTCTGTTGCTCTTCAGTGGTGAAGTGGGCGTAGATCTGCTGCTTCGAGTAAGACATGATGATGTGGCTCTGGGACGTCTCGATATGAGCGTCCTAATCAATCTTCTGATAATGGTTGTCTGGACACTGATAAACTCTCTGATCTCTGTAATCCAACCTGTCTGAGGTCCTTCTTGAACACAAAAGCTTTCAAGCTCATTCTGTCAGGCATTATAGCATGTGATCTGGTGTTGCCGAGCAAGATGGATGCTCTCTGCTATCTCGCCGTGGGGGTGATGCTCGTCGTTGTCTAGTTCTTTGTCAAGCACCTGCTGTAGGATGCGACGGATCTCCAATTCGATGTACTGCTGGATCCAGGATGAGCGTAAAATTGATACTGTCTCGAGGACTTAGCTCCTCCTGTCGGGCTTCTCGCATGCTGAATGGGTTACTGGTGAAGTCTTCAAAGAAGTGTGATGTCTTGACTTGTCTGGTAGTTGCTCTCTTTGCTCTGGGCGAACCTAACAAGATTTAGCAACTTGTTATGCTTAACAAACTGTTCCAAGGTTTGGGCAGAGTATGCAGGAAGTGGAAAGGCAAAGAGCAATGTGATTGCTAAATCTAAGGAATCTAGCTATGCTACAGAGGGTTTATATAGGTACTGACTATAGGCGGTAGCGGATGAGTCAGTACTGCAGAAGGCAGTGCACATGAGTAAGGCAACTGCGGAAGGCTATGTACAATGAGTAAGCTGACTGCAGAAAGCGAGGGAGCGAAGTATATTAAAGGAGATGACGAAGTAGGATAGTGAGTCAGACTGGGAATCGAAGGTTGTGAAAGTAGACATTAGACATAGTAAGTTCTTAAGAGGGCGCCGCGTCGGGATAATAGGTAAAAGATATGACATGGTCCTCATACCGTAGAGTCCGTAACAGATATATGGTATATATGAGCCTGGGCAGTTAACCACAGTGGACAGGCTGGATGCATCAAGTATTTTGGGCAACTATCCATGATGTATGAACATGGCTGTATCAAGTACACATGCGGCAACAAAACACTGTGCTTCCTGCCTATGCTCTTGATCACCATTCGGGTTGGGGCCATAGATATACATCGGTCATACCCCCCATGCCCAGCCCCCACCCCACACCTGTTCAGAGTCCTACCCATTCAAATGTGGTGATGACACTGTGCTTCCTGCCTACACTCTCAACCACTGTTCAGGTTGGGCGGTGGGATGAGAATCTCAGCTGTGAGCATTGGTTTGGTGAGTGATAGGACAGGCGGAGGGTGGGAGAGAGTTGGGGCTGAGGTGATGAGGATGGGCATTGCAGGGGAGAAAGGGGAAGGGGAAGTGTGTTCTGTGAGGGTGTTATTGAGCTCATTGACTGTGAAGAGGTGGGCATCTTCAAACAGGCAACAGGAGACACACAGAGTCAGGGATATGCGCAGTCAATATGCATACTGTGGATGTCTTGGCCCATGCTCAGCTCATACTTGATGTTCCCCATATCCCGTAGCGAGCCATTGGGTGTATGGTGTACCGCCTGATGATCCCAGCATCCAGATCAGCGACGAGCAGTTTCCTTGATGCCATTGTTGTGGACAACAATATGATGCGGATGTGACGCCTCCTGCTGAGACTTGTTGGGGCCACTGCCCTTCAGTTTCAAGGTTGCACTGGGTGATGTTACAGACTATACACTACGTTGATGACCTCGTTATTCTTTTTACTCATCGGCCCATCTCGGCACCCTCTTACTTATTCACTATGACGCAGCATGCTTCTTTGAAGACTTCACCAGTAATCTATTTGCCATGCCAGAAGCCCGACAGGAGGAGCTAAGTCCTTGAGACAGTATCAATTTTATGCTCATCCAGCAGTACATCAAATTGGAGATCCATCGCATCCTACACCAGGTTCTTGATGAAGAACTAGACAACGACGAGCATCACCCCCACGGTGAGATAGCAGAGAGCATCCATCTTGCTCAGCAACACCAGATCGTGCGTTACAATGCTGTAAGGGCGACCTTACGATCCAAGACTCAAACTCAGATACTTGCAAGGGAGATCCGAAGTTTAGATTGAGCAGTCTGATAAGTAATACAACACACACCTTGCAAGGGAGATCCGAAGAGAAAGTTCTAAGGATTCCCCTGCAAGCTAGCAAGATAAATAGTAAAATGAGATATGAAATAAGAGATAAAACGAGACGCATGAATGATGAGCAATGATCGGGAGTAGCGATGAAGGATGAATGGAAACAAGATGAATGATAGTACCTGCGGTCCGACGTGCGGAGTAGCGGATGGGGGCGGAGTCGTCAGATGCGGAGAGGCGGATAAGATGTCGGAGGCAGCAGATACGATCGGAGGACATCGGAGATGGTGGAATAGAAAGGAAAGGAAGAAAGGAAAGGAAAAGTAAAAAGTGAAAGTGGTTGCCCTTACAAATGCCTGAAAGAACGAAGTCAAAAGCTTTCGTGTTCAAGAAGGACCTCAGACAGGTTGGATCACAGAGATCAGAGAGTTTATTGGTGTCCAGACAACCGTTATCAGAAGATTGATTAGGATGCTCACATTGAGACATCCCAGAGTTGCATCATCATGTCCTACTCAAAGCAGCAGATCTACGCCCACTTCACCACTACCAAACAGCAGACCGAATACAGTTGTTGGGCACAAAATGAGAGAATTGACCCCTTCTTGCTACCAACAGACATGCAGGAACAGAGATTCCTCAGAGATCTACAGAGGAAATACCCCGAATGTTTTACCACCAATTCCACCAATGAGTCTCCTGACAAATCTACTTCTGACTCCACGCAATCAGACATCGAACAGACACCTAGAACAGGGACTCATTTTCAACCCCTACCTGTATCCCAAACCCCATCTTCATCCTCAACCATGAGATCTCCAAGCAAGTGGCTAGTGACATACACTGACTATGCAAAGGAGATCTGAAACAAGGGGCGACAGATGGAAGGGCACGCACTTGTCATCCGAGGAGGCGGCGACATGTGCACCAGATTGGGTACCACTTATGGTGGTCAGGGCAAGGCTATGGAGATTGACAAAGCAGGAGTAGCCCATTGCTACAACTGTCAACCCTTCGGTCACCTTGCCAAGGACTGCAGCGCCCCAAAGAAGAAAGAGGGTCGCAAGTGTTTCAACTGCGACCAAGAAGGACATATTGCGTGCAAATTCTGCAAACCGAAGAAGAACTCCGGAAGGGTTGGGAAGGTGTCTGAAGAAGATGCCGAGAATGATGAAACTACAATCTTAGAAGCTGATGAGAGGGATTTTCCTGAAGGGTCCGATTAAACGATGCTAAGTCGTGACCCTTATCTATTAAACGGACTTGCTTGCCTTGTATGACTGCAGACAATAGAACCTATGTCATCCCTGCCAAGCGAGCCGCTGCGTCGACTAAGATTGTAAAGGGAGACAAACCTCCGAAACGACAAGTGATCAGGCTGTTAGCTCAGCTCAAAACACAACGAGGACCAAAGGTCATTCAACCTGAGGTTGATAGTGGATGTGAGTGCACATGCATCCATCCCAGAATAGTACGTGAACAGAACCTCCCCATGCGAGGAATACTGCCCATAGCAATTCTAAATGCGGATGGATCACCAAATCGACAACAGAAAGCGAGCCAACTTGCCGAAGTCAAACTGGATTTGGGAGCACATCAGGAAACCATGGAAGCAATGGTACTGGACATTGGGAGAACGGACATGCTCTTGGGACATGACTGGTTGGTGCACCACAACCCCACAATCAATTGGACAACCAGCGCGGTAACATTTAACCGGTGCCCAACAACATGTCGAACCAAACACTCGGATTTCAGAATTAACCTTAATGGTTGCAAACACCGGGTTCACATGGTTGAGGTGCGCGACAAAGATGCACCCAAAAAGTTGGATCAGAAATGGAAGCCTGGAGACCCTATCTTGGAAGCTGTTGCTCCCACACCACCTCCCACAACCAAATGACCCTCATACATTGATCGGTTTGCTCATCTCTTCGAGAAGGAGAACTTTGACAAGATTCCGAAGGAAAGGGAATGGGACCATGGTATTGAACTTACACCAGACACACCAAAGGAACTAGGGGGAAATACATATCCTATGACGCAAAAGGAACAAGAGGAATTGGACGCATTCATTGACGAGGGTCTAGCAACAGGAAAGATCCGCCCATCCAAATCCCCTTATGCCTCCCCTTGCTTCTTCATCAACAAGAAGGATGGCTCCAAACGATTGGTACAAGATTACCGCATGGTCAATAAATTCACGGTCAAAGACAAGTTCCCACTCCCACAAATATCCGATCTCTTGGACGTACTGAAAGATGCGGTCTACTTCAATAAAATGGACATCATGTGGGGTTATAACAACATCCGGATTAAGGAGGGCGATGAATGGAAAGCTGCCTTCCTCACCAGTCGAGGATTGTTCGAACCATTGGTCATGTTTTTTGGTCTTTGCAACTCCCTGGGAACGTTCTCTCAAATGATGGCTAGTCTATTCCGGGACCAGATCTGCCGACACATTTGCGTGATCTACATGGATGACATTGTGGTTATCGGTCAAACCAAGGAAGAACTTGCACGAAACACCGGAGAAATTCTACAGATCCTATCGGACAATGATTTGTTCCTGAAGGAAAAGAAGTGTTTCTGGGAAGTAACAAAATGTTCTATATTGGGATATGTTGTTGATGAGGGACGTGTCGAGATGGAAACCAAAAGGTGGATACGATCTGAAACTGGTGAGGACCCACATCAAAAAAGGAAGTCCAGAAGTTCCTTGGGTTTGCTAACTTCTATTGATGCTTCATTGAAGGGTACTCAAACATTGCAAAACCTCTCACTGCACTCACAGGCGGCACCACGTTTACTTGGGGACCAATGGAACAGAAGGGATTTGAAGGCCTCATACAGGCGATCACCTCAGCACCAGTCTTGGCATTACCAAAACCAGATGAGCAGTTCCAGGTCAAAATCGATGCATTGAGCTATGTGATTGGAGTGGTCCTCTCTCAGAAACAGGATGACAAATGGCACCCCATCGCATTCTTGTCACAGACCATGTCCGCGGCTGAACAGAACTACAAGATGGCAGTTATGGAAGCATTGAAAGATTGGAGACACTATCTGCTTGAAGCCAAGGAACACTTTGAAATCTTAACTGATCACAAGGACCTGGAGTATTTCCGCCATCCTCAGCACCTAAATCAACAACAAAGGCACTGGAAGATGAAGTTACAAGACTATGACTTTGAATTACAGCACATGCCTGGCAAGACAAATGCAAAAGCAGACATCCTGTCGCGCTTATCCTGGTATGAAATGGAACTTGAACCACAAGACAGTGACCAAATGCTCAAGGAGGGATTATTCTTGAAACGATTGGAATCAGAAGATGTGGTACAAATGGAGATGTTCACGGAGGAACAATTCTTTGAAGGGGGTGAAACATCTGATTCCATCAAGATTGGAAACGTCACAACCATCGAAAACCCATGGATCACATGCATCAAGGCCTCGAACCACATGGAGACAGAAGTAGTGCAGGGTCTGAAGAAGAATCATCATTGGTACCAACAGGAGAATGGCATCACATATGCAGGCCAACGAGTCTATGTTCCACCTGATCCACAACTACATCAGGAACTGATGTTTGAATCACATGATGCACCAGTGGCTGGACATCCAGGACAGTATCAGATGCACGAACTCCTCACTCATACCTACTGTGGCCTACCATCCTGCATGATGTGAAGAAGTACATAAAGGGTTGTGACACCTGTCAATGCAACAAGATCAACAGACAGAAATGACATGCTCCACTACACCCCCATGCAGCACCAAGTCATCCATGGGAAGACATAGGGATTGACGTTGTGGGACCGATACCAGAATCTGATACAAAGAATGCAATTCTGGTCATCACGGATAGACATTTGAAGATGCTTCATCTCATTCCGACAACTGTGGAATTATCGGCTGAAGGATTAGCCAAGATCTATTGGGATCAGATATGGAAGCTTCATGGGATCCCCAAGAAGATCATCAGTGATAGGGGACCACAGTTTGCTGCATAGTTCATGGAGATACTTTGCCATATGTTAGGGATCAAAAGAAATCTGTCCACTGCATACCATCCACAGACTGATGGACAGGCCAAACGATCACATTAGGAAACACAAGCATTCTTACAAAACTTCGTCAACCATTTGCAAGATGATTGGGCTGAATGGATCGCAATTGCTGAATTCCAATGACAAAGAACATCAGGTGACGAAGCACACACCATTCTACCTCAACTATGGTTTACATCCTTGGAAGGGGGAACTTGTTGTTATGCTTAACAAACCGTTCCAAGGTTCGGGCAGAGTATGCAGGAAAGTGGAAAGGCGAAGAGCAAAGTGATTGCTAAATCTAAGGAATCTACTATAGTACAAGAGGTTTATATAGGTACTGACTATAGGCGGTAGCAGATGAGTCAGTACTGCGGAAGGCAGTGCGCATGAGTAAGGCGACTGCGGAAGGCAGTGCGCATGAGTAAGGCGACTGCGGAAGGCTATGTACAGTGAGTAAGCTGACTGTGGAGAGCGAGTCAGCGCGGGAGCGAAGTATACTAAAGGGGATGACGAAGTAATGTAATGAGTCAGACTGGGAATCGAAGGTTGCGAAAGTAGACATTAGACATAGTAAGTTTGTAAGAGGGCGCCGAGTCAGGCCGATAAGTAAAAGATATGATGTGGTCCTCATACCGTAGAGTCCGTAACATGTTCCCCTCTCCAAGCTCTGTGTCCTCACAGAGTCACTGTCCCCATCCCTCGTTGTTGCCGGGATCGGACCAGTTCAGACTTTCCTTGAGGCTCCAATCATATATCAACTCCTCGTTGATGGCTACGGCAAGTTCAAGGCCTTTGATGGCCAGCTGAATGCGTCGATTTTCGATGACGAGGGTGCTGGTGTAATTCCCAAGGATTTGTTTCTCTTCGGGAGTCGGGGCGACGGGGAGATTGGACAACGAATGGAGTCGAATATTCATCTGGCAATGAAGGAGATCGGCGAGGGAAGTTTCAAGGGCATGGATTTGGTCTCTCATGGAGAGCGCTTCATTCATAAGGGCAGCGATGGCGGGGTTGATGTCGGTGGTGGAGGTGATGGTGGTGTTGGACATGGCGGCAAGGATGGTTGAGAGATAGAAGAAGAAGGGGGAGGCTATATTGGGCAGGGAGAAGACTAGAGCGGGGAACTCGGTGTGTGGTTGACTGATGAGGTTGATACTGCCATGGGTTTTGAGAACTCGTCTTTTATTGTGGTCGAGACGGGTTCTGCCGATGGAAATCACCGATCAAATCTTGAGCGTTCTGAACATTAGCTCGAGGTTCCCATGTGTTCTCTTCTGGGCCATATCCTTCCCACTGGACGAGGTACTGGATTTTTCCGCGGAACTTTCGAGAGTCTAGGATCGTAGACACATGGTACTCTTCTCGTCCTTCAACGATGATCAGATCAGGGGCTGGTTTCTTTTTCTGGATGGCGTACTTCGGAGTTTCATATGGTGACAACAGGGTCTCATTGAACACAGGGTGAATCATCTTCCAAGCCTTCGGAAGATCAAGAAGGTACGCGCTAGCTCCTTTCTTCTCTAGGACTTTGAATGGTCCATGTCGGAGTGCATCAAGTTTCTTTGAGGGGTGATCGGTCCTGATGTTAGTCCATTCCAGCCACACCTTGTCTCCAATGTGGTAGTCCCGAGACGGACTTCGCCGTGTGTCAACTGTCTTCTTCATCTGATCCTGTGCTTGTTTCAGCGCAGCATTGGCTGCTTCTCGTGCCTGTTTGAGTTTTTTCAAGAAGTCGTTGGCAGCTGGATTGGTATCTTCTAACACGAGCTCTCCCTTCCACAGATGTAAACCGTAGTTGAGGTAGAATGGGGTGTGCTTCGTCGCCTGATGTTCTTTGTCATTGTACTGGAACTCTGCAATTGCGATCCATTCAGCCCGATCATCCTGTAGATGGTTGACAAAGTTTTGTAAGAACACTTCCATCTCCTGATGCGATCGCTCGGCCTGTCTGTCAGTCTGTGGGTGGTATGTGTTACACTTTTTCACCCTCTTCCTATGCACCTTCACACGACCCTTCAACCCTTGATCCCCATCACACCCCATTTCACCTAACTCCGACGACCCTGGGACATGTGTCCCCTCTATCAGCGCTATGACTCACACTGACTTGGACTATTCCCCTTTTAGATACATTTTCTCTGACTCACGGCCTCGCGGCCTTATCTCTGACTCTTATGCCACAGCCCCTTGAAACATCTATCTAACCAATGGCTTATTTAGCTCCTGCGCAGCACTTACTTATTTATAGCTATAGGATAACGTATATAAGACCTGTAACCTTAGAGTAGAGGTCCTCAGCTTGACCTAGGCAAACAACGCTTACTTGTCTACTACTTCGAACGCTCTCCAACTAAGTGCCTTGCGAGGACTTAGCTCTGCTTGACCCGAACCGAGTCGTCCTTCTGAGGAACTCGCTGATTGACCAAGTCGACCTATTGAGGGACTTGTTGTGGAACCAGTTCGAACCCACGTGATCCGATCTGTTGAACTTGTTGTTGTAGGCTATCGTCGTAACAAAAGGTCAAGCTGATCAACGTCGTCAACCCACCACGGTTTTAGACGCAAAGATTCCTCCCCGACGATCCACCTTTGGAGTCCCGTCCGACTCAGAAGACAAACAGGAGTTCGTTGACGCACCTATCACACCATGACCACCGCCGACACCGTACAGAAGAGTAACCTCCTCTTTCGTACCAGTCAACCCCACATCACCCTCTTACCTCTCTCCGAGACGAAACCCACCGCCGCCAGCTGCTGCTGTTGCTGCACCCAGACCGACCCCAGACACCCCAAAGACTCCACTTGTAGAAATGACTTCTCAAGTAAGGACCCCAGAAAAAGAAATCAAGATCAGCCCGCCGGCGATCTTCAATGGAGATAGAAGGAAACTATCTGAATTTTTGTTCAACGCAAACCTGTACCTGGAGATGAACGATGACATTTACAACTCCGACAAGAAGAAAATCCTGTTCACTGTCTCATACATGAAAGGAGGAACTGCCGGACCCTGGAAGGAGTCCTGGCACAGAGATATCAGCACCACCGGAGTATCCGTATACCCGAAATACGCGGAGTTCATCGAGAAACTGAGAAAGTCATTTTCCCCAGCCGACAAAGAAGGAGACACGTTAACCATGATGAAGACACAAAAAATGGAAGGCATGACTGCCGATGAATATGTTGAAAAGTTCAAGTTGTGGGCTGCAGAGAGTCTGATCAAAGACGATTGATCTCTCAGAGACTACTTCATGGAGGCGTTGCCACACGCACTCCGAGACAAGATCTTGGGCCTTGATAAGGTCCCAGGAACAATGGAAGAATGGTACACCACGGCGTCCAGACTGGACAACCAGTGGAGAAGGGCCAAGGCAGTGGCTCAAAGACTCAGACCTGATGGGGAAAGAAAGAAGTTCAAAGTGAACTATAACCCCGCACCCCAAAACGCGCATTTCGCCCCAGACCCTAATGCCATGGACATTGACTGGCTGACTGCCGAAGAGAGAGACGACCACTTCAAGAAAGGGTTGTGCTTCGTCTGCCACCAGGCAGGACATCGTGCTGATGCACACAAAGGAGGAAAAACCCCGGTTGCGAACAATACGTTCAAAAAAGCATCCGATGCATATGCCCATATCCGAGGCATTTTCAAGGACTTACCAAATGAGGAACAAGACACCTTGATCTCCGAAATGGAGAAACAGGGTTTTCAATAAAGCGGCCTGTACCGATGTCAGCCCCCGCTCAGTTTTCAATCTCCCTATCACCTGTAATTGTAGCCGACATGAATGACAAATCTTTTTCGATCCCCATTTCAATGTCAGGAGAAGGAGAAAGCATCGATGAAAGACTAAAGATAAACGCCCTGATAGACTCAGGAGCAGGAGGAACCTTCTTGGATCAGAAGTTCGCCACAGCTAACCGAATGGAGCTTATCCCATTACTAAAGCCCATTCGTGTGTTCAATGTGGACGGAACAAAGAACAAAGAAGGAACGATCACCCATTGTACATGGAAGAAAATCTGGATCGATGACAAAGAACTCAACGTCAGATTCTTGGTAACTGGACTTGGAAAGGAAACCGCCATTTTGGGGTTACCCTGGTTAAAACAATACAACCCGAAGATTGATTGGGAAAGAGGAACCTTGGATATTGAAACTATCAGGTTCAAGAAGACTCTGGCAGGGGTCATGAGGAAGAAATTTGATGAGCTCTTAGCATCAAAAGACAAGAAACCCATTGCAATTGCAGCATGGATGAAAGAAAAACCCAAACAAAGGATCTTCGCAACAGTAGAAGAAATTGATGATGAAGAGACCCTTAAACCGAAAAAGGAGGCTCTACCGGCAAATGGACCTATCTTGAAAAGGATAGGTAAAGAATCAGACGATGACCTGGACCTATTCAGGACATATGTCACAACGGACGAACCCATTGAGGATATTTGGATCCAAGCCAAAACCTCGATCTCCCAGAAACTGACACACAACACGGACACCACGGACAAACCAAAGAAAGAACTACCAGAACGATACGATCAGTATCAGAAGGTGTTTGAGAAAGCGGCATCTGAGAGGTTACCGGAACACAAAACATGGGACCACGCAATTGACTTAAAACCGGACTTCATCCCGAAAGACTGCAAGGTTTATCCTTTGTCACCAGAAGAACAAACTAAATTGGACGAATTCCTTGATGAGAACCTTCGAAAAGGGTACATCAGACCCTCGAAAGCACCAATGGCATCACCCTTTTTCTTCGTGGCTAAAAAGGACTCGGATAAACTCAGACCCTGTCAGGACTATCGGCGATTGAACGAGGGAACAGTGAAGAACGCATACCCGTTACCCCTGGTCGGAGATTTACTGGACAAACTGAAAGGAGCAAAGGTCTTTACCAAACTGGACATGCGTTGGGGATACAACAACGTACGGATCAAACCTGGCGATGAATGGAAGGCTGCATTCAAAACCAATCGAGGATTGTACGAACCCTTGGTTGCCTTCTTTGGGCTGGCAGGCATGCCACCCACATTTCAGGCAATGATGAACGAAATCTTCAAAGAAGAACTCGAAGAGGGATGGTTGCTCATTTATTTGGACGACATCTTCATCTTCTTGGTCAATGACGAAATCGACACCGAACGGACGCTCAGCGTACTAAGAAAAATGATAGAGAATGACCTCTATCTCAACCTGGAAAAATGCGAATTTGGAGTCAGGCAGTGCGAATACCTCGGACTGATTATCAAAGAAAACGAAATCGCAATGGACCCCGTTAAGTTATCGGGGATAGCAAAATGGCCAGAACCCACGACTGTCAAGCAAGTCAGATCTTTCCTCGGATTTGGGAACTTTTATCGAAGATTTATCGGACACTACTCGGACATTGCCAAACCTCTGAATGATCTAACCAAAAAGGATCTAGAATGGGAATGGAGCGAAGACTGCCAGACGGCATTTGACACATTAAAGGACAAATTCGCGGAATCACCGGTATTGTTGATGCCAAACACTGACAAACCATTCATCATAGAATCTGATGCATCAAAATGGGCGACAGGAGCAGTACTACGCCAACAAGATGTGAATGGAGACTGGCACCCCTGCGGATATATATCGCACTCGTTCTCTGCGCCAGAGCGGAACTATGAGATCTATGATCGGGAACTCTTGGGAATTATCCGATCACTGGAAACCTGGAGGCACTACCTCCTTGGGTCACCGTTTCCAACAGTGGTTCTATCAGATCACAAGAACTTGACGTATTACCGGGAACCCCAGAAATTGAACAGACAACAAGCACGGTGGAGATTGTATCTCTCCGAGTTTGAACTCAAACTAGTGCATACCCCAGGATCAAAGATGATCCAGTCTGATGCCTTGTCAAGGCGACCGGACCATATACCCGAAGAAGACACGGATAACGAAGACGTTATCGTTTTGCCAAATGACATTTTCGTCAAAACAGTGGACCTTGAGCTACAAGGAGATATCCTAAAAGCAACCGAGAACGATGACCTTTTCTCAAAAGCCATCACCGCCCTAAAAGAATTGGGAACACCACCGATTAAATCCCATTTATCAGAATGGAGAACAGAAGACGGGATATTATTCTTCCGTGACAGATGTTACGTACCACCAGATGAGACTCTGCGTCGGGAAATAACAAAACGATATCACGACTCCCTACCAAGTGGACATCCGGGACATCTAAAGACCCTAGAATTGGTCAGGCGAAACTATTGGTGGCCAGGAATGTACGTGTTTGTCAAGAATTATGTTGGAGGATGTGCAACCTGCCAACAAATGAAAGTCAACACACACCCCACGAACCCTGGATTGATGCCAATCAAAGCACAAAAGGACGCTAGACCATTCTCCCAAACGACGATCGACTTCATCACGGACCTACCCGAGAGCAACGGGTTTGACAGTATCATGGTCGTAGTAGACCATGGTTCTACGAAGGGGGTAATTTCCATCCCTTGCACGAAAACCACCGACACGACCCTTACTGCCAAACTTTATTTGGACCACGTGTACCGAAGATTCGGACTCCCAGACTCTATTCTGTCAGACAGAGGGCCGCAGTTCGCTTCTCAGGTCTTCAGAGAACTAGGGCGACTCTTAGGGATTAAACTGATGATGAGCACGGCTTATCACCCTCAAACGGATGGAGAAACGGAACGTGCAAATCAGGAACTTGAGATCTATTTCCGAATGTTCTGTTCGAATAATCCTGAAACATGGCACGATCACAACTCAACAATGGAGTTCTGTCATAATCAGAGGACCCACTCCACGACGAAACGATCCCCGTTTTATCTAATGATGGGATACGAACCGAGAGACATACCATTGGCATTTGACAAAACAAATGTGCCAAGCGTAGAAGAACGGCTCAAAGAGCTGAAACAAGCAAGAGATGAAGCGCTGGCAGCGCACGAACTAGCCCGTCAGATGATGGCTGAAAGGTCAACACGAGGTTTCACTCCGTTTGGAAAAGGAGAACAGGTATGGCTAGAAGGGAAGAACCTCCGAATCGGATACCCTTCCAGAAAACTGGCACCCAAAAGAGAAGGACCCTTCACCATTTCCGAGGTACTCGGACCCCTGACATACAAGCTGAAACTTCCAGAACAATGGAAGATCCACCCCGTTTTCCACGCCTCCTTGTTAACACCTTATCGGGAAAATGACACACACGGACCAAACTTCCATAACCCACCTCCTGATCTGATCGAAGGAGAACACGAGTATGAAGTAGAAGCAATCCTCACCCACAAGCGACAGGGCAGAGGGTACAAATATTTGGTCAAGTGGATGGGATACCCATCGAGCGATAACACGTGGGAACCTGAATCCAACTTAAAAAGAGCCCAAGAAACGCTGGGATACTACAAACAGACCCACCACCTTTGAACCCAACCACCCACATCCTCTCATCATGACCACCGTTTTCGATACCGCCACCAAGGAACTTCACCAACACCGCCTCTTTAGGCTCCTGACCGAACCTGAACACAATGACAGAGTGCTGCGGCACATTGACGATGAGACTGACCAATTCTTGGTCAACACATTGTTCGGGCTGATCACCCTCCGCCAGTTCCACTACGACACCACCGCCAATATCGCCCGACTCATTGAAGGACACATTGACACGCTCTTGGACCAAGGTGTCTACCAACAGTTTGCAAGGCTGTTCCATAACCGCACAAACACTCCCGATGTCGCACTCCTTGACCCACCCGTAGAGAACCCTATTTTGACCACTCCCCTCCCTGATCTTGCCACTACCCCTGAACCGACCCCCATCCCCGACCCAATTCCCCTTGTTGTCAGAAACCCAGACACCCAAATCACTCCGTCCTCTCCCGAATCCACGTCGCCCTTGACCAGCGACCGAAGCCTTTCCGACGTCAAGACCGACGTCAAGGGAAAGAAGAAATCCTATGGAGTTGTTAAACGCTCCAGAAGAAAAACCACACGTACCATCATGTCTATTCCATTAGGGCATGGATCATCATCCCAGACTCCCATCGATCTCACCAACAAACCCGATTACCTTGACTATGAGGTTGACACACATGGACGCGCTCACTCCCCGAGTGGACCTTGGCGCCGTCCTGCTGGATGGCCACATATTGACAAAGGGCGCAAATGGTGTCTTTGTGCTAGGGCAGATGGACACATTGAGTGTCAATGCGGATACTACGTGTGTCAGAAGTGTTGGAAGAAAGCACCTGGACACTATGACTACGAGTGCTTGGGCCCGGGTTATGCAGTGCTGGAAGATGACCAGTACGAGTTTGACGACGATGCCGTACACAACATGGCAACTTGAAAAACATTGAAGCCGGTGACTTCAAGCATAGAAGGGGGGTAATGTTACACTTTTTCACCCTCTTCCTATGCACCTTCACACGACCCTTCAACCCTTGATCCCCATCACACCCCGTTTCACCTAACTCCGACGACCCTGGGACATGTGTCCCCTCTATCAGCGCTATGACTCACACTGACTTGGACTATTCCCCTTTTAGATACATTTTCACTCGTTATCTCTGACTCACGGCCTCACGGCCTTATCTCTGACTCTTATGCCACAGCCCCTTGAAACATCTATCTAACCAATGGCTTATTTAGCTCCTGCGCAGTACAACCGCTGGGCACGAAACAAGAGACTTGACCCCTTCTTGCGACCAAAAGACGCGCAGGAACAGAGATTCCTTAGAGATTTACAGAGGAAATACTCTGAACGTTTTGCCACCGATTCCACCGACGAGTCCCCTGACAAATTTACTTTTGACTCCGCGCAGTCAGATATCGAACAGACGCCTAGAACAGGGACTCATTTTCAATCCTTACCTGTATCCCGAACCCCATCTTCATCCCAACAACCCGACTCCTCTTCTCCTCCGCAGACTTTAAACATGGCAGAAGCTCCGGCTGTACAAACAATGGATACATCCAAGATCATCAAGGATCCTGGGATGTTCAAGGACAGATACACCTTTGATGAGTGGTGGAAGGCCACCAAACTATACATCAGGTTCCAAAAGAGCCTCACAGACGATCAGAAGATTCTTGCGGTACTATCCAGCATGATGGAAGGGTCCGGCAGACACTGGGCCAGTAACAAGTTAGATGCTCTTGCTGTTGAGAATGAGAACATCACCTGGCTAGGTTTTTCTGATGATATCGCCACGCGATTCTCCATTGCCAACAAGTCAGTCGCTGCCAAAGCAAGACTCGAAGTCCTGAAACAAGAGAAACGTACTGTTGATGAATTCTTGGATGAATTCAAAGAACTCTTGAAACTGTCAAACCTTGGCGAAGAAACTGGGAAATACATCCTAGAGAAAAACATCAACCGCAGAATCTCTGAACAAGTGGCTAGGGATGGCAAGACATACACCGATTACGCAAAGGAAATCCGAAACAAGGGACAACAGATGGAAGGACATGCACTGGTCATCCAAGGTGGCGGCAACATGCGCACCGGATCGGGTACCACTTATGGTGGTCAGGGCAAGGCCATGGAGATCGACAAAGCAGGAGTAGCCCGTTGCTACAACTGTCAATGCTTTGGTCATCTGGCTAAAGACTGTAGCGCTCCAAAGAAGAAAGATGGTCGCAAGTGTTTCAACTGTGACCAAGAAGGCCATATCGCGCGCAACTGCCGCAAGCTGAAGAAGAACTCCGGAAGGGTTAGGAAGGTGTCCGAGGAAGATGCCGAGAATGATGAAACCACAATCTTAGAAGCCAACGAGAGGGATTTTCCCAAAGGGTCCGATTAAACGACGCTAAGTCGCGACCCTTATCTATTAAACAGACTTGCTTGCCTTGTATGACTGCAGACAATAGAACCTATGTCATCCCTGCCAAGCGAGCCGCTGCGTCGACTAAAATTGTAAAGGGAGACAAACCTCTGAAACGACAAGTGATCAGGCTGTTAGCTCAGCTCAAAACACAACGAGGACCAAAGGTTATCTGACCTGAGGTTGATAGTGGATGTGAGTGCACATGCATCCATCCCAGAATAGTACGTGAACAGAACCTCCCCATGCGAGGAATACTGCCCATAGCAATTCTAAATGCGGATGGATCACCAAATCGACAACAGAAAGCGAGCCAACTTGCCGAAGTCAAACTGGATTTGGGAGCACATCAGGAAACCATGGAAGCAATGGTACTGGACATTGGGAGAACGGACATGCTCTTGGGACATGACTGGTTGGTGCACCACAACCCCACAATCAATTGGACAACCGGCGCGGTAACATTTAACCGGTGCCCAACAACATGTCGAACCAAACACTCGGATTTCAGAATTAACCTTAATGGTTGCAAACACCGGGTTCGCATGGTTGAGGTGCGCGACAAAGATGCACCCAAAAAGTTGGATCAGAAATGGAAGCCTGGAGACCCTATCTTGGAAGCTGTTGCTCCCACACCACCTCCCACAACCAAATGACCCTCATACATTGATCGGTTTGCTCATCTCTTCGAGAAGGAGAACTTTGACAAGATTCCGAAGGAAAGGGAATGGGACCATGGTATTGAACTTACACCAGACACACCAAAGGAACTAGGGGGAAATACATATCCTATGACGCAAAAGGAACAAGAGGAATTGGACGCATTCATTGACGAGGGTCTAGCAACAGGAAAGATCCGCCCATCCAAATCCCCTTATGCCTCCCCTTGCTTCTTCATCAACAAGAAGGATGGCTCCAAACGATTGGTACAAGATTACCGCATGGTCAATAAATTCACGGTCAAAGACAAGTTCCCACTCCCACAAATATCCGATCTCTTGGACGTACTGAAAGATGCGGTCTACTTCAATAAAATGGACATCATGTGGGGTTATAACAACATCCGGATTAAGGAGGGCGATGAATGGAAAGCTGCCTTCCTCACCAGTCGAGGATTGTTCGAACCATTGGTCATGTTTTTTGGTCTTTGCAACTCCCTGGGAACGTTCTCTCAAATGATGGCTAGTCTATTCCGGGACCAGATCCGCCGACGTATCTGCGTGATCTACATGGATGACATCGTGGTTATCGGTAAAACCAAGGAAGAACTCGCGCGAAACACTGAAGAAATCCTACAGATCCTATCGGACAATGATTTGTTCCTAAAGGAGAAGAAGTGTTTATGGGAAGTAATGAAATGTCCTATATTGGGATATGTGGTTGGTGAGGGACGTGTTGAGATGGAAACTGAGAAGGTGGATACAATTCGAAACTGGCGAGCACCCGCATCAAAAAAGGAAGTTCAGAAGTTCCTTGGATTTGCTAACTTCTATCGACGTTTTATTGAAGGGTACTCAAACATCGCAAAACCTCTCACCATGCTCACAGGCGGTACGGCATTTACTTGGGGACCAACAGAGCAGCAAGCTTTTGAAGGTCTCATACAGGCAATTACATCGGCACCAGTCTTGGCATTACCGAAACCAGAGGGACAGTTCAGGGTTGAAACCAATGCATCGGGCTATGCAATTGGAGCAGTACTCTCTCAGAAGCAAAACGACAAATGGCACCCCATTGCGTTCTTGTCGCGGACCATGTCTGCGGCCGAACAAAATTACGAAATATACAACAAGGAACTCCTGGCGGTCGTGGAAGCATTGAAAGATTGGAGACACTATCTGCTTGAAGCCAGGGAACGTTTCGAGATCTTGACCGATCACAAGAACCTGGAATATTTCCGTCGTCCTCAGGACCTAAATCAACGACAACGACGCTGGAAAATGAAGTTACAAGACTATGACTTCGAATTATGGCATGTGCCCGGCAAGACCAATGCGAAAGCAGACATCCTGTCACGCTTACCCTGGTATGAAGCGGAACTCGAACCACAGGACAGTGACCAAATGCTCAAGGAGGGACTATTCTTGAAACGGTTGGAATCAGAAGATGTGGTACAAATGGAGATGTTCACGGAGGAACAATTCTTTGAAGGGGGTGAAACATCTGATTCCATCAAAATTGGAAACGTCACAACCATCGAAAATCCGTGGATCACACGCATCAAGGGTTCAAACCGCATGGAGACAGAAGTAGCCCAGGGTCTAAAAAAGAATCCTCATTGGTATCAGCAGGAGAATGGGATCACCTATGCAGGAGAACGAGTCTATGTCCCGCCGGGCCCACAATTACAACAAGAATTGATGTTCGAATCACACGATGCACCAGTGGCTGGACATCCAGGACAGTACCGGACACATGAACTCCTCACTCGCACCTACTGGTGGCCTACCATACTGCATGATGTGAAGAAGTACGTGAAGGGTTGCGACACTTGTCAACGTAACAAGATCAGCCGCCGTTGTGGGACCGATACCAGAATCTGATGGAAAAAACGCAATTCTGGTCATCACGGATAGACATTCAAAGATGCTTCACCTCATTCCGACAACCGTGGAACTATCGGCTGAAGGATTAGCCAAGATCTATCGGGATCAGATATGGAAGCTTCATGGGATCCCCAAGAAGATCATCAGCGATAGGGGACCGCAGTTCGCTGCGAAGTTCATGGAGATACTCTGCCACATGTTAGGGATCAAGAGGAACCTGTCCACCGCATACCACCCACAGACTGATGGACAGGCCGAGCGATCGCATCAGGAAACAGAAGCATTCTTACGAAACTTTGTCAACCATCTACAGGATGATTGGGCAGAATGGATTGCAATTGCAGAGTTCCAGTACAATGACAAAGAACACCAGGCAACGAAGCACACCCCATTCTACCTCAACTACGGTTTACATCCGTGGAAGGGAGAACTCATGTTAGAAGATACCAATCCGGCTGCCAACGACTTCTTGAAAAAACTCAAACAGGCACGAGAAGAAGCCAATGCTGCGCTGAAACAAGCACAGGATCAGATGAAGAAGACAGTTGACACACGGCAAAGTCCGTCTCAGGACTACCGCATCAGAGACAAGGTGTGGCTGGAAGGGACTAACATCAGGACCGATCGACCCTCAAAGAAACTTGATGCACTCCGACATGGACCATTCAAAGTCCTAGAGAAGAAAGGAGCTAGCGCGTACCTTCTTGATCTTCCAAAGACTTGGAAGATGATTCACCCTGTGTTCAACGAGACCCTGTTGTCACCATATGAAACTCCGAAGTACGCCATCCAGAAAAAGAAACCAGCCCCTGATCTGATCATCGTCGAAGGACGAGAAGAGTACCATGTGTCTACGATCCTGGACTCTCGAAAGTTCCGCGGAAAAATCCAGTACCTCGTCCAGTGGGAAGGATATGGTCCAGAAGAGAACACATGGGAAGCATCGACCTCATCAGTCAAAAACCCACCGAGTTCTCTGCTCCATCTTCAATATAGCTACTCCATTCTTCCTCTATCTCTCCAACATCCTCCACACCATGTCCACCACCACCACCACATCCACTGAAACCAACCCCGCCATCACTGCCCTCATGGGTGAAGCCCTCTCCATGAGAGACCAGATCCACGCGCTAGAAGCCTCGCTCGCCGACATCCTGCATTGACAGATGCACATCCGCCTCCATTCCTTATCCGACCTCCCTGTCCCTCCCTGTCGCACCAACCCCCGAAGAAAAACAAATCCTCGGGAACTACACCCGTACGCTGGTCATTGAAAACCGGCGCATCCGACTAGCCATCCGGAGTCTCGAGCTCGCCGTCGCCATCAACGAAGAGCTAATAGACGATTGGAGCCTCAAGGAGAATGGCTCCTGGACAAACAACGACGATGCCGGAGGATGGGGACAATGACTCTGTGAGGACACAGAGCTTGAGGAGGGGAACATGTTATGGACTTACCGGTTTGTATGTTACGCACTTTTCCCTTGCATTGTACCTTCGTTATTTCTTTGACTCATCGGACCGCTTATTCATTTACCTTTACTCTACCATTCTTGTTGAAGTTCCACCTGGGCGCTAGCCACAGGTGTACTGAGCAACATAGCTACAGTGGAAGTACTCTACAATACCGCTATGGTCACTTACATGGTTTGGAGGGGTAAGGCTGGTGAGAGCGGTTGAGGCTGGTAAGAGCGATGGAGCTGGTTAAGAGTCAAGAGACAACTCGTTGATATTGACAGTTTCCTGGTCTTATATACCGTACTACTGTTTGTACCAACCAAACAAGTATGTAATGAAGATATGTAAAGGTCACATGATGTAATCTAATCTAATCTAATCTACATGATGGGAAAAGTTTCAACACCCCCCCATATTTAGTACATACTTCTAAATACATTTTACTTTTTCCCACATATATATAGGTACTCTGTTTCGCCTAGTTTTTTATCAATCCGAAGTACGGGATAAACTTGGAAAAGAGGATTTTTCCCAGATTCTTAGTTAAAAGGTCTGCAGGGTTGTTCACTCCTTCAATGAATTCGACCGTAATTATCCCTTCGGAGACTTTTTCTCTGACGAAGTGGAATCGCACGTCAATGTGCTTGGATCGCTTCTCAGTTACAGGGTTGGATGTGATAAAGACGGAGCCATTGTTATCTCCGTAGATCGGTACTGATCCGATCTGCATTCCAAGTTCGGCAAGCATGCTTCTCAGCCATGTTGCTGCGCGACTGCAGTCTGATAACGCCATATACTCTGCTTCTGTGGAAGAGAGGGCGATGGTCTTTTGCGCCGATGATACCCATGTCACTGCTCCAGACGCCAGTGATATGAAGAAGCCAGTGGTAGACCTCCTCGTGTTTTCATCTGATGCCCAGTCGGAGTCTGTGAATGCATAGATTCCTTTCCCTGAGTCGCCATCATACATGATTGCGTAATTTTTCGTCGCCTTCAGATACCTGCAAATATCCCTAGCCACTTCTAAATGGCGTTTGGTGGGATTTGCGGAAAACTGCGACATTTTAATCACGGCAAAACAGATGTCTGGCCTTGTTCCAATCATCAGATATAGAAGTGATCCGATGGCGGATTGGTACTTTGATCGAAGTTCTGCATTGGGTTCATCTTCAGACATCATGGGTTTGTAGCCCATAGGAAGTGGGGTATGGGTGGCGTTAGATTCGCTCATCCCCATTCGTTCGAGTATTTTCTCAAGGTAAGGTACTTGATCGATGAAGATACGTTTCCCGCGTTGCCTTATTTGGATAGAGAGAAATTCTTTCGGTTCCCCATCAGGCACAAGGTGCCCTAGGTCCCTACATTCCCATGTGGTCATGAAGGCCTTCTTTTTCTCTAGCGTATATTCCTGGTTTGTGCCGAGAAAAGCAGAGTCGTCGACATAGATGACGGCGATTACAATTTCCCCGTTGGTACTTTTGTGAATGAACACTCCCGCATCGGAGTGAAGCCGGACAAAGCCGAGCTTTTTCATGGAGGAATCAAGTTCCCTCCACCAGGCTAATGCGGCCTGCTTAAGTCCATATAGAGCTTTGAATAGTTGGTACACGAGGTGTTCTTTCCCTTTTACTATGTAGCCCTCAGGCTGTCGCATGTAAATGACTTCACGGAGCGTTCCATAGAGGAAGGCTGATGAGACGTCCAAAAGTGTCATGAACCACCCTTCAAGGGCTGTCAATGCCAGTATTAGTCGGACGGTTTCATATCTTACGACTGGTGAGAAGATCTGATCAAAGTCGATCCCTTCTACCTGTGAAAAGCCTTTTGCGACGAGGCGTGCTTTCAGGCGCCCGTCGGACTTTTCGTTGTAAACCCATTTGTTCCTTAGAGCTTTCCTTCCTGGAGGCAGGGGTACTAGCTCCGTGATCACCCCGCGGCGTTTGAGCATGTCTAGCTCTTTACGTTCAGCCACATACCAGTCTTCTTTATTTGGAAGAGGGTATATGTCTTTATGGGACATTTCAACGATGCCAACTTGGACTGATATTGCCTCCATCAGGAGGTCATTCATCCATGCCGTTTGACCGCCCAATCTCTGTCTTCAATCTAATTTTTCAAGATCAGACGCTGGAGTGTCTTCCCCATAGATGCTTCCTGGCATCTTCCGAACTCGTCGTTCCCTGATCGGTCGATCTGGTACTTGCTCGGGTTCCGGAGTGGGTACTCGCGGTTTGTCATCAGGCTCATTGGCAGGCAATTTGTTGTCTGATTCAGGTTGATCTTGTTCAATGGGAACTGGGTCATGAGGTGTTTCATTGTGACTATCGTCGTCATTGCTGCCGGGAATGAGATCCTCAAACTCATCAGCCGGCTCTGGGTCTTCCATTTCTGGGTGGTTTTCTGGCAACGGGTCAATGTGGCATCTAGGGTACTTGCTTTCATCAAAGATAGCTTTCCCGCCCATGAAAATCGTGTTGGTCTCAGGATCCATGAAGCGGTATCCTTTGACCCCTGGTTTCGATCCGAGATAAATCATCAATCGGGATCTTGATTCCAGGGAGTTCCTACGTTTCTCCTTTGGGATATATACATATGCCTGACATCCAAATACTCTGACGCTGGACATGTCGGGAATCTCATTGGTCACCCTGAAGTAAGGGGTTTTCCATTCAAGACGCCGCATGGGGGTTCTGTTGTAGAGAAATGCTGCGTGTTCCAAACAGAATTCCCACCACATGGGCGGTAAGCATGCATCGAAGCGCAATGCCTGAGATTTTTCCCATAGTGTTCGATTGATCCTTTCTGCTCTACCATTCTGCTGGTGCTGATATGGGAGCGTGACGTCGATCAGAATTCCATGATCGGCAAGTACATCTTTGTATTCGTCAAATTCTCCACCTCCATCAACTCGCCACTTCTTAGGAGTAGCGGCAAATTGGTTCTGGATCATCGCAAGAAACTGTCTCAGTGCCGTAATGGCACCAGACTTTTTCCTAAGCAAGACGACCCAGACATGAGATGAAAAATCGTCCAAAAACGTGAGGAAGTATTTGTACTTGTGGTACGATGCCGTGGATATCTGTTTCAGGTCTGAATGGATCAGATCGAAGGGTTTGACAGCCCTCGTTATTGAATTGGGGTATGACTGATTCGGCATTTTCCCTTTGAGACACCCTGTGCAGCTTTCCTGTGATTTCTCACGTACTAATGTTTTGGGTACTCCTTTGGTACTGGTGGGAATCTTATTGAGCGCCTGGTCATTTGGGTGGCCAAGGCGTTTATGCCAGGTTTCGACAGTAATTTCGCTAGAGATCGCGTGGATTTGGTCATAGCGTATTTCAGTGTCTAACCAATAAATGGTTTGTCCGAGAATGTGAGGCGAGAACTGTATTTTGTTCTGTCCTTTGGAGATGTTGATTTCTCCACGCATTCCGTCTACTTTGTAACCGTGATTGAGGAAGACGCCTAGGGACAATAGGCGTGTGTCCATGTCCGGAATGTAGAATACAGGTCGGAGAAGGTGGGTTTTTATTTCCCCATTTAGGGTATGCCGTACTGGAACGGCCCCAACTCCGAGAATTTCCAGTTTCTTTCCCTTTGCAGCCGTTTGGACAAATCGCTTAGCCTTGAGGGGCCTGTAATACGCGAAGTCTTTGAACTCATGGGTAAAGTGTAATGATGCGCCGGAATCTAAGATCCACTGAGCGCGTTCTCTCTCTTTGCAGTGTGTGCAGGACGCGAAATGTTTGATATATTTTTTGTACAGATCATCACTAAAGAGATCTATACTATCTGCATCGGTACTAGCTAATATATATTCAAACGTCTGTGCGTGATTATTAGCGTTTCCCATTTGGTCAAGTTTGAGAGAAGGATGTGACAAACCGTCAAGTTCGATCAGCCCATCTTCAAATTGTTCCGGCCCCATCCGCTCGCTTTGATGGTCTATGTCCATCATCCTGAGGGAGTCATCCAAAGGCGGAGTGACTCGACGCTGCTTGGATGGTCTTCCATCTTCTTCTGGGATAATCGTATCCAGAATTCGAAGGTTTGACCCTGAGGGACGAGCACCAATGTTCCGTGCGAGTTTACGGACATGATCGTTCTTTTTCCACACAGACGGTTTTCCAGATGGAAGTCCGGTGTACTGAGAAGGAGGCGGGTTCATGCGTTGCAGGAGCGACTGCATTTTTCCTGAATCGGGCTGTGCGGTACTTGTTGTTTTCCCGCGGCCAGTGATGGTGGTGAAGGACGGTGCCGGAAGAGGGGGGAAGTGAATGGCAGGAGCAATAAACTCAACTGTTTCTTCCACATGGTCGGACGTGTTGTCCGCATTGTTAGCGCTTTTCTTCTGATTGCGCCAGTGTCCCTTTCCCTTCTTCTTTTCAGAAGCGGTACTTGGGTCGACCGAGTTGGGCTGCTCGTCAGCATCGTTCTGCGAGGTACTCGGCTTTTGTTGCTTTTCCCATTTGGGGTCCTGCCCCTTGCACTTTGTCCTGGAAATTTTCCGGGCCTGCTCATTGGACGCACGAGTAGACCCGACCGAATACTTGCGCCTGTATTCCGAGATGATGCTCTCGGCGACAGCTTTGTAGGTGAAATTTTCGGTGTCATAGACCTGGAAAAGTGCGGTGGAGAGCGACGACCAGGCGTCGGGAATCGCATTGGCCAGGATCATTGCTTGCATTAGATCGGGGACGATAAAGTTCGAATCGGCGAGCCGGGCGAAAAGAGACCCCAGGCGTTCGATTTCAGGCACGGGGTCGCGTCCAGACAGTTTGAAGGTGGCGGCGGCCTTGAAGTCGCCGAAGATGACAGCCGGGGATACCTTGGAGTAGGCATCCTTTAGCGTTTTCCATGCGCCAAGTGCCGAGGTGCTGTCTTTGATGTGTCGCCTGATCGCCTCAGAGACTTTCAGACGGATCGCTCCAAGGGCTGTGTCATCGTTTCTAATCCAGGCCTTTTCTTCCTTGCGGAAGCCGGGCTGGTCAACAGTGGTAACCAGCACAGGAGGAGCAGCGGCGGTGGGATCGGGAGTGGAGACCATAGTGGTGAAGTCGGCGATCACGGGACGAGTGATGTCGCCAGAGACGATGTGCCAGACTCCTTGATGGAGGAGGTAAGACTTCATTTTCTCGGCCCAGCTCTGGTAGTCGATGCCGTCAAAGGCGGTGATGATGTCGAGGGCAGAATGAGAGGTAGACATTTTAGATGAATCTAAAAAGGGTTCCCAATCAGTGATGTGTTATGAATATGATTCAAGGAAACAATTTAAATGATTCCTTATGACATATTCCCTTTAGGAATAGCAGTCATGGGAAAACCCTTTATATGTCAGAAATGTATAAGGTGCGATCAACGTTTCCACATGGAGTGTACTAGGTCAATCCCCTTAGGGACGTCTCATGACAGGTACTTGTCGTAATGACGTTTCCCAGGTTCATATGTGAAGAAGTAAGACTCAGAACCTAGATCTTTCGATCGGTTCTTTGCCAACCAGGGTAGAGTGGGCAGGTACTCGCTGTTGCCAGTGTTTCCCAAGTCCCTCTGCTATCCGGGGCCCATAACCTGTTGAAGTTCCACCTGGGCGCTAGCCACAGGTGTACTGAGCAACATAGCTACAGTGGAAGTACTCTACAATACCGCTATGGTCACTTACATGGTTTGGAGGGGTAAGGCTGGTGAGAGCGGTTGAGGCTGGTAAGAGCGATGGAGCTGGTTAAGAGTCAAGAGACAACTTGTTGATATTGACAGTTTCCTGGTCTTATATACCGTACTACTGTTTGTACCAACCAAACAAGTATGTAATGAAGATATGTAAAGGTCACATGATGTAATCTAATCTAATCTAATCTACGTGATGGGAAAAGTTTCAACAATTCTCCTTTAGTATACTTCGCTCCCGCGCTGACTCGCACTCCGCAGTAGGGATTACTCAGTCCGCAGTCGTCTGACTCACTTCGCACTGCCTTTCCGCAGTTACTGACTCATCCGCACTGCCTTCCGCAGCTACTGACTCACTCGCTACCGCTCGTAGCCAGTACTATATAAACCCCATGTACCATAGCTACATTCCTTAGATTTAGCAATCACTTTGCTCTTCGCCTTTCCACTTTCCTGCATACTCTGCCCGAACCTTGGAACGGTTTGTTAAGCATAACATGTTCTACCCTCATGCACGAAATTCCCATTGACAAAGAACATTTTAAAAGAAATCACACTGAGTCCATGATGTGATTGACAACCACACTGCTGCTATGTTTAAAATGTACCCATCACATCCTTTGTAGTCTTTAAAATGTTTCCTCAAACAAAGAAGAAGATTAAAAATATACAAATGGTGTGATTGCCAATCTCATGATGACTTCACCATGATTTCTTTTAAAATGTTCTTTGTCAATGGGAATTTCGTGCATGAGGGTAGAACATAGGGATCAAATAAATAATTTGTTCAGCATGTTCCTGCTATGTAAGCTGGGATCAAACTCAGTTCTCATAAAGGATAAACAAGTGGTTTGATTTTTGAATGGGATCTCCATTTGAGAGAAGGAAATATCGGGGCCACATCACAATCACATTTTGCATTTTCTTTTGCATTTGCTCAGTGGAAACATGCAGAGCACATTAAATAATTATAAAAAATGGATTTTACTTGTGTTCCCACAATGTGGTCAGCAAATAAATTCTATATTAGATTGTTATTTGTTTACAATGTTTTCGAGGGGTACATTGGTCCGGTCCCGCTGTGGTACTGTCTTCGGCCAGTGGTGTATGCTGCATTATTTTTCCGCACAGCCACCCATGTCCACAGAGACGACCACCTTCGCAGCATCTGGACAAGATGCAATTACACGCTCCATCGACGTCCAAGTTGACGCTACCGCAACCCAGCTATCCCATTCGGAGTTCGAGGATTTCTACGAGATCGAACGGACAGCAGAGGAGATTGTCGGTGGTGATCACAAGCGGGTAACGAGGGCTTCTTTCTCCCCTTTCCCGATCGTCCTCTTTATGTTCAGATAGCGCTTCAATTTCCGGACGAGCTTTTGCACGACTCGGTGTCTATCTATCGGAGCTTGAAGGTTAGGATCGGAGCGGGACGTGAGCTGTATGTCCTTGCGGACACCTCTTATGGCAGGTAATTAGGTCTCTTTTTTTTAATGAATCAAGACGATCTTTTGACGTGGTTCGATCCTCCTTTCACCCTCGGATGATAAAGTTGCTGCGTAGATGAGGTTGCAGCACAACATGTCGATGCGGACGTGATGGTACATTATGGATATGCTTGCATGACCCAGTACGTTCCTTTCGTCCTCTCGCTATCACACAGAAGGGGTGTTGAACGGTTGTGGATTGGTACAGGACTTCACGGTTACCTGTGATCTATGTCTTTGGAAAGAAGAGAGTCGACGTCGATTGTTGCGCGGCAAGCGTCTTGGAGTTTTTCAAGGCCCACAACACGCCTCCTGGCTCGAGTGAAGGCGCTAGACGAGCGGATGCTGTGCTGTTGAAGCATGATGTTGGGTACACGCATAGAGCTGGTACGTCTGCTGTCCCTCCACACCGCCTGCACTTTACTTCCCTATCTGGTTTGATCAGGGGGTATTCACGGGAAGCTCAAATCCGCCTTTGAACCGCTGGGAATTTCGGTTGTGTATAACGCTATCGCCACAAGCTCAAAGCCCAACACGTCACCGTCAGAACGACCACTATCAGTGTCGGCCGACCCAAGCCCGCGGAATTCTGCCGTCATCTACATCGGAGGAGAAAGTCTCGGATTGACGAACCTTCTTATGACCAATGGCCTCTCGGATGCATGTCCTCTCTTCCCCCCTTCGCACTATCCATCGCTGATCCACTTCCAAAGGTCTACTCCTACGACCCTTTCACCGACACGACCCGCTTCGAATCTTCGCGGACCAACAAGCTCTTGATGCGCCGCTACGCCGCCGTCCAAAAAGCGCGTGACGCGGACGTGTTCGGGATCCTCGTTGGCACCCTCGGTGTCGGTGCGTTCCCCACGCCTCTCCGCCTTTAACATACCGACCGGTCGCTGTCCGTTCAAGCATCGTACCTCCCGCTGATAAAACACCTCCGGACGCTCCTGGCACGCAACCGCAAGAAGAGCTACACGATCAGCGTAGGCAAGCTCAACCCGTCGAAGCTGGCCAATTTCTTGGAGATCGAGTGTTTTGTGCTTGTGGCGTGTCCGGAGAATAGCTTGGTTGACTCAAAGGTATACGGTGCTTGCCTGATATACTCATAGACTATATGCTGATGTGATTGGGTTGGTAAAAAGGACTTTTTCAGGCCGATAGTGACGCCGTACGAGCTCGAGGTTGCGCTCAGGGCGGAGCAGAGCTGGACGGGGAGGTATGTGTTGGATCTCGAGCAGTTGTTGAGGGAACACGCGTGTGGTATGCCTCGGTTCCATCTTTAGTCTGTGGCTCCTCGTTAAATCTCTGCATCGTTCTTCACTAGCAGAAGAAGAGCGGCCGTCTGGGAATGGGGACGGCGGAGAGGACGACCCGGATCGGCCTGTTTTCTCGTTGGTGACGGGGACGTATAGGCATGCGAAGCGGTATGGCGGTAAGCCCTCACTGTGCTTTTTTCGGGTCTGGTGTTTTTTTTCTTCTTCTTTTGCTCACGGTGATCTGGTTTCCAGGAGACACACCGTTAGATGCCCAACAGTTTGCACCTGGCTCAACCGCTGTGGTGCTAAGAAATCAGGACAGCGCGGTTGCGAAGCTGTCTGATAGTGCTGCTGGTACGTTTGTAGTCCACGCCAATCCGATTGTTAATTGAATTTTTTTTTTCTTTCGGCGTGGTGGTAGCACAATTTCTACGTACGCGAAGTTATCAAGGGCTTGAGATGCGGCTTGGGGAGGATGAGCCGAGTGTTTTGGAGCAGGGGAGGAGGGGGATTGCGAGGGGGTATGGGGATGATCATCGGGATGAGTAGGTTGGGTTGTGTGCTTGTCCTCCCTCCCATCGGGCGGTTTTACCTACCGACCACACGAGGGCTTTTTTTGGTTCTTCGGATCCCACGGGGAGAGTTGGCAGGGGGGCTCTGAAAGAGGATGCAAGCAAGTGATTAGGATCAGAATCTTATTGAATGGAGTCACTCGGGGGTATTCATTCGAGTGGCCGTGGTTTTATGATTTCCTGGCGAGCCCCGCGGAGAGTGGATGTCATTACGAAACCCGCGATCGCAGCGGTTAGCAGTGACTTTCAATTGAGACGAACAGGATTCGACGACGGTCATGTCATGCACACAGAACACAGCACCCCGGCGCATATATCCCTCTTTTACTCAGGTTTTCATTGTTGAACATGAGGACGAACTTATTTATGTACCTGTGTACGGTCCGCAAAAAAAAAAGAAAAATCGCATATAAAGTGGGCGAGCGTAGCGCCGTGGTGTCTTTATTACTTTACTACCCACTCCTCTCACCGCGCTCGTGTAAAAAAAAGAGATCAGCATGCATTTCAAGTTCCTCTCTTCTCTACTAGCTCGATCTACTACATCTACCTCTACCTCTACCTCTACCTCTACCTCTACTTCTACCTCTACCTCTACTTACTCGGAGTCCTCACACGAGAACCTCGTGCCAGTGAGCTCCAAGGCCCAGTCGACGACGACGAGGAAGGACTACGAGTCTGCGTTTGGGATGTTATCTTCGGCGTATGGGTTCGGTGGCGGCGCGCCGTGGTTGCCGCCGAAGAAATTGAATACTAGTACCAAATCTCGGACTAGCGCGAGCTCGTCGTCGTCGTCGTCATCGTCTTCGTCATCGTCCACTGCGCGATCGCCTCCTCAAAAGGACTACGAAGCGGCGTTCGCGTCGTTGTCGTCGCAGTATGGGTTTGGTGGTGGTGGTGGTGGTGGTGGTGGTGGCCACCAATCGAGGAGGACGTAAAAATTGTTGGGGGTTAGATTTTTGGCGGTTTGGGTGAGTGATTCTTCGGGGTCTGATGTCATTGATGGTATACTGATAGTGCACATTCATTTGGCAAGGGCACCTCCTCGTTCTGAAAAGTCCATGACAATGCTTCGAGGGTTGATATTCATAATGGGGAAACATATCTGTGACTTGGGGGGGGGGGATTCACCATCGAGATAATGATGGAACGGTTTTTTTTGGTTTTTACTTATGCGACAGTCTTCAGGCGAACATGTAAGGAAAGTGGCGATATGTAATCTGGCATTCCATACTCAAGTGCCTACACATTGACTCGTAGTATGCTTCGACGCACCTGTCGAGGCTGTTCCAACGCCTCGAAGCAATGTAGTTACTGTACCAGATCTGAATAAGTATGTTATCTTTGTACAGACAACCGTATAGCGGAGTCCCGGGGTACAACATCTAAACCAAAAAGATCAGACGGTGGAATGGAAGCGCGAATTCCATGGTACACACCTCCAATTCCGCGCAAGGGCTCGATAGCAGGTACAAAATAAAACCTTTGAGTTCAAGACTGGATTACAACATCAGAAGTTACGTTGTGTTCAAACATACGGCCACCTAGCGCATATATATATACGGTAGACGTGGCGCGCATCCAACATGCCAATGAACTCGTAATCTTTCCTTGTATGAGGCCATGAATAAATCTTGACTGCCGATATCAAAGATAGAAACTCACAGATTTTTTCCTGAGCAAGAATTCCGAAACACTATCGTTTGAAATACCATTTCTAGAACAGGCAAGATGAGGAGGCCAGACAAGGGCTCGAATAACGAGCGAGTGGAAAAAATTGCACAGCAGACAAAGAGTAGTCTGAATCGAGTTTCGTGATCCCGGAGGATTACGAGCTGCGAAGTGAACTGAAGGGCGGTGACTTTTATGTATCATCCATGGCGCGGGCTCCTCGTACATGACACCCTAGTCTTGAAGACCCTCCCCCTGAACTGGCAATAAGCATTCCCATGCAGAAGCTACCGTGTCCTCACAGTACTGAGAGAGGCAACGGAAGCGGCAAATGAGACGAATACGCCGTCTCGCCCACGGGGTTGGAGTTGTAGACTAGGGCAATGCAACCTGTCATCACTGAGCAGGCCGCAGCACTCAAGCTCGCTGGCGGCGTAACCGTCGTTCAACGTTGATCAAGAGAGGCATGCAAGCACACATCTACATGCCGATAGAGCCCCCCCAAAAAAAAGATGCACCACCGATGGACAAAAAGAGCCACCACCCGATCCCCACGACGCCTTTCAAGCCAGATCCTTCGTGCAGGCCCTCCCCTTCCCCGAAGGTCAGGTTCATGGGACGCGACGCAGTGAAGGTGGCGGATTTCTGCTTCTGGGTTCGTCTCGAACCGATCGTAGGGGGACTAGAATGCTCAGACCTTGGCCCGTTCGCGAAGAAAGGCTTTCGAAAAAGCCTTGTGCGTGGCGAAGGATCGCAGCCTTGAGCCTGCTGTGTGGTTGAAGAGAAGGAGTTTCAAACCTGTGGTTCCGGGTCCCGACTCCAACCGGAGTTTCCCGACTAACAACTTGAAAATCAATCAAAATCGCGAGCCCGCCGCAAGAGCAATCTCAATCCATGCTTCCCCCGAGATAACTGCCAGGAAAAAGGCGAACTGAGTCTCTAGAAGGTCGACAGGGCACTTGGATACAGTAAAACTTGACCATGACCGTGACGGTTTTACCATCCCCATCGGGCTCCCTGAATCACGTCTAAGACCTGCGAATCCGTCGACGTGAGTCTGCGACATCGTCAATCCCTTCCTACTCCCTCCTTCATTGGTTACCACGTTACCCAACACCTCTATGGATCGAGTTTCAGTGAAGCATCGCAAAAATGACAACTCTCGTACAGAAAGTGAACCAGGATATTGGTCCAGCTTCACCAGGTACAACTTAGGGCCATCTGTGCCAAATCGACATAACCTGTTCATGATCTCCGTGACTTTGGATGAGGGTGCTTGGAAAGATTTCTCTGGGATACGACTCATCATTGTATACAAGGAGTCCGAATTTATATCTAGTTTCGTAAGTCTGTTCTCGTCCCCTTGCATATGAAGCACATGCTTAACTTGGCTTCCCTGAAGACTATATCGGATTACGTCCGTCCCTCCGACGCATCAGAACGTCGCCACCCTTTGTGGTTCAGAAGACGACTGACCGAGGAACGCCAGAGCATACAGATTCGCAACGGTCATCATGAGACTGACATCAAACTGTCTGAGAGGGGGCATCTCGTGCCCGTCACTCCCCGCCTCTGCACAATCGTATTCGAATTTGCTGACGGGCTCATACCAAAACAGGGGCCAGAGCGTGGCGGCACTGACGGTTTACGTATTGCGTATGACCGCACTTATTCTTGCACCCAAAGCTCCCATTCCATGTTCTCATTCCTCCAAATCAAACATGCAGTTGACGACAACACCAATTATTTTCCGGTACCCGTGACATACCATATCAATTACAATGGTCTACTGAGGGTGGTGCATGACCTAAGAATCTTCCCCATCAATGAGGATCGGCCTTCGTTTCCTCAGCTGCCACCTGAAGCTGTACTCGAGATTGGACGATACCTTATAATGCATCAGCCTCGGAGCTGGCCCAAAATGCTGTTATCAACGGCCTTACTCTGCAAATCATGGTCCCACATTGTCGACCTCTTCTTCGAGCAAGTTCCTATGTCGAAGCCGTCTGCACCTTGTGTGGCTCGCTCATTGCAGGCCAGGCCGCAAGGGGCGCGATTGATGCGAACTTTTTCGCCGTCTAATTACCGCGAATACAGAACCGGTCACAAGGCGTTTTTTCCGTCTTGGCAAGCGCTGCTGAGGATCCTCACTTTGGCTACCTCGGTGAAAAGAGTCGACTTATCCAATATCCATGTCAACCTTTTTCCAGATTTTCTAGACTCGCTTTCGCAACTGCGGAAAGTTGAGCACTTGTCGGTACATCTGCAGTCCAATACCGGCGGCCTGAGGAGGGGCGGGAGACCCTCGAAGTCTTCCTGTTCCCTCACTATCAATGATATTCAACTGGTTATCTCGGATTGGCCCTGTCTTCGTACGTTGCAGATCAAGGGCCAGGCTGGTTTTGGTGCAAGGTGAGCTTTGTTGCAGGTGCATGTATCATCTGCTGATACAAACTCGGGAAAAAAAAAGTAAATTCTTGGAAAACGTATCGATCCGCGTTACGTCTCGAATTTGCTGAAAAGCTGACCCATTTTTGTTTGCATACAGCGACCGACCTCAGCATATAACATTCTTGGACTGAAACTTTTGTCTAGCAAGTTGGACGGTCCACAGCTTCTCAGATTCGTCCAAACGCCGCGCCCCCGTTTAACAGATCTCTGCCTCACCAGAACCGACGGCCTGTCAAACAGCGACATTTTGGCATTCCTTTTGATTGTTGCTTCGACGCTTGAATCACTGAGCATCACGAATTGCAAGATTCCAAGACGAACGAAGAAAGAAGCCTATGCACTCGACGTCGCTATAGTGCACCTCATGTGCCTGCGGACTGCCGCACTGGATGGAGATTATCTTAGCGCTATGACTCTTGCAAGGAGAACATCGATAGAGGCGGTAAAGACGAGCATTTCCATTCGCGGTGCGCCGGGCCTCACTCCAGGGAGTCTTGCGATAGCGTTGGAGACGGGATGTCGTTGGAAGACAATCAGGATCGGCATCAAATCTCTTCCACGTGTACAGGAAGAATATCAACCTGCACGCGAATTGGCAGAGAGGAGAGGTATTGGTTTTTCTTTGTGGCACTCGGTTGGAAGGATGGCATAAGTACATCATAACTGGATTCTCTATAGTGGCTTGAGGCTTAAGCGATGGAAAGGATGCCTGTGTAACTTAAATGAATGGCTATTGAAGTCGTTGTCCTTGACATGATCTAAAGACCTGAGATTAGTCCAGTGTATCACAGTAAGATAAAAAGGGTGACTCACTGGATAGGCTTGTTAATTACGGGCGCAGAGTTGGATAGACCAGCCGGCGTCGAGGGAGGGTCGTAGACGTTGAGAGATAAGTGCCGGTCGTGTTTGGTGACCACGTTCAGCCTGGTTCGGTCACGTTCGGCGTATGTTCGGCATTTCGATTTCCGAATTCGGACATGACCCAAAATTTGCCTGATGTCGAAAAAAAAAGTGCGGGCCAAAATTTGAGGTCGGAGGGCAATTCGGACATGGGACAGGGTTGAGGAGTGGGTGTAGGTCAGACAAGACCAGTATGAGACTCTCCAAACTTCAGGGTCCATCATCTTACACCTAGTAGTATATACAATTGCTCTTTCTCAACCTTGAATAGGGCCAACGAACGACAGAGGCCTGGGCCTTCCTGCTTGAAACACCGTGCGCTTCCTCTGTTTTCCAGGATCGAGTGCTACCTGGTGATTGGACCTTTCTAACGTTCGGAGGAAGTGGTTCTAAAAGTTAACCAGAATGAAAAAGACGAAACTAAGCTGAAGCCAGTAAATATCCATAAATGCCAGCGCTTAACTTTCTACCACGCTTATGACAAAACCAAGAACCAATCATCGTCATTTGATTCGCGATACCCCAATTCAGTAACTACAATTGTACATTCTTGGTGTCGGCCGCCTAGCAGCGGTCACACGCTCTCGCGATAATTTCCATGATCTCCTCGACACCCAGGTCCCGGGAAATCAAGAGGGACCGCCGCGGGGGTGGGTTCACAACGGGTGGACCGAATTTTTTGTCGCCAACGATATGCGGGCCAACGACTTTGCTCCCCTCACCGTGACGGCCATCCTTGGGACGCTGCTTCCCCGTAATTCTGTCATTTTCACCACCCTTGTGAGGGTCAGGCAAAGAGTTCTTCTTTTGAGGGGAGGTTGGTTCTGTACGCGCGAAGAGGTCGTCGTCGTCGTAGAAAAGGCCCCTCAAATAAAACTCTTCTTCACCGCGTGCTGCCACATCGTAGTCGTAAACAGGAGTGGGGTAGCTGAGAAGGATGTAAAGTATCAGTACTATAATGCATCGAGAAATTTACAGGACGACTTACGCAGCGACACAGCTAGCGAGGGCAACGGTCGAGACAGCGGCGATGGTGGAGAAACGCATTTTACTTGAGTTCCAGAAGCGTACGTCAGCCCAAAGATCATGCATGGACCTTATGAAAATACGAAAACTCACAACGAAGTGAAGGTCTTCGTGGGGAAAGTGGGAACGGAAAAGGCACAGCCTGGCGAAGATGTTTGATTGGTTTGGTTGGGACTCGTTAGACCAGCTGAGGAATGAAGAAACTCGTCCACGTATTCACCCTTTAAGTATATACAGTCTTGTAGGGTGTTTGCGTCGCGATGCCCAAATCACCATGCCACTTTGTTGAACAAATTATTGTGGCACATGAACTTTCTGGTATGCTACCACATGTCCAGGTGAAGATCGTCGCCGCAGGGTGCCTAGACGTGACTCAATAACCAAAAGGGGAAAAAAGCATGTACAGTCGACTCTGTAATAACACATACCCCTCGGTGGACCCCTGGGACCTATGGGTTATTACAGAGTATGGGTTGCAGCAGAGGCTGCTTCCGGACCGAAATTTCCGTTGTTAAACGCCTCAGGCGGCATTGTACAACCTATCTAAGCTGGTACAGAGCAATTTGAAACGAAATAATCTGTTAGACGGGACGGTCGCAAGGATTGAGTCTCCTCAAGACGTGTCTGCCACCCAAAACCTGCCAGAATGGCTTCGAGTTGACGCGCAAATGGGTCACCAATATCAGACATGTATTTTTGAAGTGTCAATGACGCTGCAAGAGCCTCTCGATGATTCGGCTTCTCAGTAACTTCGACATCATCATCATCATCATCGCCCCCGTTGATCTCCAAGTTTTCCAAAGCTGCTCGTTTTGCGCGGACTGCCTCGGTTATCTCTTTGTCAGTGATATCGGTGTCGTTTTCTGTCCCAAATCCCATCAACTTCTGAACAAGGGATCGTTTAGTCGCGTCCAGTGTGGAAAGTTTTCGCTCGTAATTGGAGGCTTTGTCAAGCACATCAACGAGAGCTTCTTCATCGACAAAGTTTGCATCATGGTCAAGCCACTCTTCGTCTTCGGGAGAAAGCTTCTCTCGGGCAAGGAGATCTTTCTTTCTATCTTGGATCTGGCCTTGAAGCTTACGCAGACCGCTCTTGAGCACGTCGAGAGGTTTCTTGCCCATCGTGACAATGTATGTTTTGAAAATTGCACCATACAATATTGTTTCTCTGTCCGTTAATGACTCAAATTGTAGTATTTACCTTTTTTGGTCCTCAGGAACCATAACTGATTGTTTTGGGGACGTTACTATGGGTGACCGGGTGTTGCAAAATCACCTAGTTATGCAAAATTTCTCCGATGGGCGCATTCCCGCATCTTGAGCAACTGATGTCTCATAGATCGGGAATCTTTAGGCACTTTAGGAGACCACTGTAACTTCGAAACATGACATTCCTGTCCCTCAATGAAATCAGAGCTGAAAAACCATGAAAAACCACGATTTTCGAGCTTGTTCTATCTTGGTAAAATTGATGTTTGAGCGGGCACCTTCATCCTTCGGGATATGATATGTTTTATTGTTATCCATCCTTAAAACAATTTCTCCGGGACAGAAACATGAGGTATACAAGACGTGGACACTCGTCGAATCTTGAGCGTGACAACAAAACTCATCGAGCGTCGTATGGTTCGAACTCCGACAGGACCTCCCCCAAAGAGGCAGGAGGCTCTGCAGGGCGGAGACGTAAATTGTGATGTGACCCGAGTGTGACATATTTTGCACAACCTAGTGAAAATGGTGTGCCAATTTCCTCCCGCTCCAGTTATTTTTCCTTGCCACATATCCTCAAGATCAAGTGGAGACAATTAAAGCCAGAAAGCCAGGCTGTACGACGGTAAAAGAATCAAGTCATTTGAGGCAGTGGATGTAGCACGATAAGCCCTCTTTAAAAAGTTTTGCAACACCCGGTCACCCATAGTACTAGGGTACATGTTCCTTGGGGATTAAAGTGTATTGCCTACCAAAACTGTCCACCTATGGGTTATGACCCCCGAAAATGGCATGGGTTACCGGGTATGGGCGAGGTATCGTTTTTTTGCAAATTTTCTCGGGAACCAACTTGGTGGACCCAAAAATCTATGGGTTACTACAGAGTATGGGTTTTCACAATGATGTGTTATGACAGAGTCGACTGTACCTACCCCCAAGGTCGGCATGGCTCACCATTAGCAAACCCTGATTTTCGTCATAATGTGCCATAGTCCCACTCAATTCTGTTTTTTTTTCTTGTTTCTTCTTTCTGCGAGCACATGGTCGCTTGATGAAGAGAAACAGCAGCTGATGCCAAGGTCTATACAGATGATTACGATTCTGAGTTTGATTCGGAACACGGCGCGGCGGTTCGGAAAGTGCAACATGTACAGTAGTCACTCAATTAGGGGTGCTCAATTATAAAAGTTCAGAAAGTTCACTTCAATCAGTGTTGGCCAGTTAATCACTTTTGGCGGTTAGTTAAAGGCAATTAACCGGTTATGGTTACCCATCAGTAACTCAGTCAAATAACTGATAACTGCACGTGAGTATGTCATCAGACTCTTACCATATCGGGATGAATACGTTCACCAGGTCCGGTTCGGGTTCGAACCGGGTTCACAAGCCAAAACTGAGATTTTTGCCCTTACGACGCCACTAGGCATAACCACGGATGGGGAGAAGCAAAACAGCAGGATAATGCTGCTGTTTCTGCAAAATATACCATTGTAAGTATGGAAAATGACATTGAGGTGATGTATCATCGTCGAAATAGTGTAATAAACTTTGTTTATGACTTGTTTATGACTTGCCTCGTCAACTCATCATCTATAGAGCATTAGCTTCCCCCCCTCGGTAGGTCAACTCTCATTCTTGTTACATGTTATAGTACTGCTATACTCATATACTAACCATTCTGTTATATTAGGAACCTTTGCTTCGTTACATGGCAGTAGGGTCCTCCAAGTCTGGTGATGAGCTGGCAGCAAGAATGGGCTGTATCTTGGCAACGAGAGCAGGTATTCCCTCAGTTGTTTTTCCATTGGAAAGCCCTCATTTACTATGCCTAATTGCGAACACTATATGTCCCTGTTCTATCTACCTGGTCCTCCTCACTCCCTTGTTGGCATTTTCGCTATTTTGGCCATGTTTCGCGAACCGCCGCGTCGCGCTGCTTCATCGTGGGCGCGTTCGAAAGCCATTGACGAGGGCTTTCTGGCAATACTAGGGTCTATGGTGTTACGTGGCGCCGTTGCGGCGCTATTGGTGGTTCTATGCTCACGGAGTATTTCGGCTATATCTCAGTGTCGAACCATCTTTCGTTGAGAAGTTCTTTTCGAGGGTTTTCCAGCCATGTTAGGGTTTATATTCTTTCCTGGAACTGTTCTGGCGCTATTTTCATTTCTGTGCACACCTAATATTTCGACGGTGTTTTCATGTTTACTGCGACGATTCTCCATGCCATTTTTGCTTCGTGCTGACCTGGACTAAGTTGGTCACTCCTCCCACCTCGACACAACAGGTTCACCAGGTTCATGACCTGGGTTCAGGTCCGGCCAGCCACTGGACCTGAACCTCCCATCGAGGTTCGGTCCAACATTTTTGTGGACCGCGACCTGAATCTCAGGTCCGGTTCAGGTCCGAACCGGGTTCAAGAGGTTCAGAACTGGACCGTGGCCAGTCTAGTGATCGGACGTTGATCGGACACCAAAAACGACGAGGGCGCGACCTCACGGCGCTGACAAGGTCAGAGGCTCTGATATATCAAACACCCTGATATATCAGAGCTATAAGTACAGCTCCAGATGTATCACGGTTCAACTGTAAGTACAGGTTTTGATATATCAGTTCTACTGACTAGGTTGGGTTTTTTTCTCCGTCGTTGGGCAAGCGGTTTAATGACGACGGTGTTCAAGGTCTTGTTCATGAGTATTTTGAGCTATGGTGGCAAGAGCAGCATCCTTGGGGCCTGTCTGCACACGGATCCGGTAGCATTGATGCATCTCATGCCGACGTTGATCCATTATTACATCGGTGTGTGTTGGCGCAGGTCTTTTTTCTGCATGGCACGTTTGAACTGTTCCCCGTCGTAGACGTTGAACAGGCAGGCTCAAGTTCACAGTTCTATGACAAATTCCGTAAGTCTCGGTTCTTCAATTCGTTGATATCAATTGATTTCTCTACATTCTTCATAGATGCAAGGTTGGTCCCCTGCGTACGCGTCCCGGGTGAATAGTTTTAACGAATCCGACAGACGCAACATTGCCGATGTTTTTAAATGTCTTTGGAACAACCCGACGCATAGGATGGCTCTCAACAAAGAAGCGCAGTGCGTTCTGTTTTCTAAGATCATGTGCATGCCCAACAGAGCAAGAGAGAACAGAAACGTCGACAAATTCGTTCGCTTCGTCAATCTGATGATGAACGACGTCACGTATCTTCTGAATGAGTCTCTGAGCCAGCTCATCCAGATCCACACGATCGAGGCCGAAATGGAGGACCAGGCGGCGTGGAATTCCAAGACGCTGGAATACCGGCGGCAGCGCGAGAACACCCTGGATGTGCTGGACCTGCAGACGGGTGGGTACACCGGCCTGAGCCGGTCGACGGTCGAGCTGCTGAAGATGTTCACGGCGGAGACGAAGGCGCCGTTCATGGTGCCGGAAATCGTGGACCGGCTGGCGGCGATGCTGGGTCACAATCTGCATGTGCTGGCGGGTCCGAAGTACCAGGACCTGAGGGTGAAGAATCCGAAGAGGTATAGCTTTGATCCCAAGGTTCTGCTGAGCGATTTGATGCAGATTTTTTTGAATTTGGGGGGGGAGGGGGGAGTTTGTGGAGGCTGTTGCTGGGGATGGGAGGAGTTATAGCAGGGAGCTGTTTGAGTGTGCGGCGGGGATTGCGGAGAGGAGGGGGTTGAAGAGTCAGGTAGAGATTGCAGCGTTTCTGGCGCTTGTTGGGAGAATTGAAAAGAGGAGAGGTGAGATTGAGGAGGAGGAGGGCTTGGGGGAGGTGCCGGATGAGTTTTTGGGTATGTTTTTTTTTGGTTTTTGTTACGGAGTGCTGACTGCTAGGTGTGCAGACCCGGTGAGGCGACTGTGATGCGGGATCCTGTCATCTTGCTGGTTTCGAAGAAAGTGGTGGATAGGTCGACAATCAAATCGATTCTGTTGTCGGATGGGAAAGATCCTTTTAATCGGGTTCCGCTTACGATAGAGGAGGTTGTTCCAGGTGCGCATATTCCGGATATCTTGGTGGGCATGCAGATGATTTTGATTTTGCGTGTAGATACTGTTCTCCAGACTCGTATTGATGCTTTCTTGGGGGAAAAGCGGGGGAAGAAGATGGCTGGGGAGATGGAGGATGGAGATGCGGGTGGGAATGAATGTGCAAAAAAAGAGCGTGGAGATGAAGATTGGGTTGGGAGTCCCAACACAAGCAGGCGTGAACGACTCGATCTCGTTTGGGTTCTGGTCCCAGCAAGGGACTGATAGTCGTTGAAGATAAGTGCGAGCACCGGGAACGCTGGTGGGGGGGGTACGCGGAGGGGGCCGATTGCGGGGGCGGAAATGAGAAAATCTAACGTGATAATATCTTTTTATATGTACATTAGGCAGGGCCAGCTCGCGTTTTTTTTCTTACAATAGAGCATTGTTAAAGGCAGACTTACTTTTGCTGTACATTCAAGTAGTGAGTCACTAAATTTAAATACTTTGACTCTGACGTACACCCTTCGCAATTTGCAGATGAGGATGTCAGTTCACGACAAATCGCGAACTGCCACTGTCAAGTTGTCAACACGACTTGCCACGGCCGGTAACCATGCAAGGAACAGCTTCAACAAATTGCCAAATCGCCTTGAGGTTCAAGTTGCCAACGTCGAAGACTTAAAAGGCTCCCATGCAACGTCCAACCCCCTTATCGCTGGTTCGACGCATTATTATTTCTTCAGCTACCGAAGACCAAACTTCAAAAATAGCCTCCGCCTGATCGACAACAATCATGAAACTCGCTCTCCCCGCTTTTATCCTTGCCGCACTCTTCATGCTGAGCACCGCCGCCGCCATCCCGACTTCAGACGCCCTGGACGCTAGGGCCAGTCCTTTTGCAGTGAGGGACATCGCAGAGCATACAAGGGACCTTTACGAATACGAAAACGCTGCTGGCTATGCGCGGGATATTATCGAGGAAGTTGAGGAACTCGTTGGGCGTGCAGAGGACGAATACGGGCAGTTTGAGCGCGGGTTCGGAGGTGAAGGATATGAGATTCTTGGACGTGGGGAGGACGACGGAGATTTTCTGAGTATGAGGAGGTGTCATGGAGGTGGAGGAGGCCGTGGCGTGTGTTAGGTAAATTAGGGAGAAAATATAAATCGTAAGTGGAGGCGTCGAGATTCTTTCAAATTACTATACTGGTGCCAGAGTGTGCCCACAAGACGGCCGTCCGATGCGTCAAAGGTTCAACGTTTTTCGACTTTGGATGCGATTCATTGAGATTTCCATTGACATTCGATTCGAGTGTTGACTGTGTTGTGGTGATCCGTTGGTTTTGGGTCTCGAGGATTCTGTTCACGACAAATCGCGACTGTCATGTTGTCAACTCAACTTGCCAAGGCTGGTAACCAAACCGTACATGCGTGGACTACTCAACTCTAGTTTCTTTAGCCAGTGAGAGTACATGTGGTGCGGTTCACAGCCACCGATGCCAAGTGAAACCATCAGTCTGAGTCTGAACAGGAGAGCGGCACGACGGCACGGTGTCGGTGAGCATTGCGCAGCGCCATCGCCAAAATACAGAAGTTCACGCACAAAGTCCACAATACGCTATGGCACACACCCAAGACTACAGTTTGCCGGAGAACATGTTTGATTTTAACTCTGCACGTTGCCACAAAGTTGGCGTCATTTCATTTTCAAGCGCCAACGGAAAGGCGGATCAAGTCCACCATATGGTCTCCCTCACAACGTCTCGTTCACTAAATAAACTCGCTAAATAATAAACTAGAATTGAGTAGGGCTCGAGGATCGTTCCTGAAAGTGAAAGACTTATAAGGCTCCCATGCAACGTCCAACTCCCTATCGCTGGTTCGACCGTTCATTATTTCTCAGCTACTGAAGACCAAACCTCAACAATACCCCCCTGATCTAACAATCATGAAACTCACTCTCCCCGCTTTGGTCCTTGCCGCACTCTTCATGCTGAGCACCGCCGCCGCCATCCCGACTTCAGACGCCCTCGACGCTAGGGCTGGTCCTTTTGCAGAGGGGGACATTGTGGAGTATACGAGGGACTTTTACGATGATGCTGAAGAACTCTTCGGCCGCGGGGAGGACGAGCATGATATCTACGCTCGCGCTGGTGCTTTCGAGTATGGCTATGCACGGGATGTTGTTGAGGAAGTTGAGGAACTCGTTGGGCGTGCTGAGGACGAAGACGGACAGTTCGAGCGCAGGTTCGGAGGTGAAGGATTTGAGATTCAGAGACGTGGGGGGAAGTGTTGGGATGGTCGTCGCGGCCCGTGTTAAGTAAATTAGGGAGAAAATCTGAATCGCAAGTGGAGGCATCGAGAACCTTTCACATTACTATTCCAGTGCCAGAGTGTTGGAGAGTGTGCCCACAAGGTGGCCGTCCAGTGCGTTAAAGTTTCCGCTTTGGATGCGATTCCTGGAGATTTCCATTCACAAGTGTTGTGGTGATCCTTCGTTATGGGTCTTGAGGATTCTGTGCTTTCAGCCGAAAAAAGAGTCACGATCATGTAGGAGTGAAGAACAAGGTCGATGTGGATTTCTGATGTGGTGGCACAAAGGCAAGCCGCCGGGCGACGGCGTTGAGCCTAGGCCGCACCAGTCACTACCAGCGACCACCACTCCTCCACCCACTCCTCTTCCCATCCAAAAACAATGAGTGTCGACACCAGCTTTCTTCCACACCTCTCGCCATTTGACATCCAGCGCGCTGCAGAAGTCAGTTCAGCTCACCCGCTAGACGAGCTCCTCATCACCGTCACTTTTAGCTGATTCAACAAGCTTACGCGCCCCCGGCGCCTTCAACGACCCCGGACGACCTCAAGCGACTCCAGCACGAGCTGTTCGAGCTCCAGAAGCGGCCAGAAGCATGGGGGCTCGTTATCCCGCTGCTGGAACACCAGGACCCGAACGTGCAGTTTTTTGGGGCGCATACGGCGCAGGTGAAGATTGCGAGGGATTGGTGAGTCCAGGGTCCTAAGCTCCGGATTGGCTGCGGCGTTCTTTACGATGGGAAATGGGAGCGGCTGCTGCGATTGGCTGATCGTTTGGTGGCCACGCGTCATGAGATGTTCCTGGGTCTTTTCTCGGTCGTCGATGTGCTCAACGATGTGCGACTCATTCGTGGCCCCTTCAGGGACTTTTTTCCGCTAGACCATGCTGTTGCACTCCGAGATCTCATGGTCCAGCTCACTGCACACTCTATGGCCACTGGACGGAGCAAGTTCATCCTGCGGAAACTATTCGTTGCGGTACGCCCACGTCTTCAATTCGAGGGGTGCCCTAAGTCTAACCCCTCTTTTCCCAGCTCACTTCTCTCGCACTCAAACTGGTACCGGGACGCCCTACCCGCTGGCCAGACTGGATCATCGGATGCGTCATGACCTTCTCCGGAAGAAGCGTCCCCCCAGAACACATTCATGACTTTTTGTCTATCGTAGCTGAGGAGGCCAGCAATGCCGACCTGCTTGGCCCGAGCAAGTAAGTCAGTCACTGAGTTGTCGACCCTCGTTTCATGTGCCTTGCTCCCAGAATGCAAATGCAACAATCCCTCATGGACGCCGTCACAATAGTCGTTCAAGCCGTACGGTCATCCCTCGAAACCTCTCAAAACATCACCTCTGCCCTCCGTCTCCTCCAAGCTTGGATTTCCCTCATCCCATCCAGGTAACGCACAACGCTTCCACCCTTCATCCCACTCCCCACTCACACCTCCTCCCCCCACCAGCGACATCACCCCCCTCATCCCCTCCCTCATCTCCCTCCTCGACGTCTACCCCACGCACCCGGACTCCTTCATCGCCGCCTCCGATGCCCTGCAAGAACTCATGTCCAAATCCGCCCTCTCCGACGGCTCCGGCAGCCGCATCCTCACGGAGCCGCTCCTCCTCTGGCTCGACGCCACCGGCGGCCGCATCGTCGAGCACACCCTCTCGTCGGGCGACGTCAACGACGTCTCCCGCTCGCTCTGCAAGCTGCTCGTCGCGCTCGGGGATCACTCCACCGCGTACCTTGCGCTGAACATCGTGTCGACCGCGCTGGTGGTGGCGGGCCGGGCTCTAGCACCCCCGACCCCGACACCGTCCCCATCGCCTGGGCCCGGTTCGCGTGCCCCGTCGCAGCCGCCTCCGAGCAACGGGAGCACGATCGCCAAGACGAAGGGACACCTGACGCAGACGTTCCTCCGTCTGTTGCTTGCGTACACGGGGCTGCCTGGGTACTATGGCGTCGAGGAGGAGGAGAGCGAGATGACGCTTGGGTTCTGGTATCTCTTCCAGGAGGCGCTGTGGAGCACGGGTTACTCCGTCCCTGAGCCTGAGGACGGCGAGGGGGTGCCTGATTTGCTGCAGTTGGGGCAGGGAGAGAATAAGGCGGAGGAGGAGCAGGTGGTTATGGCGAAGGCGGTGTATAGGGAGCTGGTGGGGGTGTTGAGGCGGAAGGTGGCGTTCCCGGCCAAGGGGAGTGGGTGGTCGAAAGGTGTGTGGATTGTTTTTTTGGGTGGGGTTTGGATTGTTGAAATTCTTTGGAAGACCAGGTTGATAAGTTTCAAGTGTAAGTCCTTTCTATTGTGTTGCTCTGGTGGGGGCTACAGTTGCTGATGTCCTCGTTGTGTAGATACCGAAGAGACGTTGGGGATACTCTTATCAATGCGTGGGTACTCTATCAAGTCGTCCCATAATGTGCTCATCGCCACACCACAGGTACTATGTCATCCGGGACGACATGATCCGATACTACATCGACGACATATCCCAACGTCTCGCCTCCAGGCAAGAAAGCGACGGATGGCAGGTTCGTGAACGCGCATATACATAAAAAACTTTGTCTTCACCGCTCTCAACCAAAGGAAATCGAAGCAACCCTCCACTGCATTACCTCCATCCAAGAAGCCCTCGACTTTTCCAAAACCCTCCTCAACTCGCACGGCTGTTCAGTCAAGACATCCTGGGACGGCTGCCTTCGATGGGGCACAGTCGGATACGGCGGACGACTCTGGGGTTCATCGGTGCGTCTCCTTTTTTTGAACCTGTTTTTCCCTATCCCGTCTTAGATTCCCCCCCCCAGGCGCATACTCGTCGTGGTTCGCCAGCCAGCCCCCCTCGGAATCGTCCGCCCTCTTGATGAGCGTGCTGACGTACGTCGCGTCGGCGCTGACGGACCCGTCGTTGTGTCTGCAGGCGGCGAATGCACTGAGGAACCTGTGCGATGCGAATCGGAAGGTGTTGGCGCCGAAGATTGGGGCGTTTGCGCAGCTGCATGCGGCGCTGGGGAGCATTCCTGTGGGTGTTGTTTTTTTCTTTTCGTTGGGGGGGGGGGGGGTTTGAAATGGAGCTGAAAGCGGCCTTTTTTCTAGGATTCAGAAAAAGGAAAGGTTGTCCAGTCGATTGCGAGTGTGATACAGGCGTTGTCGCCTGTGGAGGAGATTCAGCCGATAGAGGTGGGTTGGATTATGTGGTTTTTTTTTGTTTGTTTGGGTTTGCTGATGGTGCTGGGATGATAGGCTGTTGTCAACCCTATCGTGCAGAAGCTGCATGAAGCCCTACGTTCCTCCGCCACGGTGAGGTTGTCTTTTTGCTCATATATGCTTATTCTCATCTGCTATGTTTGTTGACCAACAGCTCCCGGATGAAGCTCGTACTCTGGCGGTGCACCAGCTGGAGACGCTGTCTGGCGTGGCGAAGGGCCTGACGCGGTCGACGGAGGGCCTGCTCATATTCTCGGAAGAGGACGACGTGGCGCCGGCGAAGACGGAAGAGATGGCGCAGGGCGAGGGCGGACGAGAGGGTCGTCAAGCTGCGGGGGACGATCGAGCTCGCGGTGAGAGGCGTCGTGGAGATGTGGAGCAACGACGCTGCGGTCGGGATCGTGCGTTTTTTTTTCATTTTTCCCCTCCTCTTACCAGTATGATCAAATGTCTCGCAGGCTATAAGCGACCTTTTCAAGTCGATCACTGCGCTGCCGAATGACGCTACGCTGATATCGCTGCCTCCAGGCCCGCTTCTGGAGCTGGTGTGCATTGCGGCGAGGAAGCAGCTGACGGGGGTGTGGCTTGCGCTTGCGGCGATTCTGATTGCGCAGCTGACTGCGACGTCGGGGATACCGTTGTTGATTGGGGAGAGCGGGGCGAGCGTGAAGGCGGGGCCGACGGCGGAGGCGGAGGGGATTGTGGGGGGTGCCTTGCCGATATTATTGGAGTGCACATTGGGGGTATTGGGGGCGCCTGGGGCGATGGAGAGTGTATGTTTTGTTTTTCCTTTTTTCATAGTTGTTTAGTGCTGATCTGATTATATGTGTTGTAGAACCCGGATATTGTGCAGGAGTTTTTCGCTTGTATGGATAGGGTGGGTTTGTTGTGTGTCCTCGGGTTTGGATGTGGTGACTGATGTTGGGAATAATAGACGGCGCAAGACTTTACGAGATCGTTTTACCGCCTGCCTCATGGTGCGCTTGATGCGCTGATGACGTGCGCTGTTGCGGCTCTGGCGTTGCAGGAGCGGTACTCTTTGGTGTCGGCGTGTGCGTTCCTGGTGAGTTTGATGGTCTTGCGAGAATGTAATGGTAGCAGGGAATCCCCTCCCTTCTGACATCAATTTGACTTTGGCTAGTCTGTGTTCATCCAGCGGACGTCGCTGCATGATGATTTGGCCCGGGAGAAGGAACGGCTGATGCAGGTGCATGGGCGGAGGATTGTCAAAGCGGTGTTGGAAGGGTTTGCGAGCGTTGCTCCCCGGAGGTATGTGCTTTGTGTCCCCCGTTTTTTTTTGGGGGGGTGGCCACCTGTAATGATGTGGATCTTTCTATGTAGTGTCGTTCCGAACTTGATAGATCTGCTGGGGACGTTGTTGGCGAGAGCGGGAGGCGGAACTGGTGGAGGTGGAGGTGCGGGTGGGGCTGTAGCTGCGGTGTGGATGAGGGAGATATTGTTTGCTGTGAGTTGGTTCTACTGTGTGGTTTTTGTCAAGACCGGAGATGAAGATGAGGATGCTCAAATGTGTTCTTACAGGAGGACTTTATTCCTTCGAAGGCTACGCTGGAGGTGAAAGAGAAGTTTGTGAAGGCTGTGATGCAGTGCGTTTGTCCTCGTCTGTGCTTGTGCTTCGCTACTCACCTCTTCCCCCCCTCTCTTCTTCTTGTGCTGCACAGCTCGCGGTCATTGAGGAAGACGAGAGATGCGGCTCAGCAGTTTACGTTGGTGGCGAGAGGTTTGGAGGGGTCTGCATTTGGATATGCATCTGTTTCTATGTGAATGGAGGAGGTATGGACTTGTTTGGGGCCAGGAAGGAATAATTAGATTTCAAATTGTATGTATTAGGACGCTGTTCGCCATTGTATCCCTGCTACAGTGCTGGGGAATCGTCGCCAGAGTCGACGTGACTCGGATAATAACCAGTATAATGATTTGTGACTTTCGCGGCTTGGGGGGATGCTGGTTCCATAGAATCTGGGAAATCTATGGAGGGAGTAAGTACTTGATTCCCTACATTGGCCGCATCGGATTGTACATTAACCGTTACGTGATAGAAAACATTTGCAACAGAGAGGAATCAAGCCATGTTAAGGTCAATACCTCGGGCCACCGCGATATCTCTTAATTCTTGTTTAATTGAATCACCAGCATCCCTTATCGTGTTCCCCCCTACCATGACAGAAGCCCATCCTGTCACCTCAAGCGCCTTCGCAAGGCTTCGACACTCTAATGCCGGCGCATAACTGATGGAAATGGAAGGAGGCCGAGGGTAGCTGGTGTGTGCTGCCGGACAGTCCTTTCGGCGCTCCCCTCGCGATGGAGAGAGCAGTTCCACAGTCTCCTGCGAGGCCAAGGGTCTGGATCGCAACCATCCTCGACACGGCAGTATCAATAGCGTATTCCTCATCGGGGTAGATCGCTGGATTTTGCAATAGCTGATCCAGAGTCTCGTTAGAGTGGAAGAAACCGTGAGGAGGAGAGCGAGGAGATCGCTGTTTAGGACACCTTGAAGGCTGGAGAGGTTGAGCTCCTTGAGACAAGGCTCTGGTGACTGAACAAATCTCGTGAGTTGATGTCCGACGATACTGCATTCATAGACTTTCAGACGCTCCAAATTGCCTCGCGGTCGTGGAGTGTTTGCCTTGAGAAGAATGAGTACGGTTCGCGTATCACTGCACGACGAAATTCACCGCTGCTGTTTGGGTACTAACTCTGAAATCGCCAAGTCAGTACGAGAAGAGTGCGGGAGCAATGTAAGCTCACTCTGTGCCCATGTCCCTCCGACCGTCACAATAACTAATTTCGAGGTCGAAAAGATCTGGCCAGTTGGCCATAAAGAGTTGTACATCCTCGATTGTTACGCAACACCTCTTTGGTTTTCGGGCGCGAACGGATGGATAGTCACCTGTTATTCTACATGTTGTGATTTCTTTTAGCTGGTGGACTGCAGGTATCAATCTCTGCAAAAGGGATTCATCGATTGCGGGTATTTCAATCTCTCGGATTCGAGTCGTTAGTTCCAAAATGTCCAAGAGAGCGTGACATGTTCGTGTGTAATCGTCGTCCCCCATATCTTTCAAGTCAGAGTTTTCGGGGTCCGTGTCGTGATAATCGTGTGGACTGTAGCGTCTGATAAGTTCCGCCCTTTCTGGTTGATACCGCAACGAACTAGCGACGGAAATGGCTGTTGTCTTCCAGCCTCGTCCGCAATATAAACTGTAGAAGAGATCGAGGACGTGGGTCCAAGATTTACGGACCAAGCCGTAAGATAGTAAGGCAGCACGCCATTCGCTGTCACAGAGAATGACAGCCTCGGAGATGATTTGACGAAGGACTTTCGGTGGGAGATCAATGAATGGAGGACGATTGTCGCGAATTGGAAGGATCCTGAGTGAATGTGCCGGGATTCCGTAGATGTAAATTAAACAATTATTCCCATAAGAATAATCCCAGACTAAACGAAAAGAGTAGTTGGACTCGAGGAAAACGGTTGTTGAATGAGATGTCTCGGTGCATGGGTATACGCGGTCATACACGATACGAAGATCGTCGTCGCGAACCATCTCTAGTCGCGGAACCAGCGCAACCCCTTTCATCGGGGGCCCGCTGATATCAACTATCTCGAATATTGCAGTGCAAATAGGCAGCTTATCTGTCGTTGGTTTTGTGCCGCCCAATAGCTGATTACCGAGCGTAATAGTTTTACGCCTTTGGAACAGCAAATCTCTACGAAGCATAGAAGGGCCGGATTGAGCTACCTTGTATTTCTTCGTAGCAAGGCAGTCCCTGACGAGCTATTTGACCAGTCACCTTTCCCATGCCACGTTGTTCGATAGATGTCCAAGTGCTCACCACATTTCGCAACTCATTCGTCTCACGGTACATGAGGACAACGCGGATTCCCGAGAAGAGTTTCCATGTATCGGCGTCCAAGACTACGGAAAGCAGGAAACAGTGACCACTTTCTGTGGAGCCCGGCCATCATACTGGCTGTAACTTGACCAGCAAGAAGCCTCTTGCAGAGTTGCATCCATAAAAGGACGATACACTGGCAGTTGAGCAGAAAGAAGCTGTGCAGAATGTCACGGTGTCCTGTGTCGATGCTTGCTTGTCCGAATCATTCCCACCTATGACAGTATTTTTCATTGAATATTCCAAGTTCTACTTATTTTTCCAGGTTTCATGTACGAAGTTGGACCAGAACCTTAGTATTTTTCAACGAAAAAATTGGCATAAAACTTTCACTCGAGTACAATCTGGCGATGCAGTACTTACAAGTACATACGTACCCATCAACGCCCTTTCAAAATAAAAGGAACGCGTGACCGGATGCACATGATG